>PVJL010000404.1:23345-349073 GCA_004026885.1 Lyroderma lyra | reverse complement strand
CCTAAACAAGTCCTATTTAGTGAAAACTAAGAAAATTATGCTAGTACACATCATCATGTTTACCTCTATTTTTATTTTTCTAATTTCATGGTTACTCCAATGAGATAATAAACCATAGCAACTGTGCTGTACCGTGTAATGCTTCATTATGTAAAGATCTTTTCATCCAAGCATCTCCTTTATAGGTGTCAGAAGTAGCAACAGGGATTTCTAGACTACAGTACAACCTAGTTTCTGAGGGGATTAATAAAGTACACTGCAATGTTGAATACTTGCCATGGATTAAAACTACGACGTAGATTTTGCTTCCCCAAAAGCAGGCCATAATGTGAAATGTTTTGGGTCCGTTAGTTTTCTCCCTTTCACAAAACATTCCACATTAACTTTGTATTCAAATTTGAGGGCTGGGATTTATTTACTAAAAGATTCTTCAATGTTCTTTTCTTTTGCCGTTAGATTTAGCAACGGAAACTTCTGGCAATCTCAACAGCACACACATTAAAGAAAAATAAAGCCAGGTAGATGAAGTTGTATCCATGAATTTATGGTACTATTTGGTTTTTATTTCATACTTTTACTATTTTTTTGTCTTCAGAAAAGCAAAAGAACAACGTACTGTCCCAAATGTACGAAAAGAACTTCCTAAAAAACTATTGTAAACCACATTCTTCTACCTCCTTCATGGTGATAAAGTGTGGGTTGAAAATCAACTTTCCTAATGCTTGTCAGTGCCTCAAGGTCGTTAGAATAAAATTAAAGCTTCCAACTCTTAAGACGCTTCGCAGCCCTCCATGCCCTTCTTAAAACTGGCTGAACAATACTTAAAGCATCTGCCTTCCCGCTCCGTCGGGCCGTTAACAAGACCAGAGCCACTGGGACAAGGTCCTCGGCCCGCGAGCGTGCGAAGAGCGAGGCAGGGACGGGGTAGCAGTCCGGATGACTAGGCTCAGCCCAGGGCGGGGTCGGCGCGGCCGAAGCCTCCGGACACCGCCGCTGGAACCACCGGCCCTCGGGGCCATCCCAGGGGTGAGGGGACACGAGACCCACAGCAACAGCCCAGAGAAGCACTAGATGCTTCCCCCGGGCGCAGGGCCCAACACTCGAAGACGGCCGTTCCCAGTCCGGAGCTGAAGAAGGCGGTGCCCGCGCCCGACCGATCCGGCCCTGTGAGCAGCACCCGGCCCCGAATTCGCTGGCTGAGACACCCCAGCAAGGAGCGTGCGGTCCCATCCCCGGGCCGAGGAGGGACGACGGCGCGAGCAGGCGGTCTCCTCCGAGCTATAGCAGGGAAGGCAGCAGGCAGGGGTGGCCATGGAGCGGGCCCGGGGGAAATTAGGCGCCTCACCTGCTCCTCCCGAGGAAGCCGCTACCGCTCGCTGAGGGGACAACATGGAGCCTCCACCTTCAGCAGAAGCAGCAGGGGCTCAGAGAAGGGCGGGCTGGGGCGGGAACGAACCTAGCCCTGGAGGCGGGAAACGGGCGGGGCCTGGGCTCTGCAAGAAACTGGGCTCTGGAGAAGTAGGCAAGCGCGGAACTGCAAGGGAGCGAGCACAGGGAGCGTGGATGAGGCCCCACGGGAAGCCCCAGGCGCGCAGAGCTCTGGGCGGGCTGGAGAGAAAGTGCACGCGGCCGAATCCGGCCACGCCCTACGCCTGTGCCCGGGAGCCGGAGCGGCGTGCGCGCCGCCGGCTACCTGCTGCTGCTGCTGCTGCCTGGGGGCGACGGCCCGTTGGGAACTGTAGCCCTACGCTCTCTGGGTCCCCGCCACCGGTCCCGGTTCTGCGTACTCATCTCCGGACGGAGAGGAAGCGAAAGAGGAGAACCAAGCTTCGCGCGCCTCTTTGACAACTGAACTACAACTCCCAGGAGGCCGTGCGGTGAGGGGAGGGCCGACCCTGGCCCGAGCCCACCAGTGAGCCCCTCCCGGCGCCTGGCGTCGGGACCAAACCCTTGGGTTAACGTGTTTAGAACCCCTACCTAGGGGGTTTCCTGGTGGTGTAATGGCTAGGCTTCGGCACCCTCAACGCCGCGGTCTGAGCTCGATTCCCAGCTAGGGAACCACCCAAAAAAAGAACTCCCACCGGCTGCGCCTGAGACAGCCTCGGTGCTTAATGCTGGCCGGGGTCAAAGGTGGGTGGCATTCTTCCCAATAGGACCGAAGGAAGGCCTCAACCGTAGGTGACATGAGAGGCACTGGTTTGCTTTTTTTTACCCCCTACAATTTTGACTTCACAAGGAGGGGAGGCTGTAATTTGATTACTACCATATTCCTCCTGTTCCTGGCCAAGCCTGAGCACCGTCACCACTCTGATAGCTAACGTAAGAACTTCCAGTAAAACCCTGTCCACTGGCTTTGTCCTACCTAAGCCATGGCCATCTTTTGTAAACTTAGGTTACAGGAAATTTTTTAAGCTGCTTTTGCAAGTACATTCTTACTTAAACTGTATAGTATATCAGTACAAAACAAGGCTCTGTGAAAAATGCTCTTTTATTCACATTTAACATATGATTGAGAAAATGTCACATGCCACATTTTTATAGTATTGTTATTTTGGATTTGCTGGGGTAGGAGCAGTTCTTATGGGAGTAAGTAACTGGTGCAGCTTGGGGGAGGAAGGTAAATCATCTATCACACCATCACACTGCCTCATTCATTCGACAAATTACTCACTTTTTTCTTGTGCTTCTGCTGAACCTAACCAGAACCTCCTTCCAGCTACCTCTAAGGCCAGGCCTGGACAGACTTTCAGGGCAATGGCTACTTCTAATTTTCTCCAAGTGTCACTGTCCACTAGCTATTTTATTATTCAGGCAGTCCAGGGATGGACTGGATCACTTCTTGCCCAGGCCTGCTCTAGGCCCTGCCAAGCCCTTAAGCTGTTTTTAACAGCTAGTGATTGGGTCAGAAGTCAAGAGATAAAGATAATTCTACCTCATCTTAACTCAAAGAGGTCCTGTTTTGACCTTTTCCCCTGCCCCTTCTGATTCGCCCCCAAACTCTCAAGATTATTTGAATACCCTCCTCTAGGCTTTAGATTTAAGAGTCTAGATTAGATCTTGACTAACTGGGGCTTGCAAGAAACAACATGAACATCAGAGCAAGTGATTACTGGAGTTTTACACTGGGTGTGCAAAAGGCAGGACCTACAGGATGTGACACAAATCCAGGGCATATGTGGCAGGCTCAGAAAGACAGAGGCTAAAGGCCAATGACTTGTCACAATTTCAACACACAGTGTAAGAATTTAAAATTGCACACACATCCCAGCATTCTCTAGTCCCTTTCCCTGTCCATCTTACCATCTGACTTACGTTTTCCTTTTCTTTTTGTTTATCTCTTCCCACTAGAATGAAAGTTCTGAATAGATAGGAATTTTTGTCTGTTTTTGTTCACTGCTATATCCCCCCAGTGCTTCAAACAGTGCCAGGCAGATAGGAAATACTCATATTTATTGAATGGATGAATAAAGAAGGTGTATGTTACACCTAACATTGCTCATTCACTTTCTTGTTCTTTTGATATTTAGTACCTGCTTTTGCTTTTGAACAAAATACCCTGTTCTAGGGAGTTCCTTGGTGGTGTAGTGGCTAGGCTTCAGCGCTGTCAATGCTGTGGCCTGCCAGGGAACTACCCACATTAAATAAATAAATAAATAAATAAGAAAATACCTTGTTGTATTTTAAGGGCTACCAACAGAGATCCACTGAAATCCATCCTGACAGGAAGTGACCAGCAAGTACTGATGTTACATCTGTCTCAATACAACATTATCAAGGTCAATGTTAGCACATCAGCCTTCACCATACCTTGCAGGAGTTTGGGGCATTTGGAACAACACAGTACAAGTTATAGGTAGACTTTAGGATTAGTCACAACTTAGAAAGCATTCCCTGCAAACAAGAAACATGTTTTGTTGTTATCGTTGCTGTTTCCTTCTCAACTATCCTGGGTCATCAAAACAGTGGATATTCAAATGCTTAATATTGATGATACTGATTACAGCCTGACTTCAACCATCTCACTCTGAATTGAGTCATGTGGTATGACCAGAAGCTGAGCTTCCCTTGTGGTTTTCCAGAAGTCAGTGACATGTAGACATGTTTGAATGGTTAAGGCCACTGGCTTTGGGGTCAGACTGACATTGCTTTGAATTCTAGCTCTGATGCTCACTGGCTGTGCAACCTTGGGTGAATTACCTAACATCTTTGAACTTGTTTATCATTGTCAAATGATTTGAACACTCAACTCATAGAGTTGTAGGTTAAATGAGACATGTTTGGCAATTATGACTTATGCATCATTAATACTCAGAAATTGGCAATTACCATATTCTGGAAAAGCAAAAACAAAGTCATAAATATTGAAGATACTCAAGTATTTTTATGAAGCACAAAAATAGCAAAATTGTTTTCTGCAATGACATCCACTGTGACTCAAGTTCCAAAGCTTTCAAAAATAGGGCATTTGTTACGTGCCAGGAAAAGTGCTAGGCAGTAATGCTAAAATGATGCACAAGACACATTCCTGTCCTCCAGGAACTGACAATCTTGGGTAAATAATCACTCACCGTGACTGCCAGGACATAGTTTAGCCTTCTCTCCTACCACCTACTACCACCTACTTGCAGGATCCATGTTAAAGCAACAGTCTGGGACAAACTGGACTACTGGCATCCCTAGGTGTCATTTAAATATTTGTACCTTACTTTGCTCGTGTATAAAATGAGATAATGACTTGGTGTCCTAGTTTTAAAAAAGAAAATAGTCAACCCCAACTCATAGGGTGTTATAAAGCTGGCTATCCATCCCTCAATGTGGTAACACAGGGTAACACAGTAGAAGCTCAAGACCTGTCCACTGCTTCATTATTGTTATTTCAGCCAACAGCACAGCTGTCTAACACTTCAGAAAGACACTAGGAAAGATCACTAGAATTTACTGTTAAGAAAAGGAAGCAGGAAGTTCCCTGGTGGTGTAGTGGCTTAAGGCTTCGGTGGTGTCAGTGCTGCTGCCTGGGTTTGATTCCCAGCCAGGGAGCTACCCACATAAAAAAAATAAAGAAAGAAAAGGAAGCAAGATACTTAACAGTGTTTATCATTTGTATTAAAAAGTCTGGATAAGAATTATATTTACTATATTCACCTTTGCATTTGCCACAAACAGCTCCTAATAGTTACCTATGTGTACTTGTATGTAGGAGGGGAGACCAGTGGGTGGAGAGGGATTAATGACAGAAGAAAATTTTATACTATACTGTGTATACTTTTGAAAAAAAATATATGTATATATGAACATATATATGATATGAATATATTCAAAATAAGTTTAATTAAAATCATAATTTTTTTTCTAGAAGTCAAGAAAAAAATGGGGTAATGAGATGGCCTAGAAGCTGAGGTGGGAAATTAGCTGTGTAAATACTAGTCCCATAGGGACAGGGTCAGGGAAGAAGAGGCCCAGCTCAGCAGTAAAAATTGCTCAACAGAACTAAAAAAGAGCTACGCTCCAGTGAGCACTTTAAAAATCCCATGGGGACCCTTCCTTGCCTGTAAACTTTCACTGAATCCCCTTAAGAACCCCCAGTTCTTTAGTTCTAAATTACTGCTTCTCCACACTCTGGCAACAACGCATCTTCCCCATTTTATCAACCCCTTGGCTCTAGCCAACCTGGGCAAACCACACCCAAAACACCTTATGCACAGTCACACTTTTGAGCCTGCAGCCACCACAGATGGCCTAGGTCAGGGGTGTCCAATTTTTTGGCTTCCCTGGGCCACACTGGAAGAAGAAGAATTGTCTTGAACCACACATAAAATACATTAACACTAATGATAGCTAATGAGCTAAAAAAAAAAAAAAGTCCCTGCGTAATTTTTGTAATGTTTTAAGGAAGTTTACAAATTTGTGTTGGGCTGTGTTCAAAGCTGTCCTGGGCTACATGAGCCCTCAGGTTGAATAAGCTTGGCCTAGGTGTTACACTAAGGCAGCCTGTGCAGGGGAGAGACAAGAGGGGATCAATTCTGGACCACTTCTGGTAGACACACCAGCATTGACATGCATCATGGGCTGGGCTGGGAGGAAGGGGTGGTTTTTTTGTGATTGGTTTGCCCAGAAGGAGGTCTTACTGTACATTGCACAAAAGCAGTCCCCTGCACTTGCTTCACACCATTCTCCGTGACCTTCAGTGACCTTCTTACCACTCCAAACTCCTATCTGACTTTGGGCTTCTTCATAAAAAGTCTTCAAGCCACCATAACTCCACAGTGAGTCCCTCTCTTCTTAAATTCATACATTTCACTAATTATAGCATTATTTTTTATGGTGTTTGGAGCTGCTTTTGGTTGCTATTTAATTTGTATTTTTTAACTTTATGTATGTTCTAAGCCCCAACTAGCTTGTAAGGTCACTGAAGACAGAATAAAACATATTTTTTTGGATCCCTCTAGATGTCCCAGGATAGTGTCACACACACAGCAGGTGATCAGTAAACATTTGTGCAACAAATCATATATACAAACATCCCAAGCAAGAGTCAGTCTCAGGAAGTTTACTGGCACAGCAAGAGAGTGCAGGAAGACAAGGCAGCTACAGGAATTGGGCCTATTACAAAGGTCTCTTATGTAAAATACCTAAGAGACCACCAAGACCACATCAGTGTCTTGATATTTAGCTGCTTTTATCTGCTTCCAGATATCAGGAAAACAGGCTGCTTTTTTTTTTTTTTTTTTTTTTTTTTTTTTTTTTTTTTTTTTTTTTTTTTTTTTTTTTTTTTTTAATATGTGGGTAGTTCCCTGGCTGGGAATTGAACCCAGGCCACAGCATTGACAGCACCAAAGCCCAGCCACTACACCACCAGGGTACTCCAAAATAGGCTTCTTTTCCAGCCAGAGTCTCCAGATCCTAGCAATTTCTGTCAGGGGCCAGCATCATTAATTTCCTTATCCAGCACCTACTAATGTACATTTTTTAAAACTTATGCATTTATCAGAATGGGTAGGTAACTGGCTTGGTTATCTGATTGGCTTGTATTTCCCTTTGCCATCTAAAGGACAGACTACTGCATTATCAATTGATGCTGTAAGTGCCAGAGTAAGATATTTGCCACAAAGTTATTACAAGAAATACTCTTCTGTGTCTTTTTTTCAGTGTCACAAGAGCCAGCAGTTGTTTTTTCTGTCTGGGCTTTACCTGACCTTAAAAACTGTCAAGGACATGTGTAGTCCACTATCTGTTCTAGAAGATTTCCATTGCTCAGATCGCTTTTCCTTTCCGTGGCTGTCTGGCTGAGTACCTCACCCTTCATGAGGCAGCATCTTTACAGGATCTGCTGATCCTGCAGTTGCCCTTCAGGTCATTGATTGCTGCTTTAGCAATAATAAGGCCTACAGTTTTTATTTTTATTATTTCCAGTCTACATTCCCCTTTTTAAAATCTTGATACACATTTCAAATATTTTGACCAAATGTAAGGAGAAGGCTTAGAATTTTGCAAACCAACCAAAGAGAAACCAAAAATGAACAAAATCTAGTATAAGCTAGATATCTGGTTTCAAACACATTTTCTGCTAAAGACTACTTTTCAGCTATGATTAAAATTCAATCTGTACTTTGTGGCATATTTTCAATTTTTAGTACCTCATTTTACCATCCCCCCCAACCACAGCCAGATGTTATCCCTTGACTCTTCTCATTAGCTCGGGGTTTTTTTCCTTCAAAATACGCCTTCTCTACCTGATAGCCTATTGGCAGGAAGGGACGACCTTAAGACCCAAGGTGGACCTCTGTTTGGGAACGGTAATAGGGATGTGAAGCAGGTCATGGGGCTGCGTTGCAATGTGGCTGGAATGAGTAACAGTTTTTCATTATGTACATCATCTTTCTCCACCTACCAAATGGGAGGCCGTGCCATCTCTGCCTTATGGTAATGAGATATTACGACACATCCAGAAAAATTCATACACACCTTGCAGAGTGGGCCGACTCCACTCTCTGGTTTTCACTTTTTATTGGAGTCACAGGTGGGAACACATTGGACAAAAGACAACGGCTCTGGAATTGATGGGAAAGACATTCTCCACCTAATGGAAGCAAAAAGAAACGTCTATCGTTAAACTCGGGCAACCCTAAAACATTCAGTTATAAAGAAACCCTAACCCTCAGGGCCCCCTCCCACTTCGGCCGCAGTAATGGGCAGTGCTTATGCTTGACCACGCCCATTACGTCATGTTTCCCCCCGCCTGTCCCCCCGCCGCCGCCCAGGGGAGCGGCTTCAAGCCAGTTTTGCCCGTCCTCCCCTGCGGAAAAGGAGAAGGAACAGTTCCTGCGCCTGCGTTCTGCGTCGTTGGGCGCCTCGACGCGGCCGCCGCCCGCCCGAGGGCCTTTTGTGCGCCTGCGCGCTTGTTCTCCCGCCCTCTCGCTGCGCTCGGCTGAGTCAGTCAGTCTGTCGGAGTCTGTCCTCGGAGCTGAAGGATCGCAGAGACTTTAGGGAGCCAGCTGCCGGATTTTCTTTCCCTTCCCTCTCTCCCGCCCCACATCTCTCTTCACCCCTTCTCCCGCCCTTGGTCGCGCAGCCATGGCGGAGCCGTCGGCGGCCACTCAGTCCCCGTCTGTCTCGTCGTCCTCCGGGGTCGAGCCCTCCGCGCCCGGCGTCGGCGGTAGCCCGGGAGCCTGCCCCGCCCTGGGGACGAAGAGCTGCGGCTCCTCCTGTGCGGGTGAGGCGCGCCGGGGGACCCCGCCCTCCGCAGGGGGCGTAGGGGGCGAGGGGGAAAGCAGACCACCCTCCCTACTGGAGGCTGCAGCCCCCAGGGACGGATGTCTGGTAATGGGCTAAGGGGGAAGGGAGCGAAAGGTTGTGCAGCGTTGAGGAAATAACGGGGTGTGAAGAAAACAGGTTGGGGGCGGGGAGAGAGTGGGCGTGAACGCAGGACCCGGCAGGTGGGTAAAAACACTAGATCGGGGGAGCAGTCCACTGAAGCGGGGTGATGTAGCGGAGGATTAGAGAGATTGAGAGGATTGGGGCAGGTTGGTCGTAGGAGAAATTAGGGAAGATTTTGAGGGGATGGTGGTGAAAGGCTTGTATTGCAGGTTTTGAGGCAGGTGATGACATAATCGGACATTCATGGTAGTCTTCCAAAAAATTTTTTTTGGGTTGCTTGTGGGGAGGATGAGGAAGTTTAGTGGGAGCATCAGAGCCGTTTTCTATATTGTTTTCATCTGCCTTTAATTTTTTGTGGCTAGACTCCCTATATTTTTCTGAAGCTCCAAGATAGAGGGAGGCGTGATGAGAATACCTCAGGGAAGATATGTGAGGGAGCTGTTGATGGTCCAAGATGGATCCGTGACTGCATGTGCGACATAGCCCGCGTTTCCCCGGCGCGGCATGGGGGTGGGGACAGGCAATCAGTCGCTTATATTTCTAGAAGATAATAAATAGTCAGGCCCAGTCATCAGCGTATTTTGATTTCATGCTTTCTGTGGGCTGTTATTAATGGCAGTATAACAGAAGAGGGGGTGTTTACCGCAGAAAAGGGGGAGGGGAGAAATTCAGACAAAGCAGGGGCTGGTGGAACCCCTTTCTCCTTCCATCTCTGTGAAAGATGAGGAGGGAAGCTGCAGGCCGCTTTTAGTTTCCATTGTATTCGCGTCTGCCTGCTGGTGGGAGCTGGCTGGCAAGCTCCCCTCGGGCAGAGATCTGCAGTGCAGATGCCTTCTCGAGGAAAAAAAAAAATGCACCACGAGCAGGTGGTGGTTCTTAAAGGAACTCAGTCTTCGAAGGAAAAAGAAGAGTGCTCAGTCAAAGGAAGGGACAGATGATTTTGCTCTCATTTAGACACCTTAAAGGATTTTGAGAGATTTTTAAATGCTTCATTGGCTCCTTTGCGAGAATCTTGGGTTAATCGTTATAAAGAACATAAAATTTCTGATCTTAGTTTCTACATGTTTTTGGACCAGTAGATTTCCCACATAAGAACTTTGGTACCTTGTTGGATTTTCCAGTGTGGTTATGGCCATTTCAGTAAAAACAGTAGCGGGAGAAGCTTTGGCAAGGTCAAGATTGCTGTCCAGATAAAGGAATGAGGCAGCAAATTGAGAACCCTTGTTCCCTTTAAACCACCAGCGTTTCTCCTCCAAATTTTTGTGTTCTGGGCAAAGGTCCAGGTGAACAGCAACTTCCCCACAACTTAGCAACTTGGCGTTTTGGCTTTAATCACTTGTCATTGCTTACTATTCAGTTGTTGGCCCTTTTGTGCATATCTTTTGATTTTCGTTTATTTAAAATTTTTGATTACCTGAAAAACTAGATTCTCTAGCTTAAACTCTTATCCATTGAAAATGCATATTAATACTGTCTAAAAAATCATTAATACAATTTTGGTGGGCCCAATGTAAGATTTGTCGTGTCACTACTTAAAGATTTCAGCTTAAGATACTGTCATATATAGTCACCTAGTTCACTGCAAAAGCTCTTCCGCCATGCAGAATGTTTTTTCCCATCTCTCAGAGGAAATGTCTCAGGCTTCTGTACCATAAAATTAAGGTGGACTTTGTTATTCCAAAATTTAACTCATTTAAAATGGATACTCAAAAAAACTATTTTGGTTGTTTAAACATTTACACCTGTTGATGTCAAGCTACACCTTCACATTCTTCCACTAAGCTCTTCTTGGTTTTAGAGACTTTCAAAAAGTAAAAGAGTAAGTGTCACTTGGTGTCCAGGAAACAATTTTGTCTTGCCTGTCCTGTCTAGTAACGAACTTTAGAAATACTAGTTTCTACCTAAAGGTGGAAAATGAGTGGTGGCCCCTCTCTGGTCCAGCCCCTGGGGTACTAGTGCAACTGGCAATGTAGTATGCTTGGAGAAGGAGGTTAGGGGCCAGGATTGGCTTCCTAGATTTCTACCTTTGAAGGAAACTGAAGATTTCAAGGCGGAAATTTGAAGTTGAGGTAAAAGAGACTTAGCATTCTTTCCAGGATAAGAGTTGCCTTTATTAGACCTCAAGTATAGAAAGCTACATGTCTGTTGTCTAAACTTCAGAAGTGTTATAAGAGTTTGCTGTTTATAACCTTCAACATTCTATAACTTGCTAGAGACTATTTATTATTGCTCTGAAAATCATGACGCCAAAATTAAGCTACATTTCTTCATGAAAATTAGCTCAAAAACAACAGCTTGGACAGTTTTTTAAAAGTTTTACTTTAAATATTTTCTTCCTCACTCATGAAACTGAGTTGTTCTGGGTACTTTTTATGGCAGTATTTTCACACTTCATTCTAACAAGTCAATGAAATGCGAGTACAAGTTCTGACAATTAAGTTCTCAAACTCATCCTAGAAAACGTGCTATACACCTCATTGCTGAATATCACTATAGTCACCTTCGAAGTACTCCCCTTGGGAAGCTATGCACTGATGCTAGCACCTAGTCCGCCCTTCGAAGCAATTTTGGAACTTTCTGAAATGGCCAGAAGAACTGTCATCATTATTACCCTTGATGTCCTGAATGTCATCAAAATGTCTTTTCAATATTTCCTTTATCTTCAGGTAAAGGAAAAAATCATTTGGGGGCCAGATCAGGTGAGTAGGGAAGATATTTCAATACAGTTATTTGTCTTCTGGCTAAAAACTCTCTCACAGACAGTGATGTGTGCTGGTGCATTATCTTGATCCAAGAGCCATGAGTTGTTGGTGAAAAGTTCAGATCATTTTTGTCTAACTTTTTCACGCAGCCTTTTCAGCACTTCCAAAGAGTAAACTTGTTTGACTGTCCAGTTGGTACAAATTCATAATGAACAATCCCTCTATCAAAAAAGGTTAGCAACATCGTTTTGACTCTTGATTTGGACTGATGGAATTTTTTTGGTCATGGAGAATTGGCTGACTTCCATTGTGCACTTTGATGCTTTATTTCAGGGTCATTGGTACACCCATGTTTCATTACCAATGATCACACAGCCCAAAACATCGTCTTGCCTCTTCAAAAGGTCTTGGCAACCTTCAACTCTCCTTTGCTTTTGTTCATCAGTGATCTCCTTTGGGACCATTTTTGCATATACCTTTCTCATGCCAAGATTTTCAGTTAAGATTTTCCTGTTTCTCTGTTGATGTTTACTTGGTCTATTATGCTTCTCACAGTCAGCCCATGATGCTGATGCACAATTTGACAAATTTTTGCAATGTTTTCATCAGTTCTGCTCATTGATGGCTGCCCTGACCTGTCTTCATCAGTGACACTTTCTCTCCCCTCAGAAAAACATTCATTCCATTTGTACAATGCCATTTTATTCATGGCATTATCCCCATGCACTTGGACTAACATGCCCTGATTTCACTTCCACTTTTGCCAAGTTTAACAAGAAATTTAATGTTTGTTGCTCTAAGTCAAGCTCCAACTTTTTCGCAACAGCACACAAAAACACCTAACAACAATAATGAGCGCCACTCGGCAAGACACCACCACGTGTCCACACAAATAGAACTGTGAGACACAGATTAAACCAAGGTTATGAAACCTCACCGAGTTGTTTGTACAATGCTGCCAACATAAGCATACAATGGCAAGTCTGTGATCTTAATTGTATTTTCAGTCTTAACCCTTAAGAAAAAAGGAATCCGACTACCCGATATTACCTGTAATATATTCACGTCAAATTTGGTGACAGTGTAATATGGTGGTAAACACAGATTTGAGCCCCAGAGACACCTAGATTTTAGTCCTCTCTCATTAATTGTATCACCTGGTACAGACCCTGAACCTCAGCAATGTGACCTAGACAAATTTGCCTTGCACCCTTAAGTCCTAACTTTATTCAGTAGCAATACCTAATATTTGAAACATCTGTTTACAGATTGCAAACTTTTGTACATAGATTCAAAATAGCACTTGAATTACTAGTGAGAAATCATAATATTCCTCATAACAAAAGAAGGTCTTACACTTTTTTCTAAGAGTGAGTTGTTTCAGCTTTTAACCCTCCACATTAATGTCTTAAAGCTGTCACACCCTTCACTAAGCTGGTCCGTTAAAGAAGTGGTGGATGGGGGCAGGAAGAGCCATAGTATTTCGTAAATGGCTTGGCGTGACATCAGTATGCTTAAATATTATCTGCAGAATTCTGACCATAACATGTAATTATGATACATTATGAAACTCCTGTCAGTGGAAACGAGTAGGCGATAGCAAGAAGGGTCATGTAAACATAGTTTACAAATGCCTGTTGACATGGATGGTTTTTATTTCCCAGGAATAAAGTTTCTTGTAATGCTGTTTTCTTTTAGAGCCAATTCACAAGTAATTTAACCACTCTGATCAAACAAACCAGTCTGCATCTATTTAGCAGGCATATCTTAACCTGAAATTGAAATTTCTAGGGGATTGCTTATTAAGTTGCTGTTAAAAGCATCATTGTTTTTTTATTTTAGAGATGGTCTGAAAACAAAATAAAACTTATATAATTGCTTTTATTGTATTTTGTGATAAAGAAATGATATATTTGTCCTCATAGAGAAGTCACCTATTAAATCCTGTGCATGATTCAAGCACTTGCAAATGAAGTTTGGTTGTGAAGGAATTGGTGACATGTCATTGGAGGAAATGGGGCAAGTTAAGGTTTCCAGTTTTGTTTGAGCCAAGTGGTGGTTCTGTAGAAAGGTACTTCTCTTTAGAATAGCCGCAATCCTAGAATTTATCATTTTTGTAATTCTCAGAATTACAAAGGCTCCAAATAAATGATGAACTGTGCATATTTGTTGTGTGTACCTAGCTTATAGTTAGTGTTCATTTTTGTTAATGATGAATTTATATTTGCCTCCTAAACTGTACAGATTTGTGAAAAATATATAAATTTCATAGTAAAACTTTTTAAATA
Organism: Lyroderma lyra; assembly: GCA_004026885.1. Classification (NCBI taxonomy): domain Eukaryota; kingdom Metazoa; phylum Chordata; class Mammalia; order Chiroptera; family Megadermatidae; genus Lyroderma; species Lyroderma lyra. The sequence goes on along the minus strand of PVJL010000404.1, from coordinate 335,209 downwards.
AAAATTACCAAGTTGATATTATGTTCATGTATTTAACTCATTCAGAAGTTGCCCAGGAAACTGACTTGCCTTTTATTCCATTAGTTCATAATAATTATGGATGATTGGCTGTGTTATAGATATTTCACAAAATGTATGTATACTAAATAAGTTTGGCCATAATCAGTAATGCTTGTGATCACACCATTGAAGTCTTTTACTACATATCTATGACTTAATGTAACAAGTACTCTGTGTGATGCTGCAGTTTTAGAGAGAATTACTTTAAATGTTGTATAGGGTTTGCATTTGTATTTTACATTATTTGGGGAGGATTGTCCGCAAGTAGCCCGCACTTGTGGTCTTTTTAAATTTCATAGAAGTACTCTTATGTGTTTTCTCCTATAAGCATGTCATCACAACCTAACCAGGAGGGGACATGTGTGCTTTTTGATAAGTTTCTCATTGCCAACTTGCCCTTGAGTATATATTGAAGGGTAAACTGATACAGAGCTCCTTTTGTCCTGTTACCTGAAAGCATTTCAGCAGTGAGCATTGTCTTCATTTTACGTAGGAGTTAGAAATATTTAATTTTTATATCTTACATTTGTGTACTGCTTTATGGTTAAGTGTGCCCATGCATTAACTTTATTTAACACATGCTTGAGTATGCATTAAAGGTCTTTTTTTAGGTGATGTGGGAGATTGGAAAGTAATAAACCACAGATCATTCCTCTGTATTCAATAGTAGAAAGACTTGTATTTTGTTTATCTGTAAGGTAGTTGGGTAGCAATATAAACCTCATTTTACATATGAGAAATCTGCTCAGAGAGATTAAGTGATAAGCCCAAAGGTTTGTGGCTGTGAAGTTGAGGCTAGGATAAAACTTAGGGATGGAGGGTCCAATTCATTTCCCTTTCAAATATATATGACATCTCTTTAAAATTTTGAACAACATGTGATTTAAATGGTTTAGTCACCCTCTTGAATTTAGTTATCAGTTTAACTTAAAAGCCTTAATTTCTGGTCCCACAGTGTCTAAGACAGGTACCTTTTTGCTCCACTGTTATACAGAAACTTCTCTTGTCAAGTTCACCAGTTATTTTCCACATTGTTAAATCCAGTTGTGACTTCTTAGTCCTCATCTTAAATGCCCTTAACAGGTTTTGGTACAATTGATCACCCCTTCCTCCTTGAAAGACCTTTTTTCATGTATCTTCATGACACACTAGCTGCTTCTCTGTTTCCTTTATTAGTTTTTTTTTTTAATTGAGACAATTCACATAACAAAAAGCACCATTTAGAAGTGGTTTCTAGTATATATAAAAGGTTGTGCAACCTTCACCCCTGTCTAATTCCAGAAAATTTTACCACCCCTTAAAGAAGCCCCATACCTGTTTGCAGTCACTCTATTCCTCCATCCCCCCCACCCCACCCCACCCCCATCCCTTGGCAAGCATTAATCCACTTTCTGAGTCTGTGGATTTCCTTATTACTGGGATTTTATATTGCTAATTCTTTTTTATCTTCCCAAAATCTAAAATTTAGAGTGATCCGGGGCTCCTCTGTCTGTTTTCATTGGTCTCACTTTTGACATCCATGTTGTGGTTAGTAATACCATCAATAAATTGATGATTTCCTAGTCTTTATCTTCAGCCTCCATGTCTAATAGGCATCTCACACTTACTTTGTCTAAACTGAACTGATCTTTCTTTTAAATTTGTTTCCTTTCACAGCCCTCTCCATCTCAGTAAATGGCCATCCTTCCCATCTTCTTTGCTCAGATCAAACTTGGAGTCATCCTTTCTTTCTTTCCTTCATACAACTTATTGGCAGATCCACTGATTTTACCTTAAGAATGTATCCAGTGTCTAACCATTTTTCACAACCTGCATTACTACTGCCTGGGTCACAGCTCTCCTGGATTATTGCACTTAACCTCCTATAACATCTCTAAACTTTCTCCCTTGCCTTTTCTTCAATCTAGTCTCCACAGAGCTGCTATTGTAAATCTGAAATGTTGAGTAGGATTGTGTCGCCAAATGCGGAGTCCTTGGAGGACTTATGAAGCCCTGTCGATATCTGCCCCAATCACCCCCTTGCTCACCCAGCTTCAGACACACTGACCTCCTTGCTGTTCAGTCTGCTCAGAATGTTCTTCCCCCATATGTCCTTTATAGCTTTTCACTTCCTGATCTTTAGGTCTTTGCCTGGCCACCTTATTTAAAACTGACTTTTACTGGAGGGAACTACTAACTACTTTACTGAAAGATGTTTTAATAATCTATAGAAACTAATACAAAAGAAAAAAGCTTCAGGCTTAAATATAGAAGTCATTCTACAAAGTGGTTTCTGAAAGTAACTTGCTTCTGTGTCTAAAATAAAGCCTGTATTCTGCTAGTGTTGAAGGAGAACTATCACAAAAGCAAACAATTCATTGAAACAGTGTTTTTACTGGGAGTTAGGAAAATTCAAACAATTAGATTTATTCGTTGTATTCTCCCCCCAATCTCAACAAAAACTTGAATCTCAAGTCTCATCCAAAGCTGGTCCTCTTTTCCCCCAACACAGCTAGCATAGGCTTGACACAAATTTGAAAACCTGCGTTGATGTGCCTTTTTGCAATTTTTCATCCTTGTTTTTCTACTTCCCACCCATTCAGTATGCTGCTAGAGGGAAGAGTTAAGAGGTAAGGGGACAGGGTCTTACCTTACTGGTATGATGGAGTTTTAAAATACAACTTGACGAGTAAATTTTCAAGTAAGTTGCAGAGGACCGGCGATCTGACTGGTAGAGTGATATAGAAGGAAAGGCACAGGCTTTCAGGGAAAGTTCCGGTTTAAATCTTGATTCTGACACAAGCTTCAGGGTTGTTTGGTTGGTTGGTTTGGTTTATCAGTTTATCTTAAATGGGGGTTGTAAAGATTTAATATGTATATAAATACTCAGGACCCGGTAAGTAAATGAAAACTGTTTTCAAAGTGGCAGGATTTTTTTTTTTTTTTTTTTGGTAGTTTTGACTGTTTGTTGCAGCTTAAAGTATTATGAGGATTGAAAATCCAGTTGTGTGAAGACTAATAAGATTATTCACTACATAATTTTGTTGAAAGACCTTTCTTCCCCTCTAAAATAGCTAATTCTTTCATGGGTATGTGTTAATTGAGGGAAACCAAAATATAAAGAAAATTAAAAATCAGTGACTAGTACCACCCAGTTAACATTTTCATATATACCCTTTCATTTTGTAACAAGAAATAAGTAGTACATGTTCATTATTTTCAAAACCACACACAGAGAAGCAAAAAATGTTTTTAATTTTTTTTTTTCTAATTCTTATTATAATCTCTCTACTTAGTGAATACCATTATCCCTTTTTCTTACATGAGTTTTTATTTTTTTACCAAAGTGGGATTACATTATTTAAAATTACTTTTGTAGTGTTCTTTTTTATTCAGTGTACTATCAACATCTTCCAGTCAATAATGACATCTACAACACAATTAGTATCCCATTGTATAGATATAGCAAAACATAGTTAAGCAGCCCCTCATAAACCTTTAACTTTCCCTGAAAAAAACAAAACCAAACCATTTGTGATAAACCATCTTATAGCTACATACCTTGCACAGATGACTGGTTCATTGGTGGAATTTGATTTTCAACAGGTCCACTTCTGCTTTCCTTTTTTGTTATTGTTTTGGAGGGGTAGTTCCCTGGCTGGGAATCGAACCCAGGCCTGGACGTTGAGCGTGCCGAGGCCCAGCCACTGTACCACCAGGGGACCCCCCCCACTTGTGCTTTCTTATCCCTGATCATCTAGCAACTTCCTGGTCTTTGTTGTTTCAAATATTGCTTCTTTATAAGTCATTTCCATTCCTAAACATCATTTCCTCAACTCACCGCCAGCTTTTAATCCTCTTTATCACCCATCCTTCTATCAGTGCTTTTAAAAGTTCTAGTCCTCAGTTCTCAGTGTTGGCCCCTCCCCACCACTGAGTCATCAGTGCTAAATTACTTGAATACTTAATTTCAGTGACCCATTTCAAAGTCTTGACCACTCATTGGCTTTTGACTGTTATTCATTCTCTAAAGTGTTCTCCAAGGAACACTCTCCCTATATTGACTCCTTTCTGTCTCCTTTGCTAGTTCTTTCTTGTGCCTCTTTAAATATTAGTATATCTCAAGATTCCCATTATATGGAGTTCCCTGATGGTGTAGTGGCTTAAGGCTTTGGCGCTGTCAACGCTGCAGCCTGGGTTCGATTCCCAGCCAGGGAACTACCCACATACTACAGAAAAAAAAAGAAGATTCCCATTTTAAAACCTCTCTGATTCTCCTGGACACATTCATTCACTCCAGTGGTGTCAATTCTCACCCAAATATTAACTGCAGATATTTATCTATAGCCCTTACCACTCTCCCTGAACCTGTACATAGTGGTAAACAGTTTCCACTTACATATGCCTTAGATGACTAATTTTCTGGTTATAAGCAGAATTCTTTGTTCTGTGCCCCAACCATTGGCATTTCATTTAGTCCTTCAGTCCTTTGACTTCTCCAGTTTCCAACATCCATGTTATCCCAAGTTCTGTCCATTTTTGTCTGGTTAAATCTATCCTTTTAATCCCATCCTCTCAGCCTTAGTGCAGGCCCTCATGTCTTGCCAAGATTATTCAGTAGCTCTTCAATTTAAGTCCATGGTCTACACTGCTGCCAGAGTTCTTTTTAAAATACATGTGAGGGGGGTTCCCTGGTGGTGTAGTGGCTAGACTTCAGTGCTCTAAACACAGTGGCCTGGGTTTGATTCCCAACCAGGAAACCAACCCCCCCCAAAACAAAACAAAACAAAACAAAACTCAAAACAACAAAAACATGTGATATTGTCACTTCCTTACCTTAAAACTTTCAATTATTCCTCATTTCACATAGAATAAAATCCAGATTTCATTACATGACGTTTAAAACCATTTGTAATTTGGGCAGCTGTTCTTTGCTGCAGAATGCCTTCCCCTGCCATACACCTTTAAGATCCAAGTTTACCATCTCTTCTGCACTTTGCCCTAGTGACTGCCTCTGCTGCATTCCCACAACTCATACAGTGTTACTAGTTTGAGTTTTTCAGTTACTTGTCAGCAGTGCCTGGACCAGGCTACTTAAGGAGACTATTTGGTTTAATTAACAGCTTTTGAGAATTAAGATCACCATTCTTGGGATCAGTTCCCTGTAGCATAAATATGGAGTAGAAGTACAATGTAATTTTTGTAATCCAGAAGACCTCATGCAATATTGTCTCAAACTATTACTTGTTATCTCTGTTCTGTATCAGAATAGATGCTATGCATAAAAAATTTGTATGTTGAAATTTTCCATTAGGAGGAGGTGTCAGAAGTGAAAAGGCAAGTTCATAGGATCTTTTTTGGCATTGGGCTTACTTAGCATTTGGTTTTTGAAATTTATTCAGATTTAAACTCATCAGTTGGCAGATTTAATGTTAAAGATAAATATATATAGGAATGAACCCATCTGGAAACATTAAAGAAATAGAAATGCTTTAAAAAAGGAAAGGAGATTTGTGATGCTTCATTTTAAGATAATTGAAAAGCAGTGGATTTTTAAATTCTGGTATTGAGTTACTGAATTACTGCCTATAGTCCAGTAAATTCTGCATTGGTGTTAATATGTTCCATATTTGTTAACTAAATAGTTTTCCTGAATTAGTACCTACAGATATAGCTATGGCCCATTCCTTTAAAGCAATCTCTTCCTTTTAATATTTCTAATACTTGTGAAAACATTTTATAACTGCAAGAAAAAAAGTTAACAAGTAAAGATCAGTATATTTAGGAGTTCCCTGATGGTGTAGTGGCTTAAGGCTTTGGCGCTGGCACTGTCAGCGCTGCGGCCTGGGTTCGATTCCCAGTCAGGGAGCTACTCTGAGCAAAAAAAAAAAAAAAAAAAGTATATTTGGGAGCATTTGTGGAGGGTGTTGTTTTTCACATGCTGTTCTTATCAGTATTTTAACATTTTTACTGAAAAGGTAATTAATATTCTTGATTTGTCTGATTTCTTTTTTTTAAGGGCCGGAAGTTGTGAAAAGTAAATCTCCCTCCCAACCCAGACCTCACAGTCCCTTTTGATGGTCCCTTTTGTTGCCAGTTAACAGATGGGGGCACACTGTATGCACTTTGCACTTTGCTTTTTTTAATTTAATGTATTATCTGTATCAACATATATAGCTGTGCCTCATTCTTTTTCATAGCAGCAAGTATTCCATTATTTGGATGTAACAAGTATTGATGGTCACTTTAGTGCTCTTATGAATATCCTCATACACATCTTTGCACATATGCAAATATATCTTAGGTTAAATTCCTAGAAGTATAACTGCTGAGTTAAAGGTTATGTACAGGGGGTGGTGGGAAAGGTATGTGCATTTAAAATTCTGATATATGTTGTCACATTTAGAGGAGTATAATTTTATTTTATTGTTGTTATTATTTTTGGTGATTCCCTGGCGGGGAATTGAACCCAGACTGCAGTGTTGAGAGCACTGAAGCCTAGCCACTACACCACCAGGGAACCCCAGAGGAGTATAATTTTAGAAGATGAATTTCTCATGTAGTCCTGTTTTCCCTGTGGATTAGTTATGGAGTTCTGTTGTTTTTTCTTTCTTAAGTATTCAGAGCCAACTTTGCATAGTTTACAACTATGTATGTTTAAATGTTCATATTTTAGTGACTAACTCCACAAAATGCAGTTGAAAATGTTTAAAAGCAAATATCAGTTAGTACTTAGATACTTGTTTTTCCTTTCCCACACAGAGTGGCAGGGAAGCATCATCTTGTCGAGGTTATACTTGTTTAAAAATGCTAGGGATCCCTCTTTTCTTCCTTTGAAGTTGAGAATATTTGACCCTAAAATAATGGATTAACTTTTAGAAATGCATCTCAAAATGAAATAAGGTTTTGCTGCCAGGTGAGTGAAAACAGTAATTGGAAATAAAGACTTGGGTTTCTCCCTTCTGCTTAATTAAACCCAGTGGAATTATGATACTTGGCCTAAATAAAACAAAGTTAAGTTAAAATTCCTGTGTGAGGTTGTCAATTCTCACGCTGTATATTTTCTTTCAGATTCCTTTGTTTCTTCCTCTTCCTCTCAGCCTGTATCTCTATTTTCGACCTCACAAGGCAAGTCTGTCATTTTTTTGTGTGCATTAATGAAAGAAAAATGTTGAGAAAGAGGCTGTAACTGGGGATATGAGGCACAAGTTTTCTATTGCCCCCAAATCTCTTAAAATAAAAATTAAGTAGAAGCCAATCCTTTATATTTAGCAATTTCCAGTGGATTTCTTATAAAGGTTAGTAACAGAATGGTGCTAGTGGACCCTTTTAACATAGCATAAGCTCGAGATGTAGTTTTGAGTGTTTCTTAAAAATTCATCTATGAAATTTGGAGCAGATAGAATTGTGGCTCAGAAAACAACCCACCCCTAGAATGCATTGTAACTTACTGATTATTGATTTGCAGTTATGAACTGGTTTGGAATGGCAGTGGATTTGGGAAAACAGGAAAAAATGTGTGCTTCCACTGAACTACTAGTTACCTGCTGAGGTGGAGTACTTCAGTGTGAACTTCTCTGAGATGTGTCCCAAGATCTAGGTTAGTTCCAAATCACCTAGAAATATGGAACAAGTCAGTTGACTTTTTGGAAAGTGAGGCTTGTTTTTCTACAGATTAAACTGTGGCTTTGTTTTTTTTAGATTTGCCAACTAGCGAGGAAGGAGTTAGAGTGTGATAACTATAGGTTTGTTTGAGTAGCACTGCCAAGAAGCTGGAAGAGAGTGCTGTATGTGCTTCGTTGATTTGCACTAATAATAAAGTGCTGTTTCATTTGTGCTGTTGTACTAAACCTCAAATATAGGTCAATGGAAAACCCTTATATTAAAAAGGTAATTAAACTTACTGGATAGGTCTAAGAAGCCCTGAGCAAACAGTTTGTTGTCCCAGCTGAATTCTCTACATGCAAAGTCTGGATGCTGGTTTGTGGGATAAAATGAACATAGTAAAACTTTGGGTGGGAATTAATTTGCCGTTTAGGAAACATGATAGATAATTTGTTGCTTTAAATGATAATTTGTTGTTTTTAATTGGGCTGCTATCATTAGCCCCCCAACCCCTTTATAATGTGCCTTACTGTGAATCTGGATATCTATGGGTCAAATCATGACCTTTGAGATTAATTTATTTACATTAAAAGATAGATATTTGGTGAGCGTTAGAAAGTAATTCAAACCTGCCTACAGAGTAATTCTTGACATCTGGAACCAGATTGGGTTAGTGCCAGTTTGGATTCAGATTGATATTTTTTAAGTGTTTTTTTTTTTCCTTCCTCATTAGAAATTTAATAATTTCAGCAGATAGGTATTACATTTATTCTACTCTGGAAGATAAACTGGTAAAAATTCAGTATAAATAGAACAAATAATTTTATTTTCTCTATTGTAAATATTTCAGATCTTTTAAAATGCATCCTCTGTGGTTATAACTTTCATTCACTTTTTTTCATATGGAAAGGGTAATTGATAATCTTAAATAGTGTAATAATGCAGCCCAAGCCCAATATACCTAATGTATGGAATGTTGAGAAGATAACTACCATAGCCTTAAAAATTCTTTTAATTCCTGCTAGGAAAAATTACACATACACTCAAGGAGAATGGGAGTAAATAAAAAGGATTTTTTAAATTAAAAACTGTCATTTAAATCACATTTTAATTCACAGTATGACAGTTAGTAAAAGAAAATAGATTTCTCGTTCTTCCTTTTAGTTTATAAAACATTATTTTGACCAGTTCAGATTCAGGATAATGTTACTGCTAAAAGAGTGTTGCAGAGATGCAGTTTAAAATGTCATATCCCTGAAAGTGTTCCAATCTAGCCTCTGTTATAGCATTTTCTTCTGCATGCAGTACACACACTTGCTCACTCACAGTACAGAATATAAAAGAACCCAGTTGGAGCTCTGCTTTGGTGGGGCTGGAGCCTGTTCTGTTGTTTGAAGTAACACCATGGCACATAATTAGGTGTGTTCTGGTATAGCCAAGCCTGGTGGTGCTTCAGTATGCCTTAAAAATAGGAGAAGAGGAAGTTGTTGGTGTATTCTATTAAACTGAATTAAAACTCCTGAGGAAAATAGCTAGGACCAGTCTGGGCCAACGAAGGTCTTTCAGAGTGACTGCTGCCACCAACAGGCACCTCAAGTCCATCACTGGCTCTAACCCAACTAAACAACCTGTCTCTGGCTTCCACGTCCCTTAGCCATTTAGCTTTGGAGAATTGTGCCTTTTTTATATCTAGAGCATACAAAGCAATATGTAGCAATAATTAAATGGGCTATTTTCATATTTAAGAATGACATTTTTAATCCTGAAATAATATACTTATTATTGGGCTCCCAAGAGATGCATGTACCAAAAACTTTTACTAATTGGGACTGAGTAGAGAAAGGCAGTTAAATATTTCAAAAGGAAATTATATAATATTTATTAAATTGTACTTTGAGTTATGCAGCTCCTTAATCTAGCAGGTTACAACGCTTTTTGAAAGCCAGTGAATAGATTTGTGATGAGAATGTCAGTGGAATAATCATTTGTTCTCCTGAGTAGGTCCTTTGCAATCTTTCGCTTATCAACTTCTCTTTTCTCATTGAAGATCTAAATTTCAGCCTAATCTCTGAGCATTTCAAAATAAGGGAGTAAATTTTGTTGATGTGTTCTTGTACTGTAAAATAAAGATATTAACAGTGATAGGTGTGTGTAGATTATGGCTAATTTTTATTGAGCTTTTACATTGCTTAGTACTTTATATGAATTAGCCAATTTTATGGAGGAAAGGTACTAGCTCTTTTACCAATTGAGGAAACGAGTTTAAAATGCTAAAATAACTTACTCAACATCACACTATAAATGACAGACCTAGAACTTTAAGGCCCATGTTCATAACCACTGCCTACTGTAAAAGATAATAAAGTATGTTAGTTGTATTTTAGGGTTTACAGATATTTGTAGCGTTGTGATTTTGAGGTTAATGTTAAAATCGTGAGGGCAGAAGCGGCAGAAATTACTATTTTAACCATATTATTGTTTAGTTAATTAGAATCATCTGGGAGATGTACTACCTCTACCAGATACAAACTAAACTGAAACTTGGTTTCTACTTTTGAAAGCTTTGGTAAAAGTTTAGGCTGAAAATACTATGATTTTTCCTTAGAAAACATTGGGTAGTGGGGGAAGTAGATGAAAATAAGATTGGAGAGGATCCATCCACCACACAGAATTGGAAGCAGTAATGAACATTTGCATTCAATTTGAGTAACACAGTAGGCATCTGGAATAGGAAGTTAAACACTGAACTTTGGGGCAAGCATTGAGGAAAAAAATTGCCAGTTACAGCCTTTTTTTTAACAAAAGTAAAACATTTTTCTTTGTACAAAAGAGACTTTTTGTTTAAGATTTAGCTTGGCTGCAAAGTGTCTGCTGGCTAACTTCCTATTTTGATGCTGTGGCTGAAAGTTGCTGATACTGTTTTGCACGATAATTTGTCTTGTTTTGTGAACATGAGAAAATTCAAGTGTAGGAAAACCTATACCTGAATATTTCAAGCCTCCCTTGTATGAGTATGCATAGTCTGTATGTGTAAAAGTAACTTACTGGGTACAACAGTCTGGCAGCCTTTCTTCACTGATGTGTATGGTTTTTCCATGTTACAGGTATCCTTATAATTAATACTAACAAATTTCCTGAGGGAGGGGGAAAATAACTAAATGGAAACTATAACAATTCTAAGCTATTCATTTTTTAGAGGAACTCTAATATAGGATGTAACATTCCTTGTTGCTTACTTGTTTCTAGATCATGTTATGTTTTCAGTAATTAAGTTCTAAAGACTTGAATAATATACTACATCTCTTTTTAGATAGGATTCTTGATTTTGGCGGGGGGGGGGGGGGTTAGTTCCCTGGCTGGGAATCGAGCCCAGGCTGCAGCATTGAGAGGACCAAAGCCTAGCCACTACACCACCAGGGAAACCCCCCAGATCTTTTTTCTAAAAACAGTTTTGTGAATAAGAAAGTAAAGAGAAAGTATTTTGAAGGATAGCGTAAACAGTATATGAAGAGGGTTTCATTTTTTTTCAGTTTGACTGTATTTACTTGATGTGTATGTACAGAGCGTTCACTAGTGTTTTCATGTTACTTTTAACTCCCCACCTTGTTCTATGAGATAAAATACTCTGGGCACAGAAGAGGGAAAGTTCTTCCTCAATTACCACACCAGATTCTCTAGCCGAATGGAGCTTTTGCCCTATTCCAATCAAAATTTCAAGTTACTGTACTTTAAAATTAGCATATAGACATATTCAGTAAGATACAGAGAGGCCCCATCCTGCCCCGGGCCTTCCTGACCTGCTGATTGTGCCCCTGGACAGAGATCATCTGTGGTGGTGAGTGAGTGTCCGTCTCATCTCCAGGGTTTTTACAGGACGAGAATTCTGAAGTACAGCTTGAGTTTTCTACTCTTCTAAAACTAATAATCAAATACAGTTATGGTGTGGTTCTCAAGCCAGGTTCATTATTACCTGGGGAACTTGTCATGCCAGATTCCTGAGCTCCATTCACCTCAGGAAATTCTGAGTCAGTCAGAGATAAAAGTTCATGAAGTACTGCTAGTAGTTGCTCTACTACAGTTTGAAAGGGACTATAAAAGATGGTGCCAAAGGCTGTTTTTCTGTGCTAGGTTGTTAAATTGTTCAGCTGGTCTAAATGGCTTTGACCTTGAAGCTAGTAAAGATCATTTACTGAAATTTTTCTTTGTTTTCATTTTTTTGTTCTTGTCGTCATTTGTTTTTTTATGATTCCCTGGCTGGAAATCAAACTCAGGCCATGATGTTGAGAGTGTCGAAGCCTAGCCACACCACCACCAGGGAACCCCAGAAAATTATTTTTCAGCATTGGCTTAGAATTTTATATGTTACTGGGCTGCCTCAAATGTCTGTATCCACATTGAGCCTAGCACAATTGTTGGAATGTCACAGGCATTTGGTTTGTATTAACTGATTCAGAAATTTCATTGCCCAAAATTTTGAAATAGATAAAAAATTTTTAAATTTTCTTGTTTGTGTTTGTTTGTTTTTGTGAATGGTAGGAGGGAAGATGTCTAAAACTCAGAATGAGGATTGTCTGTATTATATGCCAGGTGAAGGTAGTAATGATGTGACAATATGACTTTTTTTCTCCCTTAACAAAAAATGGTCTGGAGTCTGTCAGGAGGTCAGGGTAGACTTTTTCTTTCTTTTTCTTTTTATGAGAATGTTTGGGGACATTTATTGAGGATTTACCAACTGCCAGATAACTGCTCTAAGCGCTTCACACGTACTAAATCATTTAATTTTCACAGCAGTTCTCAAGTTAGGTGCTTTAGTATCCCCCTTTTTTTATATGGGATTAAGCTACTTGCCAAAGCCACACAATTAGTGTGATGAAAGGATTTTGCATCTTTTAATTGGAATTTTTAGTTCGGGAGTAGTCTAGAATTTAGACTGTGCTTGCCAACTTAATTTCCTAGTCTTATTTCAGAAGATATACTTAAATGGAGACTTACAGCGATTTAGAGTTTAAGATAGTGTGGATTGGAGTTCCCTGGTGGTTTAGTGGCAAGGCTTCAGCGCTGTTAATGCTTCCACCTGGGTTCAATTCCCAGCCAGGGAACTACCCACATTAAAAAAAAAAAAAAAAAAAGAAGACAGTGTGGATAAGCTAGGAGCTCAGTACTGTATAAATTTGGGGACATTCTATGATCATTGTAGGGTTATGACATTTTTCACCTCTTATTATATGTTGATTCCCTTTTTAACAAATCTATTAGATGTGTATGTAACCCTTGTTTGTTAATAATTACAGTAATGCCATATTAAGAGATTAGAATTCTTGAAAATGAATATGTACCTTATGTCCCATTATGGCAGATAACTAATCCAGAAAATATTCGTGATGAGGGGATATTTTTGACAGACATTTGTTTTTTTAGTAATGTTGAAAGTCTCTTGTAGTGCATGTCAAGGGCTGGAGGGTAGTGGACATTTTCTGAGATGTAAGATAATCCAGAGTTATTTCATCAGGCAAATTTATAGTGTATAATATTTTTAAAACTAGCAGTCTTCAGACTTTGCCATTTTGTCAGGTACAAACTTGGATAACACTAACGACTATTAATAAAGTGCCATACTGACTAATTGGAAGAGTCTTTGCTTGTGGGAGCTATTCTAAAGGCTTCTTGGATTCTGGTTCTTCTAGTTAGTGTTTTCATGCCTTTATAAACTCTTTACTTCCAGCCCAGTTTTTTCCATTGTCTTGGTACAAGTCAGCTCTGTCCAGGTTTGTTAGGATTTTAACAAAGAGAAACTTCTTTTCATTTGCTGAAATTCTAAACAAGATAATTAAAATTAAAGCACAGATGAGGATGCTAACTTATTTTACTACATGTGTGAAAGCTTGATTGACAGTCGAGAGCCAGCCAGCACCTGCATCTCACAATCACTGAGGAGGGAATGCCTCATTGCACTCTGTTCTCCCCCAAGCTTGCCGCTCAGAAAACATTATCACTCCCAATACTAAGTCACAAAATTATTAATAGAGAACATGATTAAAGTGTTATATATATATATATATATATATATATATATATATATATATATATATATATATAATATATCTTAATAAAGGATCTTTAGTTAAAATGTTTCAAGTCTGTCAGGCAGTCATGGCACTCAGTATGGGGCTTGTTAGTATTGTGAGGATGAGATTTCTTCTTTCCTTTTTTTTTCTTTTTTTTTGAGAACGAGCTTTCAGACCTAATCTGGCTTCATCTCAGATTATTAAACACCTAACTTGAAACTTTTGGAGTATTAAGAGATGAAGGAAGATAGGAGAAAAGCAAGACTTGGAAAACTGACAAGTTTGTCCTAACAAGGCATAGAATGTTTCTACCATGTTTTTTTTCCAATAATGTGTGTATTCTCTGGTGAGCATTCAATGTAAATTGCTTTATTTTACATTTCATCAAGCCTACCACCACATCATCCTCATTTTACTTACTTTCTGTCTCCCTCTCTGTATTGTAAGCTCCACAAAGTCTAGGATATTTTTCTCTTTTGTTCATTGCTTTTACCCTAGTTTCTGAAACAATTTCTGGCACATGAGAGGCACTCAATACATATTTGTTGAATTATTACTAATTCATTTTTCCCACTTTGGCTTGTAAGATGGCAGGTCTGGATCATCTGAAATCTCAGTCACTATAAAACATAAGCTGAGCATTCTTTGTGAGGTGGAATCAGTTTTGCTCACCTCAGAGTTCCATTCCTGTTTGAAGGGAAGGGTTCTCAAATAGTTTTTGCCTTAATCTAGATTTAAACTATTGAATGTTTCCTGGTAGAAACAGTAACTAGTAGTAAGTTCAGTAGTAATTCATAGCTCAGATTGTGAAATACTTCTGATTCAAATGTGGATTACCGTTCTTTAAATTTCAGATTTTTGAACCTTTTAACCTACATTGCTGAGCTTCATTTATACATTCTTAATCCAGTTTTGCTGGGTATCCATCCTATGTAGTGATAAATGTGACCATGTTTACTACATTAGAACTAAGTATGAGTTACAGCTTACTTGAAATATTTTGTCTTAGTGCAGTATACATGCACCACCAAACCTTTTTTTCTCAATTTATAAATTTTCCCCAATACTCAGATTACAGTTATACTATTCTAAAGGTCCAGTCTTATTACATCAAATTTCAGTGATGTGTGGAAATAGTTTATCTGGAATCTAGAAACATTTTTATAATAGTGGGATTTTATTCATTGCAGTAAGATATTCTTATTTCTTTTGATCTTTAAAAAATGATTTTGAATAAAGTCATAATTTTGCTTTTGTCTAATTATTATTCAATATCTCACATGAAAAAAACATAGCTGCATAAGGGTAAGCCCAAAGGTTTTTCTCTTTCACATCTCCCATTACTCATTCAGGCTCAAGGCATTGCTGTGCTAAACCTATGTAGGTCTCTCCTTCCATGCTGAATCTTTAATTCATTCCTATGGAATATTTAAGACCTACTGTGTTCCAACTCCAGAGATACAACAATGCAGGAGAAAACACCAGGAAAGAGCCTGCCCTTGGAAAATTGTTTTGATCTTTTTCCCCAGTAAAAACTTGCAACATTGAGAAATTGGAAAACAATGTGGTACATCAATAGCTACTGTGGTATTAATAGCTGATAAGACTTAATTAATGTGTACTTTTTAGAAGGATAGTTTCTGTTTTAAAAGGATTTCTGGAATTAACTCTGCTTAACCAAAGAAAGCAATTTACACAATTCAGATTTGATTAAATTGGAAGGTTGGTGCAAGACATTTTGGAGCAGGCCAACCTTTCAGTACTTTTAGTTTAAAACTTTCAGGCCATCTTTATCTTTACCTGGGACCAGTCTTCCCTTTGGATAAAACAGAATAAATGTAGTCTGATCCTTAGGCCCAGGAGGGGTCTGTTGTATCTCCTGAAAATCAAAAAAAGAACTCTGGTCACTATATTTTCTTAAGATTCTCAGACTGTAACGGTGGATTTACAGAACTGGTATGTTCTGAATTGTTCGTCTTACAGATGAGAGTGTGTCAAAACTTCATAGTATCAGGTTGTTCTGTACAGATTATGTTGTTTCTGTTGAATAGTTCTACCAAAAAGCAAAAGGGGAAAAAAGCTTCCCCAGATTCCCTGGTCTCATTACTTTTCTGTGTGCTTTACCTTTGCAATGGAAAAAGTAGACTGAAAAGTACTTGTCATGAAAATTTTTTTGTTATTTACAATTTGTAGCATGATGTGGCTTTTCTGTTTGACCATTAGCAATTTTATGCATGTTGTATAGGATTACTGTTGACATTGTTTTATTGTGTGTGTGTGTGTGTATACATCTGTGTGTATATATGTACTTAAAAATAAAAGCATGCTGCTTGGCCTGACTAGCTAATGTGTAATTGTACCTGGTAAACAATCTTTTTCTTTCAAATTCTGACCATAGAGGGATTGAGCTCTCTTTGCTCTGATGAGCCACCTTCAGAAATTATGACTTCCTCCTTTTTTGCATCTTCTGAAATACATAACACTGACCATACAATACTACATGGAGAAAAAAGTGAAGTGTTAGGCAGCCAGCCTATTTTAGCCAAAGAAGGAAAAGATTGCTCAGCTCTTCTAGACGTGAAAAAAATGGAAAAGCCTCTGCAGACCAGTAAAGACGTAGCCGATTCCCCAGTTTGTGTTGTGGAAGGAGATAGCTGTAACCGGCCTTCCATTCTAGCCAGTTTCCCAGATCATTCTGCTTTACTCTCAAAGGAAGTTGGTCAAATGGAACAGCAAATAAATAAAGATCAAGAGTCGAAAAACCCAAATGAGGTACCGAGTAGATACAATAAAACTGCCTTGGATGCTGATGACAAGTTCACTTTGCTAACTGCCCAGAAACCACCCACAGAACAGTCTAAGACAGAAGGCATTTGTACGTATTCCTTGTCCCCATCCAGAGTTTCAGCAGAGTGTATTTTTGAAAAGGATTCCCCTGAGTCACCATTTGAAGTCATTATTGACAGAGCAGCATTTGACAAAGAATTTAAAGATGCATATAAGGAGAGCACAAATGGTTTTGGTAGCTGGGCAACGCACACTGATAGTGAATCATCTGCAGACATTTCAGAGTCTAATGACAAAGTATTTCCACTGAGAAATAAAGAGGCAGGGCGTTACCCAACTTCTGCATTGCTTACTAGACAGTTTTCACACACAACTGCAGCATTGGAAGAGGTGTCTAGATGTGTGAACGATATGCATAACTTTACTAATGAAATACTGACTTGGGATTTGGTTCCCCAAGTGAAACAGAGTGATAAACCTGACTGCATCACAAACAGTACAAGACTTGACATGAGTGAATATAATTCAGAAATTCCGGTTGTAAATCTTAAAACTAACGCTCACCAGAAAATTCCTGTGCGTTCTGTTAATGGGAGCACTCCCATCACTATATCAACAGGTGATTGGGCAGAAGCATCTCTCCCACAAGAAAAGGCTACCATTGAAAAACCTCTACCAGGCTGTCTCAATTCCACAAAGGCTGTCAGTAGCAAAAGTGTGCAAGGCAAAGTGCAGAAACAAGATGGCACACTTTCAGAGTTACCTGGATCTCTGTTTGAGAAATGTGGCTCTTTGAGTTCTAGAGTAGCCACAGTAAAAGTAGTTTTACCTGATAGCCACCTGAAAGGTGAAATGAACTGGCAGAGCTCTGTATTGGGAGAAGTGACAGAGGCTGATAGTTCTGGTGAATCTGATGACACAGTAATAGAGGACATCACCACCGATGTTTCATTTGAAAGTAACAAAGTTCAGGCTGAAAAACCTTTTTCCATTCCAAGTGCTGTTGTAAAAACAGATGAAAGAGAAATCAAAGAGATTCTCGATTGTAATAGGGAAAACAAAACATCCAAAAACTTTGAAGGGTCAGTCAGTGACTTGAAACCACAAGGTCAGCCTGATATTCTTGAAAGGAGTCCAGCGAGTGAGGTGGCATATTCCCAAGTACCTGATAAGGATGTCATATCAGAAGATATAAAGCAGTCAGACACCATGAGTGAAATTGTTCCAGAAAAACCTGTTAGAACTGAGAACCCAGAACTTCCTTCAGCAGCATCTTCAAATGTTTACAGTGAGACAGAATTCTCACTAAATGTGACAGCCTCTGCCTCTGAAAGAAATGGCTTTGAAGCAATATCAGAGAAGACTGTAGACTTTAAACCAACTCTTCCTCTAGAAGTCTTGCATGCACGTGAGTCAGGTGGTTCTGAAATTAAAGTCATAAAAAGCAAATACTCCGAACAAAGCAAAGAAGCAAATGGAAGTGAGCTTCTGGATGTGTTCCCAACCCAAGGTGCTCCAGCAGCATCTCTTGACTTAGAACAGGAAGAGCTCACCATCAAAGCCCTTAAAGAACTGAGTGGAAGACAGGTTGAGAAGCCAGCTTCTGCACAGGATACAGTAGAGTCTCCTGAAGAGCAGACTTTCACATTTGCTCCAGAGTCTTCTCAGCCACAGCAATCGTATGATGTCCTAGAACACACGGATGTCAAGACTGGATCTGATCTTGCAATTTCCAAAAAATCCACTATTATCAAAGAAACTACTAGCGTAGTTGTTATTTCCAGCCATAGCAAGACTGAACGGGTACACAAGCATGTCCTAGCAAGACTTCTGACAGACTTCTCAGGTAATTTTTTACATTAGAAATACTGCATATAGCTAATTCTCCTATGATTGATTACTTACCAGAGTGCCATTTTTCTTAGTCTCTGATTTATATCACCAAATTTATGGCTAGGATAAAAATACTACATAGTGGGGAATGCTATATTTCTTTTTAATGGTTGCTTGATTTGTTTTTCTTAGATATTTCCCATAGCAGTAGACCACTTGTTAAAATTGCCATTCTCCTTTAAAAAATTTTTATGCTCCAGTTTTTTCAAAGTTTTCTTTTCCTTATAGGATGATCGCAACTTTTAGGAATAGCATTAGGTTCTCATTTATTTACAAAACTCATTTTTAAGTCTCCATAAGAGTAGCAGTGCATTAACACTTGGGTTTTTTGCTGTGGGCCTTGTTAAGTCTATTTGGCAGTCAAAGATGAAGGAATCCCTGCTGGGACAGACGGTAAATTAAACTTTTACTTAATTTGATCTTATACCACAGAGATTTTATGCTGTGAAAGTAGGTAACTGTATTGTGGTACTGTTTCGTGAGTAATATTTAAGAGAACTCATGCATTCTTCTACTTTGGACAATATTTAATATTCATTATATGGTACTAGAAGCCCTTCCCCTTATCTTCTCTTTATTTGAATGATTACTCTCCTAGCAATCAGTCTAGTTAAATTACTGCAAATGTCTGTTCTGAGGTCCTGGAAAGTGTTTTTAAAATTTTTAAAAAATGATTTAAAAAAAGATTTTTTAAGGCCCTCTAAAAAGGGACCCTCAACCTCTAATCTGATACTAAGTTCTATACTTAACTATATTCTTAAGATCAGTGTTAGATGCTCTATGGGAACCTATGATTTTCTAAACGTTTTTGACAATAGATCCTTTTTTCAAATGAAATCATACAGGGAATTATAATATTTAAAACAAAGATGAGATTTTTGTTAGAATCATTTTGTGTAATCAAACCACTTACCCCTTTTCTGTCTTTATTTATCATGCACACAATGGGAAGGGAGGAGCTCAGTCCTTAGCAGCCAGTGGTTTCCCTTTGCAGCCCAAACACTGCTCATCTTTTCCTGTGGGGGTGCTGCTCACACAGAGCGAATCGCATACCTCCTGGATCTTGCCCACACTGAATTGCACTAACTTGGTATGCATGGTGAGGTGCCTGTGCCAGCGGCTGTGCCTCAGCTTCCTGACATTCTTGGACACCTTGTGTCCTTTGTTGAAGCCCATGGGCATGGGGTGTCACAGAGCCATTGTTGTGACAGCAGAAGGACACCATTTACTGAACACCATGGGTAGATTAGATTACTTACTCTTCCTAAATGTTGATCCATAGAATAGAGATAATAATTGTGCTTACCTTATAATGACCTTGTGAGGATTAAATGTGGAAATGCAGGTAATGCAGTGCCTTGCACATAGTGAATATTCACTTAACACCAACTGCAGGACCTGATATACAGTAAGTACTGGATAATTATTTGTTAATTAATTGTTAATTAAGTGAAGGAATTGTTAATTATTTGTGAAGACATCGCAGCTTTTTTATAAACTCAAATGGTAGTAAAGGATAGATGTTATTCTGTAATAATTGAAGATTGTTGAACTTGGATGTAGGAGTGCTGAATTCTCCTTGTTGGTTTACTGTGTCTAGAAGTGTATATGACGTTCAACAGTTAAGGTACATCACCTCATGGGGCCTCAGTTTTCTTATCTGTAAAGTGAGGATGTTGAAGTAGACAGTTTTCAGTATCATTTCAATAACGTGATTCTCTGACTCTGGCATAATTTAGGTTTCTTACTGAGTTGTTATATTTCTTACAGTCATTCTTTTGAGTGATAAAGCATATAGGAATTAGGCTACAAGAACTCCATTATCTAATTCTGGCAAGTTCCTGCTTTATTTTGACCCTAGACAACTAACCTAACTGGTTCAGCATCTTCTTCATTAATATGGTGATGATTATTTTGCTCTACTTTATAGTGTTGTAGTAAATAAAGTTCTATGTAAATACTAATTATTAGTAATTCTCAACTGACTTGTTTAATCTAGTGTAAGAGTAAAAAGGGCTATGGAAGTTTAGGGTATTTGTCACTGACCAACTTCTATGTTTAGATATTTTTAGATGATAATTAAAGAAGACCAGTGTAATTAAACCAAGAAGCTATAGGTCTCAGAAATTATAATGTGTATGAGATTATTATAATGTTTATTTCACATGACAATTTATAACAGAAAAATCAAGAATGTGTGGACCTATACTACAGTAAGGGTTTCTACATTTTTTTATGAATAGTTCAATATTTCAGTAGACTGAAAATCAAGGATGTATATTGTGTTTCTTAAAACAACTCCTTTCAAGCTTGTCCAACCTGTGGCCCAGGAAGGCTTTGAATGTGGCCCGACACAAATTCTTAAAACATGGTGAAATTTTTTTGCAACCTTTTTTTAGCTCATCAGCTACCATTAGTGCTAGTGTATTTTATGTGTGCCCCAAGACAATTCTTCCAGTGCAGCCCACAGAAGTCAAAGATTGGACACCCCTGCTCTAAATGTTTATGTTAGAAAAGAAAAATGTCTAAATAAAATGATCTAAGGTTTCAAGTTAAGCTAGAAAAAGAAGAGCAAAGTAAATCTAAAGTAAGTAAAAAGAAGGAAATTATAAAGGTAAGAGCAGAAATCAAAAGGAATAAAAAAAAACACCAAGATTTGGTTTTTGGAAAAGATCAACAAAACTGCTTTCTTTTTGGGGGCGGCGGGGGTCGGGGGGGGTTGTTCCCTGGCTGGGAATCGAACCCAGGCTGCAGTGTTGAGAGTGCTGAAGCCTAGCCACTACATCACCAGGGAACTCCCTCAAAATTGATTTCTTGACTAATTAAGGAAAAGAGAGAATACAGATTGCCAATATCAAGCATGAAAAAGGAGATACCACTTCGGATCTTACAAATAGTAAAAGCATAATAGAATATTAAGAACAATTTTATGCCAACAAATTCATCAACTTTCACATAAGATCTCAAAAGTCAAGGGTATGTGTATTACTTAACACTTAAATTTCTTTTACTTATCACTGGTAAAGATTTTTGAGACTGTCAGCTTTTTTTAGAAGAATTTTATGTCACATACTGTTATATGTATAGTCTGAAACCATGTCACTCATCTGTTTACTTAACAGACCATCAAAGAAGCATACAAGTCCAAGTGTATTATAACCATAGGAGAAATTGCCATAACCTAACTAGCATGGAAGGTTGAATTAGAAAAAGTTGTGTGCAGAGAGCATAAAATCACTTCAAATTTGTTTGGGCTTTCACAATTGATAGCAATGAATTAGTGTTTTGTTTAATTTTAGATTTGATCTGATGTCTTCCACAGACATGTCTAGACTTTCTTAGAGAATGTAGTAGTTGTCCAACATGTGTAAAGAACCAGCTGGACCTATAAGGCAAAAAAGGAAACTTAAGCCAGAGTTTTGTGCCTTTATTTATTCCATCATGATTCAGCACTGCAATTATTATCTTTAATTATATTCTTTAGATAACTAAGTTCAAAAGTTTACATTTTGAAGTTCAGATCCACCTAGATACTCTGTTGGGGATGGGTAATCAGTGCCATTTTGTTTTCTATGCTTTGTAAATGTGAAATTAGGGCAAAGGGGATGTTAGGTTATTATAATGAATGAAAAATATTTTTTTGTGTGACATTATGAGAGAAATGCTAGTTTGAAAGGGGTTCCTACAAATTTCTTTGGCCTGCTGCCAGGTGCATCCGTGGCAGAAAGCATGTGCATCTGTCTTTGACAGTGACAGCTTTGTATTCTGTCAGTGCCATTTTGACCCTTCTGCACCATTTTGATGGGAATGTCTTTGGTTAAGGATGAATCTGTAGCACAGCAAGCTATTAACCCATTTCGGCAGCCACAAGATTTGAATCTGAATTTATAAACATATTATCCAATGTCTTTAGCAACTCAAAAAATGGCTTAATTTATTATGAACTATTAATGTAAAAGTAACCGAACTATTAATGTAAAAGTAACCAAAGAAAAATAATCAGTGTGAAAATGTCTACATATTTTTCTCTACATAAATTATTGTTCATATATAAAAACTTAACTGCCTGTTTCCCCTATTAATGTACAATTTCTCTTTTGTGATCATAAAGCCTGGCTCTTTTTTAGTTATTTCACCTACATTTAAACTTTCTTAGAGATGTATCATATATTTACAAATTTTGAAAAGCTGCTACACAGAAGATAGAATGCGTTGTATGGATCCTTGAATTGGCTAAATCTAATTATCTACTAAACTTTGAAATTTTCTTGCACAATTTATTTCTTTTCAGAATAAGCATTTTGCATTAACCTTTTTCTTTGAGGTTTATACTTGGGAAAGTAGAGTAAAGACAATTTACCTTTGAGAATGGCTTGGGTTGGAGTCAAACCAAGAACTTTCCCCAAATTCAGTAATAAAAAAAAAAATGGGTAGAGAATCAACAGCATTTCCTGCTATTCTTTGTTGAATTGGCAGGAACTGTATCTTTTTTCTTTGCTTTGAGATTACCTTTGAATGTGTTAGTGCCCTCTCTTGGTATAAGAAGGGTACCACAGCTGGCACCCTTCAGTATGGTCAAGAGGTAGGCAGACATCCATTAAAGCGGCAGTGTCTAACCTTTTGGCTTCCTTGGGCCACACTGGATGAAGAGTTGTCTTGGGCCACACATAAAATACACTAACACTTATGATAGCTGGTGAGCTAAAGGTCTGTGCATAATTTTCATAATGTTTTAAGAACGCTTACAAATTTGTCTTGGGCCACATTCAAAGCTTTCCTGGGCTGCAAGTTGGATAAGCTTGCTTTAAAGCAGGCATGTCTGACCTGCAGCCCAGAACAACTTTGAATGCAGCCCAACACAGATTCTTAAAACATTATGGGATTTTTTGTGTATGTGACTTTTTTTCTTTTTTAGCTCATCAGCTGTTGTTGGTGTTAGTGTATTTTATGTGTGGCCCAAGACAGTCCTTACTGTGTGTCCCAGGGAAGCTAAAAGGTTGGACACCCCTGCTTTAAATTTTTTTAAATAAAAGTAATATGGTCACATTATGGAATATTTGAAAAATAAAAGGAAGGAATCACTCATAATTCTACCAAAAACATAAACCTCTTGGTGAATATAGAAATTCTTTGTCAGATGCTTCATCTGCCATTAGCAAAATAATTAAGATAACAAATTATTGATTTTACTTACATAAAGTTATTAAAAAGAGGCTGTGTTATGTATTGAAATGGATTCTAAGAAATAAAAGGCATCTCCAGGATCCTGAAAGGCTGGGTACTGTGTATCCCCAGGCAGACTAGCCCTTCACCCCATCCTGTAGGATTGTGTAGACACCAGCAGGAGCTGGGACTGGTTTGTTTTTAACATGAGTCTTAGTTGTTAACTCCATGGAGAGAGTTTTCTGTCCCTCCAGTGCCCCCATTTCTGAGTTGGAGGTCTGTGTGTGTACTTCCTTGCTCGGAAAGGGCAGAGTAGTACATGGGAATCATTGGGATCCCTGGGCAGCTGATCCTGCCTTTTGTACACTCCCTCCTCCCAGGCCTGACTTGGAATCTAACCTATTTATTGACTGCCCAGAGGGCTTGGAAATAGGCTGAAGCCTGAAGGGCCTTGATTCCTTTAGGGACTGGGGTGCTGCTCTGAGGGGGGCTGGCTCTAATCAGGAAACTGCTGTGCCCAACCGTGAACAGGCCCAGCTGGGGCCCACTTTCTGATGCAGACTCACTCAGAGACCCTCAGACACTGACCCAGACCTCTTCTCAGACTCCTTGGTCCAGGTTTCCAAAACTGAATGAGGTGGTCATTGATTAAAAGAGGGGGGGGACCTCTAAAAAAAATAAGAGGCATAATTAATATAGCACAGGACTTTAAACATGTTGAGACAGAATGTAGGTCTTTTGTATTTCCATAACTTACTGCAATTCTGAGTGGAATTGCATAGAATTACAGATAAATTGGAGTACAATTAATGTCTTAGCAATTTTCAGTCTTTTAACCCATGGAAACAGTATATAGCTTTCCAGTAATTCAGATCTTATCTCAACAATGCTTTATAGATTTTAGTATACAAGTCTTATACACCTTTGGCAGATTTATGCCTAAGTATTTCACATTTTCATGCTATTTTAAATGGTATTTTTACTCAGTTTCTGATTGGTTAATATTAATATATGGCAATATAACTGATTTTCTATGGCCTTGTATCTTGCATACTTGCTGAACTCACTGATTCTATTAGCTTTTTTGTAGATTCCATTAGATTTTCTACATAGGCAATCATGACATCCGTGAATAATGACAGTTTTACTTCTTCCTTTCCAATTAGTATGCCTTTTATTTCTTTATCTTGACTTAACTGTGCTGGCTAGAACCTCTAATACAGTGTTTGCTAGAGGTGGTGAGAACATCCTTGCCGCCTTTTATTAAAATAGGTTAGCTCTGGGTTTCTTGTAGATTCCTTTTATCAAGTTGCGGAAATTCCCTTCTATTAACATAGTTTGCTGAGAGGTTTTATCCTGAGGGCTTCCTGTATCTTCTCTTATGCCTCTGTCCCCATCACTCACCACATACCATCCCCACTGGACTTGTTATACAGGTTATGTACTGCACACCTCTACAGGGTACCATTCACGTGTGTTACCATTGTAAGCTTGAGTATTTCTTATGACTGTTTTCCAGCAGATGGCAGTAAAGTTCATGAGGACAGGCTGGCTTCTGATTGCTCAAAGATAGATTTACATTTTATTCTCTGATACATCAAGATCTTTTTCTCTCCTGGCCCCAGATTTATCCTCTAAGCTTTTCTTTCTTTTTCTTTCAAATATTTCAAGCTTAAAGAATTGCAAGAATAGTACAAAAATAAACTTTGCTCTAGTTTAGCAGTTGTTAACATCTGGCTACTTTTGCTTTATCACTCCTTCCCTCTCTCAAACTATTTTTACTACCTTATCCAGTGTCCAGTCTGTGATCATACTTTGCATTAATGTGTTGTTACATCTCCTTACTCATCTGTAATCTGAAAAAGTTCTTCGACCTTTGTCTTTCACATTATTGCTATCTTTGAAGAATCCAGGCCAGTTGTTTTGTAGACTTTCTCAATCTGGATTTGTCTGGTGTTTCATGGCAAAAATACCATGAAAATGATGTTGTATCCTTCTTAGTGCATTACATCAGGAGACAAATGGTATCAGTTTGTTCCATTACTAAGTATTCTATGTTGAAACTGTTCCTGTAGTTATATGAACTGTGGCATACATACTCATACACTTGGACAATGACTGTAGGAATTGCTCTCATAAGTAGGCAACATTCTGGTCAGCATTGCAGCATCACTATCTGGGACTCTGGGCTTCCCATCAGCCATCGTAATACTCTTCTTTCACCTAGTAAGTCATATCACCTAGCCAGAATATCGGAACAAGTGATTATTTCTTTATACAATTGGCATACCTTTAGTGTTTGCTTAGTTTCAAGTTGTAATAGGTTCCTTGGCTCTTGCAAGGTTAGGCTTCAGAAGACAGTACTATAGCTGAATATGGGGAAGAACTAGGTGCCAATGGGTCAATTGGAATCAATTCAAGTTCATTTTACCTTCAGTAACAGTCTTCCAAGCTAACCCTATTTTGATCATAGTTAAAATTTGAGTGTTTACTCTGTCGTTTACAATGCTAAGCATTCTATTAATGCATACATTAGTCTTATATAGTCCTTAAAACAACTCAGGAAATGGATGTCACTTTCTCCATTTTATAGATGAGAAAACAAGGGTTTAGAAAGGTTAAAGTAATATGGCTAAAAATTACCAGGACTCAAACTCATGTTTGTTCAACTCTAAACCTTGCTCTTCGTTATAAGCAAAGAGTAGCACAGGAGAAACTTGGAATGGGACTATTGGTGTTGAAGTTACCCTTACAGGTTGAAATTCAAATGTAGTGTCATTGCTAACTTGGAGATAATTGCTAGCCCTTAACACCCAGGGTTTTTGAGGTCTCTTTATGTAGAAGAACTTATATTTTTCCAGTTTGAATGTATTGAACCATAAGGCCCATTTGCCTAGGACAGTCTTGGTTTATACTTATTTCCTAACAGTTATTAATAGTGTCCCCACTCATTTTCAAAAGTATGGTGGTTAAGATAATTATATGGTCCTCTACCTATAGTCCTTCCTGAGTGCTCTTCAGATCCACATAAGAGACTGGTGTTTCATTGAGATTAATACTCATTTAGCTTTGGTTTTAATGTCTGTTGACCTAACTAATTTATCGGCATAATTTGTTTAATTTAGTCAGCAGTTACCTAGATTTTATCATATTTGCTCTACCATCCTTTTTGCTGAAACATTTAAAGTAAATGACACTTTACCCCATTGTACTTTAGTAGCCACCTATAAAAAGTAAGTTCCAAAGTTGTTTTGGGGGGGTTTTTTGTTTTTGTTTTTGTTTTGGTATGTGGGTAGTTCCCTAGCTGGGAATCGAACCCAGGCCACAGCGTTGACAGCGCCAGCACCAAAACCTTAAGCCACTACACCACCAGGGAACTCCCTCCAAAGTTTTTATAAACCTGTCTAGAGACCAGAAGACTCTTTTGCAGTGTGAATCATCACCCCTGAGATAATGTGGTTTTTCATTTCTCAGATTCTCTGAAAGAGGGGTGTACCTATAATTGCATCCAGCATAATGCTTCTCAGTCATGCAGGCACAGCCGAGAGCATTCCTGGCCTGTGCTTGTAGGTATTCATATAACTTATGTTCCCTTTTCTTTTGGCAGTGCACGATCTGATTTTCTGGCGAGACGTGAAGAAGACTGGGTTTGTGTTTGGCACCACCCTGATCGTGCTGCTTTCCCTGGCAGCTTTCAGTGTCATCAGTGTGGTTTCTTACCTCATCCTGGCTCTTCTCTCTGTCACCATCAGCTTCAGGGTCTACAGGTCTGTCATTCAAGCTGTACAGAAGTCAGAAGAAGGCCATCCATTCAAGTGAGTTGAAGTATCACAAGTAGCACTACAATTTAGTGAGGGGGTTCGCTGCGGTTGGTCTGGTATAACATAAGACCTGACTAAAATCCAAGAATTATAGGGCCGAATGCAGAAAACATCAACTATAATCCTTGAGATCACCTTAAGAAGTGACCGATTGGGTGCCAAGAACTTGTTGACAAACTAGAGTGTCACACTTTAAGACCAAAGAGTACTGTCTAAATATCTGATCAGGGTAAGGAACACAGCACCTCAGACAGTGCCCAGTTCAGTGGGGTCCTGAGTACATGTGCAAGCCCCCATGTAGTTAACTCTTAAATTGACTTTGAAAGCTTGGTATTGCGTCTCTGCTCTTAGTGATATCAGAACTCACTTGGTTTTATTACTAATTTCCTTCTTATCCTTTAGTTTTCTTAATACCAAGGACAAGTCTTGACAAAGTCAATAGGTCATGCATTTCTAGAATCCAGTTGTTAGGCTTTTCTGAGAGTGTGCTATAACTAAATGTATTCCTCAGAGTTTTCTTGAAAATCTTAACCCATAAAAAGTTTGAACATTAGCAAATGGCAGTTTTTTTAAAAAACCCTTTCTCACAGAAAAAGGCAACCTGTTGTGACCTCTCAGGACTGTGTCTAGCTGTGGCACTGGTCCTTGTTTTTTCTCTTAGTGAAAATAGAAGGAATAATTTAAACTACATGTGACATTTAAAGAGCTATTGTAAATTACATCTTTTTTTTTTTTTTTTTTTTGGTTTTTTTTGTTTGTTTGTTTGTTTGGTATGTGGGTAGCTCCCTGACTGGGAATCGAACCCAGGCCGCAGCGCTGACAGTGCCAACGCCGAAGCCTTAAGCCACTACACCATCAGGGAACTCCAAGCTATTGTAAATTAGTTTTAACAATCAGTTGTTGAATGAACGAGTGAATACATTTTTACTGTTTTGCCACAAGCTCAGGCATCTTACCAGGGTTTTTTTCCCTCTTGCATTGCACTGTTATGGATGTGTAAAATGCACTTTGCTAAATTGTATTAATTACAACATCTTACTTTTATAACTTTCGTATTTGGTAGTAAATAAGAAAGAAACATGCTCTTCTGTTTTTTCCACAAAACTGTAGGCTCTGTAAGGGAAAAGCAGTCTTATCTTTCCTGATATGCCAGCACCTAGCAGGGATACAGGCACTCAGTAAGTACTGAGTGAATGAAAAGTTGTAAGCAAATGGTTACATCTCAGTTCTGTAACCATCTGGGAAAAGAACCCAGGACTTTCTGTAGTTTTCAGCCCTATCAAACTCAGTATCTCCACCCTCCTTTTTTTTTTTTTTTTTTTTTTAATGTGGGTAGTTCCCTGGCTGGGAATCAAACCCAGGCTGCAGCGTTGACAGCGCTGAAGCCTTAGCCACTACACCACCAGGGAACTCCCAACAGATTTTTTAACAAATATTTTATAATGCCTCCTTTATCATTTTGAAATTCATAAATATATAACAAATTTTTAAAAATAGATTATAACAGCGGTTCTCAACCTGTGGGTCACAACCCCTTTGGGGGTCAAATGATCCTTTTACAGGGGTCACCTAAGACCATCGGAAAACACATATCAGATATTTACATTATGACTCATAACAGTAGGAAAATTACAGTTATAAAGTAGCAACAAAAATAATTTTATGGGGGGCACCACAACATGAGGAACTGTATTAAAGGGTCATGGCGTTAGGAAGGTTGAGAACCACTGGATTATAAAGAAGTGATAAAATAGAAAACCATTTATTAAAAAAATAATACATATTCCAGTCAATTTTTAAGTGCTTGGACATAACTACATACCAAAGAAACCGTATTAAAGACATCAGATACTTGTACCTGCATGTATAATCTCCAGTACAGACATCGTTTTCCAAAATCGTGAAAAATACCTTAGTAAAGTTTAGCATAAACAAAACACAATTTTAGAAAATTCAGGATATGTTAAAAGGGGTGGGTATATACCTTGTGTTTATATTCTGGGCTCTTGGTAATTATAAATAGGTTCACCTTTATCAATGTCTTATAAGGCAATAAAAGTGATGCAGAATAGAGGACCATTCTTTATTCATGACTGGCCCACGCTTTGCAGATATCTTTGCCTCTGCCACTAAATGGCAGGAGTCCCCCACCTCACCCCATGACAGTAAAAAATGCTCCTACAGATTTTCTAAAATGCACCCTTGAGGGAATTTCATACTCTAAAGAACTACTATACTAACAGAAAGAGGTCTTCTCCTTCCATGTCAAATGTGTGACTGTTGTTTCTTCTTTTGGAAGAGCCTATCTGGATGTAGACATTACTCTGTCCTCAGAAGCTTTCCATAATTACGTGAATGCTGCCATGGTGCACATCAACAGGGCCCTGAAACTCATTATTCGTCTCTTTCTGGTAGAAGATCTGGTTGACTCCTTAAAGGTTAGTTGCTTCTACAGTTTTTGGTGGTGAAGCTAAGGAAAATCAGGAACTAGGTTATAATTCAGAGGAAAAACATTAAATAGCGTTTTATCAGACAAAATTAAATGTATGCCTATCCCAGTAAACCTGTAACAATGGAGATAAGAACCAAATCCATTTATTTAAATAAAGTAATAAAATGTTGACATTTTTATGACTCCCTATATTAAGGAAGTGTTTTTTTTTTCTTTTTTAAGTTACTTGTAGCAAATACAATGAACCCAGAACTTCAAATTAAAATGTCAACGTTTTTCATAGTTTTTCAGCTAGTCTTAAAGAAACAAAACAGCACAGTTAAATCTACCTTTGTGTCAGTCCCTTTCACACCCAGATTTTAGTACTTTTTCCAACTTTAATAAGAGGACACTGTGACTATGTCCAGACAGCTTGAGTTTGATGTCAGGGTCTTTACCTGCTTTTTTGCTTCTTTGGTACACATTGGAGCTAAAGCCAGACAAGGACAGCTAGCACAATATGTGTGTGGTTGCTGTTCAGCCCTGACTGTGAAAGATGGTCAGAGCTTACTTAGCTTTAAAGCAGAAGGTGTCTACTGTACCTGGAGAACTAACATCAGAACAGGGGTGGTGTAACTGACAGAAATGCAATCACTGTTCTTTCTTGGGCCTAAAAGAACTACAGAATTCTCTTAGGCACCTTCAAATGTACAGTGTCAATGGGGTGACCTTCATTTTGAAATGATTTATGGTATACGTCAACTAAATTTATGCAGACTTAATTCACTGGAGGAAAGTGGCATCAGTTAATCTGAATTTTGCATTATAATTACTCCTGCTTAACCATCTGATATTGGCCTTCACAGCTGGCTGTCTTCATGTGGCTGATGACCTATGTTGGCGCTGTTTTCAATGGAATCACCCTTCTGATTCTTGGTAAGGTGACAAGGAAAATTCTCCATGGTCTTTGAAGTAATTCGTAAGAATAAGTAAGAGCAAAGAGGATGCCCAGCATGGCACCATTCCTTCCACATGGCCCAGCCGTTAACTTCCATAGAGACCTTGAACTATATATTGAAGAAACATGTATTTGTGGCCAAAGGTTTATTAAATACTCCTAACTATAAAGAAATATTAAAACAGTTGGAGTAAAGGGAAATTGTGTAGATCTTACTTGAATATGGGGTTTTATTTGCAGAAACCATTTTCATAATTTGGAAATTATCTGTGATACAAAGAAGGCAGCCTATGTACCTATATCTAACTGTTCTTAATGGAGGTCCTTACAATTGAAAATCTGTATTTCCCTGTATTTGGTGAGGGAAAATGTGTGTGGTACTTGAATCTTGAGCCTTTGTGACTGTCTCACATGAACACCTGCTGTGTCTTACAGCTGAACTGCTCGTTTTCAGTGTTCCAATTGTCTATGAGAAGTACAAGGTAAGCACTGGCCTGTTTCAAATCACATATGCCAATTGGTGTGTGATTAGTTTTAGTTTATTTTTTTAGGTATTGGAAGTTTGGAACCATCTTCTGTTTCTACAGTCTAATTTTATAAGTCAAGTACCTACAATAATAAACTGGTAAATAGTGGTTTCCTCTAAGGAGAGAAACTGAATGTATAGGAGAGATAAGGGAAGGAAGGAGACTTACTTTTATATCTTATTATGTGTCTTATGTTTTTATCACATGGATTATCTATCTGTTCAAAAAAAAAATAAGTTGAGAAAAGGTTTAAATAAATAAAAGTTCGTATCTAAAAAGAAACAGAAACTATTGAGGCTATTATGGGCATCCACCAGTGTGAACAGATGTTTGCTTGCGGAATGATGTATACAAAGTATTCTGGATTCTGTGAGGTTCTTTATGGATTGAGTCATGCATCAGCAGACTACTTACTGAGTACTTGTATGTGCTCTTTATGGCATAATTTGAATTCTGAAACCTGAAGTTTTTAAAAGCTGGGCATTATTTTCATTTTCCAAAATATTCAATAGTTTTTAAAACTGTGGTTAAACTAGAAGAAGACTGTAACCTTCAGGAAAATTGTTAATCTGTACTGAGTCAGTTTCCTTCCTTCAAGACCCAGATTGATCACTATGTTGGCATCGCTCGTGATCAGACCAAGTCGATTGTTGAAAAGTAAGTACGCTTAGGTTCCACATTTCATTTTACCCTGTGCTTTTAGTCCCCGTGTAAAATGCTCATGCCAAATTTTCACCCTGAGGGAGTTCTCTGGGGGTGTAGCGGCTAGGTTTTGGCGCTCTCAATGCCGCGGCCTGGGTTCGATTCCCAGCCAGGGAACTAACTACCTCCCCCAGCCCCCCCCCAAAAAAAATAAATTTACCCTGAAATGTGATTTTCACCCTGAAATAAAAACCCTTCTTCTGGAGTTCCCTGGTGGTGTAGTGGCTCAAGGCTTCCGCTCTGGCGCTATCAATGCTGCAGCCTGGGTTCGATTCCCAACCAGGGAACTACCCATATACAAAAAAACAAACAAACAAAAACAAAAAGTTTTAGTAAATGAATGCCTTAAAGCTCAACATTTATTACCTTTTTCCTAAAACTACCAAATCCATTTTCATTTTTTTAAACCAATTTAATATTTGAATCAAGTAATAAAACATGGACATTTTTATGACTTCATATTAAGGAAATGGTTTGTTTTGTTATTAGTTTTTAAATTATTTGTAGCAAACACTGTGAACCCAGAACTTCATATTAAAATGTCAACATTTTTTGTATTTTCTTGATAGTCTTACAGAAACAAAACAGCACAGTTAAATCTACCTTTGTGTCAGTCCCTTTCATACCTGATTTTACTGCTTTTTCCAGCTCTGATAAGAGGACACTGTGACTATGTCCAGACAGCTTGAGTTCGATGTTGGGGTCTTTACCTGCTTTTTTGCTTCTTTGGTACACATTGGAGCTAAAGCCAGACAAGGACAGCTAGCACAAATATGTGTGTGGTTGCTGTTCAGCCCTGACTGTGAAAGATGGTCAGAGCTTACTTAGCTTTAAACCCACTGTCTTGAATAGCAAGAGGTCTTACAATTGCTATTATGGGCCCCCTGCTGTGGGACATAACACTTGTGAGGGAGTAGCTTGGACATTAGCTGAGGGATGTAAATAACCTGAGTCTTGGGGAACCTTCAACAAAATAAAGGGCAGCTTTGGTGTCCTATAAGGAGCTGGGAACTACTGCCAGTTCCTGTGGTTTTTTAATATGTTTCCTTGACCCTTGACTCCTGGTTCCTGTGTGGCACTAGTGGGTGACCTAGCATTCCCAGAGAAATGAACTCTTGGCATTGCCAGTGTATAGAGCACAGTCAGCAGGCATTATGCCCACATACCCCTTTTTCTCTGGAACCCTCAGTGAAGGACCACAAGGTTTTGGCAGGGAAAGGGGACAGGTGGCAGGGCGGGAGTGGATTTTGGTGGACCTCTCCCTCATCCCAGTCCAGACTCTGTCATCCAGAGTAAGTGGAAGTGGTAGGATGTTTTCACACTGCTCCGGCAACTCCAGGACTGTCTTCTAGCATCAGCGTTAAAAGAAAAACCTAGAACTAAATGTCTGTTTTTACCCTTTTTTTTTTTTTCCTTTTCCTCAACAGGATCCAAGCAAAACTACCTGGAATCGCAAAAAAAAAGGCAGAATAAGTACATGGAAACCAGAAATGCCACAGTTACTAAAACACCATTTAATAATTATAACGTTGTAACTCATACTATGAAGGAGTGTGCTCAGTGTCAGCTTGAGCCTGTATTCCAAGCTTTTTTTTTTTTTAATTTGGTGTTTCCCCCTCTTTTCCCTTTCCCCACAGTATCAAGCACAAGAATTGCTGAACTAAAAAAAGAACTGATATCTTAGAACCCCAAAGAACACAGAATCAGTTTAATAGGATAAATCAATACCTTAGTGGTGGTGGAGCGTTTCCGTGTAGCTTGAAAGGGGAGAGATTGAGGGTAAAGGAGGAAATGAAAGATAAAACACATCTCTTGGGTTCTTCTATTTAATTTTCAAGGACTAGTCTTACAGAGCTTCCCATCATAATTTTGCCCATATTTTTAAGTTAAGAAATAATGGTTAACTTATAAAGAAATTATCTGGGGACAAGAATTGGGATTCCTTTCCTCAGGTTTATTTTATGTTTTGCAGCCCTTGATCCCCTCTTCCTGCCCCACAATGTGAGCAGCTATTCCTCAGATTCCTCTTCTTCGCTTATAGATATTACTTTGAACTGTATGAATAACTCGTAGGTGAGACTAATAATTCCTGGTTCCCAGAATGCCATCTCCTGGGCAGGGAGGAGTCAACAGGAGCTCTGCTGTGAGCCCTGCTCCCTCTCCCCTTCATCCCTACGAAAGGCAAGGCTCCATCGTGTGGGAAGGTGGTGTCTGGGGCATTTCTTTTGGACACCAGTTCTGAGCTTTAGTTTTGAGAACTCTTTCCTAAATGTGCTTTCCTCCCTCTTCCCTACCCACCTCAAGTTTAATAAATATGGTCGTACTTTCTTATTATGGAATAAATGTCTGTAACTGCTGTACACTGCTATAAACTTGTTAGAGAAAAAAAAAAATCTGCATGTGGGCTCCTCAGCTATGAGTTATTGTAATCTCTTTCAATCCACGGGGAGAAACATTCACAAGAGGCGAAGTACAGAAACAGAAAAGGTGTTTTTTTTGTTTGTTTGTTTTTAATCTTTTCCCTGCAGCTTCCTCCTTCACAGGCTGCATCTTTAACCTGTGCTCATCATTTTCCCCTGAGGACCACAGCCAACCCATTTGGGAGGAGACTATGTCTCTGGTTAAGAGATCACAAATTAGTGTAGGGAAGTGTACTTTGTGGTTCATATGGAGATTTAACTTTGAAGCTAGCTTCTGGGTGTGTGTTGTTTTGAGGGTTCCTTTCATTTTCAGGCACATAAAATGTTCTAGCACCTTGGTCATGGCCCAGGGTGCTCCTTTTGAGTGTTTTCCAGGAAGCTCTAGGTAAGGGCAACCAGCCAGGGTCAGATTGTGTTGACGGGCTTTGAGCATAATTAAAAGACAACAGAACAGCTCACATTGACCTCAGATGGATGGCGACTGGGAATCTTGGATTCCCATTGGAGATTAATAAATATCTTCCTCCCTTTCCACCATGAAAATTCTGCAAACTTGAAAGTCATCTGTGAGTTCCTTAGGGTTGTAACTCATGATAATCCAGAGGGAAGATGCACTGGTGACTTTGAAGTAAGGGCTACAATCTTTGAAGGTCCCAAAGCACTGCAACTCTGTAGATGGTAGTGTAGGGAAATTTTCTTTCCACTTTTTTGGGAAAATTAGATGGGTAAGATACCCTTGCGTTATTCCATTCTTTTATTTTCTTAGCCCCTTTTCCTTTTGAATTTTCAAACTGATTTCATGTCAGGAAATGCATTCCCCATCCCCATCCTTGGCCCTCCTAGGAAGTCAGTGCACTGATCATCTTTTTGGGCTTCCCCTCCAAAGGACCTTTTTCTGCACTGGAAGCCTCCACACATAGCTCTTTTGTTTTATTACTGCTGTGTTTAGATAATTGGACAGATCTTTGTGCCACACAGGAATTTTTTTTTTTAAAGAAAAACGTATAGATGAAAAATTACTAATGAAACTGTGTGCGTGTATGTGTGTGCAACATAAAAATAACAGTAGCACCTAAAGAGCTTGAATCTTGGTTCCTGTAAAATTGCAAATTGATGTGGTATTAATAAAAAAAAAAGTGACTAGTGTCATTCTGCTAACTTTATTCTTTATACACAGTTTGGGTAAAGTAAGAATCAAACAAGGCTTCCACTGGCCCATTCCACTTTTGAGGCTTGAAAAATCAACTAATAGTTGATACCAGTAATGATGTCCAAGATTGCAGAATTCCATAGAGCAAAGGTGAGCATTTGGTGTCTAAAAGAAAATTAAGAGCCCCTCTAAAAGGTGAGCTTTAGGAAAAAGATGATGAGGAATGGAAGGGGCCAGAGGGGACTGTTGTCCCAATTCCGTTTCACACCAACCTAGGATGGTTCCCCACCTGGAACATATAAAGCAGCCTCTAAGTCACACAGCCACAATGCACTTAATTTGAGTCACCATGGAAAATGGAAACTAAATACATCAGGTCTTTGCTGAAACAATTTGTCACCTGGGATTTGCTCTTCTCCAAAACTAAGGCTGCTGTGACCCTTAAGCTGGATTTTTAAAATTTATTCAACATACCTCTTAGAAAACTTAGGCTGAAGTTTAAAAAAAAAAAATAATGATGCAAACTTCACAAATACGCATACAAATGTTCGAATAATGTCACTAACATGGTATATATGTATTTGGAGTAACATTTACATATTGGCCATAATAGCAAGCTTACCATTAACAAAAAATTCATGAAGAAACTACCTGTTGAGACTCCAGAGGCAGGGAGGCACACCTAAAGTTGAAGACACCCCCTGACTCCTAAGCCATGAGGCCATAGCTCCAAAGGATATAGTAATCACTACAGTGGCACTTTCTAGATCACAGCTGCTCAGAACTTCAGTGAGCCTCAATCATTGGCAGTCTTATCAGAATGGATCTGTTGGGCCCCTCCGTGCTTTCTGGCCCAAGAATTGGTTCAAGTTCCTAACGCAATGCTGCTGGTCTGGTGGCCACTTTGAGAACCACTGGAGTGCTTAGTGCTGCCTCTCCATGAAGACATCAACTCATCCTAAGTCCCCTCCCTGCCCATGGAGAGGAGAAAACCATTCCAAACCTACTCTCTGCTCTGGCTTACCTGGACTTCGGCAGTGGGCTTGGGTGACTGTAACAAGTTGCCCCAATACGCCTACTGTGTTTGAACAGGCAGAGCAGCAAAACTGGTAGAATACTCTTTCTGGATCTGAAAACGTGTGAAGGAAAATAAAAGAATGGCAGTGCCCAGCCTAGTGCCATCCACAATCCCTGTTCTTGAGCTTTTTTAATACTGTCTCAAACTCTGGAGGTTCAAACACACTGGGACTTCACTTTTCAGTCCACTGACAGCCCATGCAGCATTTCCTGATTCCCTGATGGCAACAATGGACACAATGTCAGAGCCCTTGCCCTACTGGGAAGGCCTTAGGCCAGGCAACAGTCAACCCTACTTCTGGAGAAGGCTGCTGCCCACACCCTCCAGCTGGAGCCTGTGGCGGCAGAAGACGAACTGCCCTGGAGAGGACTCAGCCCAGGGAAGTGTGCAGTTCTTAGCCATACCCAGGTCACACCTGCACTGTGGTGGCCAGTGGCACCCAGCACATAACATCCTCTGGCAGGCCTGATGGGAATCTTAATAACTTACCAAAGACTGGGAGGCAGTGTTGTAGTGCAAAGAAACTGAATTAGTTTTTTATTCTAGTTCTTGTACTGTTCCTACCTGGCTGTGTGATCATTTCAGTTTCTGAGCTTCATTTTACCCATCTGTAAAAGGGGTGGGGGCAGGTACTAGTTGATCTCCAAGGTCTTCCAAATTCTGGCAATCTTAAATTATATAAAAACGCTATAAAATCCGTGGTACAAAATCCAATTCCCAAATCAGGAAGAATAGAAGGGACCAGGCCTGAGGCACTTGAACCTTGGGCTCTGGCCTGGGTGGG
Organism: Lyroderma lyra; assembly: GCA_004026885.1. Classification (NCBI taxonomy): domain Eukaryota; kingdom Metazoa; phylum Chordata; class Mammalia; order Chiroptera; family Megadermatidae; genus Lyroderma; species Lyroderma lyra. The sequence goes on along the minus strand of PVJL010000404.1, from coordinate 297,786 downwards.
CTGGAATGAGAGGGCTTCCTCTTTGCTTTCCACAGAGGCAGCCTCTGGCTCCACGTGCCTGTCCCCTTCCGGCCCAGCCCACAAGTCCCACCCACTGACCTCCCATCGCAGGCTTTTAGACCAAAAGAACCGGCCTGGCTTTGTGAAGAGCAGACACTGGGGCCTGGAGACTCGAAGAAGCCTGAAAGTCACACATTAGAATATTTGGGGTCCTCTCATCCCCCCTCTTGTCCTCGCTCCTTCCTTTAGGTCCTTTCTCCACCACCTCACAGCTTATCTCTGATACACGCATAATAAATAAGACATTTGCACCAAAGGGTGACTGGGACAGCTCTCTCCCCGCCCCTTCCCCTTTCATATAAAAGCATTAAATACAGTTTCAAAATAAAATAGAGCAAAAAGGGCCTGATCTCGGGGCCACCTGTTCTCCACAGGAGAATGAATTTATACATTCCTCTCGGACCTGCCTGGAAGATCGCGGGGCCCCTTCCCAGCCCCACAGGGCCTGGCGCTGCCGCGGGGAAGAAAGGAAGGCCGAGGCCCGGCCCCAGGCCCTGGGAGCGGAGAACGGGTGATGCGTCCACCGCGTACAAAGGGGGACAGGGAAGGGACGAGAATATACCACCAACTACCGGGACCTCCAGTGCCCCGGGCTCGGACCGACGGGGACGCTGAAGCAGCAGCGCTTGACTAAGCCGAAGGGTGAATAGAGGCCTCAGGAGTAGGAGAGGAGCAAAGGAAAAAAGTGCTAATCCCTTTACAAGATCTCGGTCCGGCAGCGGATGGGGGGCGGCGGTCCCCACGGAGCACGCCCGAGAGGAGGGCGCAGCGGGTGGGGCCCAAGCCCAGCTTCGCCCCGCCTTCCGGCCGCTACCCGCCCCGGGGTCCGCTGCCCGCCCGCGGTCCAACCCCCTGCAGCCCGACGCGCCCCGCCTCCTGGGCAGGCCTGCGTCTGCAGTTCAGGCCTTCGAGCCGCAAAGAACACACTAGTAAGGCCAAGAGCAGAGGCCGGACCCGGCGCCGTGCCTGCCGGCGTGCAACAGGCCCCGGGGCCAGGGAAGGGGCCGGCCCCGCCTTCCTGCCCTTCTGGCTACCCTCTTTGGGGGTCTTAATACTGACTGGGCGCCCTCATCCCGGCCCCACATAGGATCGCCTGGCAGGGGTGCAGCCAGACGCCGGGCCGGGACTAGAAGCGCTCCGTGCAAACGCCTGGAGGCCGCTGTGGCTTCTCGAGAAACGTGGGGCCCTGCATGGGGAGTGCCAGGGCCTGGGGTCTGACCAACTCCGGGAGCTCCATGGCACCCCACTGATCCCCAATCACCGTCTGGCCCGGGCAGCGAGGGACAGCGGTAGCGTTCTCCCAGCCGGAAAGCCGCCCCCGCCCGGCCCGCGAGTCCGCCACCCCTGCTACGCCCGACACACCGCGCCCGCTTTGAGGTCCCCTCCGCGCTCGCGCGGCGCCGGGGCGGGAGGCCCAAAGCCCTCGTGGCCGTAGCAGCGCAGCGCAGCCTCCTCATAGGCCTCCAGGATGGTCTGGCGCTCCTCGGGCGTGAAGTCCATGGAGAAGGGGTGCACCTGCAGGATGTGCCGCTTGATAGTGCTGACCTTGAGCGTGGCCAGCGCGCCCCCGCACACCATGCACACCAGACCGCGCCGGCTGCCGTCGTAGTCCATCAGGTACTCGCCCCGCCAGCGTGGCTGGTAGTTCCGCCGCTGCTCGCGACTGCGGGGCGGCGGTGGCGGCGGGGGAGGCGGTGGCGGTGGCGGGGGTAGGGGTGGGAAGGCGAGTCCCCCGGGCTCTTGGCTGTCCTCCTCGTCGTCGTCTTCCTCGGCAGGCCGCTCCGAGGGCTCCCCAGGGGAATGCGGGACATTGCCTAGGAAGGGACAAAGGACCTCATTGGAGTCGATGAGGGGAAAGCAGCCCGGGTCCTGCGTGTCAGCTTCATAACCCCTCACTTTTGCCTTCCTGTCCCATCCTCCCCAACCTCCCCTTCAACCTTACACTGTCACCGCCCCCTTTTACCCAGTGGCTCCCCAAACCACTCACTGCCTGGCGGGGTCCCTACCCCTCTCCCTCTCCTCCACCAGCTCTAGCCCTCCACCAGCTCACCCCACCACTCCTCCTCCTCCTCTGGCTCTTCCTCTTCCCCTCCCCCCTCCTCGGAGGCTGCGGCTGTGCTGGGGGTGGCAGGATCCCTGGGGGACTCGGGCCAGGGCAGCCCCAGGGCCAGTAGGTGGGCGGCCTTCTCGCTCCATTCCTGGGCGATGAGGGCCTTGACAGGCCCGCTGAGGCGTGTGGAGCCTGGGTGGCGCTGGCGGATGTGCCGCTTGATGGTGCTCATCTTGAGCGAGGCCAGCGCGCCCCCGCACACCATGCACACCAGGCCGCGCTGGCCGCCGTCTAATTCCATGAGGTACTCCAGTCGCCAGCGCTCCTGGTAGTGGCGGCGGAGGTCGCGGCCCCGTGGCGACCGGCCTGGAAACCCCACCCTCTCGCCCTCCTCCAGCTCCTCCTCCTCTGCCGGCCCGGGCCTCTCAGGGACCCAGCCAGCCTCTTCCTTTACGTCTGGGGGGCTGAGATCCTGAGAGGAGGGGGCTCCAGCAGCGGGGACTGAGTCCTGGCTCTTTCTGGTCAGGTCCTGGGGGACGAGGTCATCGTCTGTTGGGGAAGCGAGTGAGGGAGAGGGGCTCAGCCTGCTGGCTGAATTGCCCTTACCCACTAAGTGAACGTCCCTTGCTCCTTACTCCAGCCCCAAGCTAGAGGTCCCAGCCAGTGGGGGATGGGGGGGGGGCAGTGATTCCCTCCCGGTTTAGCCACAGATCCCTTTGCAGCCCTTATATGAGGGGGTCTCGGCCCTAGGGATGGGCCTCGCACCTGGTGGGGACTGGGTGAGCTCAGACAGTGTCTCAGGTTGGCCACCCCAGGCCTGTAGCAGGGCGCTGCGCTGGGGGCCGCTGAGCCCCAGGGAGCTGGGGTGCACCTCCAGCACGTGTGCACGGATGTCGTCCAGGTGCAGGCTGGGCAGTGCCCGGCCACAGGCCATGCACACCAGCCGGTTCCCCCGCGGGTCATAGTCCATGAGACACTCTGCCCGGAACCAGTTCTGCAGGGACTCCTTCAGCCTCCGTTCCAGGCGCCGAGCGCCCAGCCCCCTGCTGCCCCCGGCCCTCCGGGAAGCTGAGAGGCGCCGACGCCGAGCCCGAGCCCGGGGTGCCATTGGGCCCCCTCGTCGCTGGCGCCTGCCGCCCCCACCAGTTGGGGCTTTGCCTGAAAGGGTTGGAGGGAGGGAAGGAACTGAGATGCTGGTCCTCTGGGGGAGCCCCTCCACACCACAGCCAGGTCCTCCACTGAGCCTCTCCCTCACTCTGACTCTGAGCCCCTGGCCTAACCTTTGTCCACTTCCTCTCCCCTCAAGTCTCAACTTCTTCATCTCCTAATCCTCCTGCACACAAACCCCAAGGCCCACCCACTCCTCCCCCAGACCCTGATTCTAGCCCCTTCTCTGAACTTCACTGTCAACCATACCTTTTCAGCACCCTCGGCTTCCAGCCCTTCCTTTCCCTACCCCTCCATCCTCCACTCTTCTGGATCCTTCTAAAACCACAGAATGTCAAAGTATCTGAGATGTTGGAGACACCTTTGTCCTACTATCCCTCCTTCACTATTGTACAATAAGAGCAATAAGCAGACCACACCCAAAGGAAACAGCTCCCTACTTGGCCCCACCTGCCACCCAGGCCCCTGCCTCTCCATGTCCTGCATTACCTGGGCCCTTGGGTGGGCAAGCTTGGAGGTTCGCCCCCTCTTCCTCCTCTTCCTCTTCTTCCTCCTCCTCCTCCTCAGCCCCCTGGGTCCCCAGGCCCTCAGCCTCTCCACAGGCCCCCAGCCCCAAGTGGGCATCCCAGCTGTTGCTGATGACTTCCTTCTCCCGGGGACTCCAATGCAGGGAGTAGGGGTGCTTTTGGCGGATGTGCCGCTTGATGGTGCTGAGCTTGAGCGTGGCCAGGGAGCTGCCGCACACCATGCACACCATGCCGTGCCGGGCAGGGTTGAAGTCCATCAAGTACTCCAGCCGCCAGTGGTCATGGTAGTAGCGCCGGTGGTCGCGGCCAGGGATGCGGCTTTTTCCAGGCCTTGAGGCCCGGGCCTCACAATGGTCTGAGTATTTCCTGCCTGAAGATGCTGGTCCCCTGGCCCTGGAGGAGGACAGGGGGGCACTCCCCCAGGACCCCAAGGCACCCCCTTCCAGCTGAAGATCTTGCCCTGAAGAGGGGAAAAGGAAGACAGTTTTTCAATCTCGGATTTCCAGGGAAAGAGCCCCCAGCTTTGATTTTGCAGCCTGAGAAAGGGAGGAAGAGGAGGGGCGATCAGGGGCAGGAGAGGGATGCGAACAGCAATGAAGGGGGTGTGGGAGAGCAGGGAGTCACATCACTGGCCCTTTACAAAGAGCGAGGGCCCTTTAAGAGAGGATTAGGAACAAAAGGATGCAGGGCGCTGGAAGGGTCTAGCGCTGACTTTCTGAAAAATAAGGTGACGGCCAGGGAGGCAGCCGACTCTGGAAGGCACCCTTTTGGACGAGCGCTGTAGGGGCGAAGCCAGGAGAGCAAACTGCCGGGCAGTTCCAGCAGGAGGGGAGCAGGCAGCGGGCGAGAACAAAGGGGGCATCTGTCTGTGTCCAGGGCGCACATGGGACCCACCCGCCCAAGGCCCCAGCCCCGAGGGCCCCACCCGAAGAGCGTCTTCCTTTTTCCAATACAGCCTCCCACGGATCCCATTTTAGGGAGAACTAAGCACCGTCAGTTCCCAAACACAGGCACCCATGGGAGGGGTCCCTGAGACAAAACGGTCAGTACCTCCAGGGAAAGGAGTGTTTAGGACCTGGACGTCCCTAGAGACTCTGAAATGTGACAGCAGGAGGGCCACAGCCTGGGCTCCTGGAGAGCCTGAGGCGGACAGTGGCCTCCACCCATGGGAACCCATTAAGTCTTTCTGGGGATCTGTGTTTTGCTCTGGCAAGGAGCTGGCCACTGCCCACTAACCAGAGGGCAGGTACCGGGGAGAGGCGGGGCGGAGCCCACTAACCCTGTGGTGTTCCCTTTCGCCAAACAGATCCAGAGCAGTCCTCCAACTGCCCCACAGTTTGGACCATACTTTATTTAGAAAAGGGTCTCCTGGACACATACGCTGAATGGACAGGTGTGGTCATTCTCCAAGTGGAGAATCTCAGGGTTGGGGAAACAAAAGACAGGATTAGAGTGGGCTCCTGTCACCAGTTTTTTTGTTTTTGGTTTAAATCAATCGAAAGAAAAAGCACTGGCTTCAAAGTCAGAGACCTGGGTTCCAGTCCTGGCTTCACTGGTAACTTACTCTGTGACCTCTGATAGGTCATTACGCTCTCTGGGCCTAAGTTCTTTGTCTGCAAAGGCACTGGATAGCTAGCTGGTCTCTAAGCATCCTACCAGTGCTGGATCGAAGTCTAAGGTGGACTGGCCCTTTAAGAGCCGAAAAAGGGGGAGGAGCTGAGATTCTTTAAAAACAAAAGGGGACGGGGAGTTTCTGGGATGGGAGCTCCAAGATTGGGGCAGTCTCCCAAGCCCTGACAGAACCTTCACGGGTCTCAACAATTTGACCCTGCAGCATGGGAATGAAGAAACTATCTCCTTCGACAGTGCATGGGGAGAACTGAATGATCCCACTACAGCTGACAAATTGTCGCAAATTTTTCCGAAAAGACGGGAGGCGAAAACGCGCGGACAGAAGAGGGTGTCTGCTTTTGTGGGCGAGCCCATCCCTTTAAAACTGCCCGCGGTGGGGAAGGTAGGGGTGGGGCCTCCGAGGCGCTAGCTATTCTCTTTCCCAGGGAGAAAGCAGGGGAAAAAGAAAAGAGGGTTCCTGACTCTTAGCAAAAGGCGAGGGGCAGCCCGACTTTCCCAGCTCCGCTCATCTGAGGGGAGTCCCCTAAAGGGACCCATGGTCTAGGCAGACTTTTAAGAGACAGCCGAATAGGGAGACCACCTGGGAGTCTGGAAGAGAAAGGGGCGGGGACCGCAAGTCCAATAGCCTAGAGCGCGCGCCCAGTGGCTTCTGGCTAAGCCCTTTGGGGCCCCTTCGGCCCGGCCTCCAAGGCGGGGGCCGCGGGGCCCTTTAAGGGGGAGAGGATCCGCCCAAGCCCCGCAGGCCGACCCCGGGAACTGGGCGGGGGGCTCCCCGGCTGGCCCTGCAGCCACGATCCGCGCCCACCAGGTGGCGCCCCCGGCCGCCCTGCCCGCGTCCCCCCCTTTGTTCGGTGGCGGAGAGGGGCCCGGAGCTGCAGCCCTCCCCTCCCCCATGCCGGGGCCCCCGCCCGAGCCGCCTGCCCCAGCCCTTACCGCTGTCGTCCTCCTCGAGTTCCGCGCCGCCGCTCGATCCGGCGGGCGGCAGCCGTCGGCCCCGTGCTGAGGCCGCTGCTGGCCCGGGGCCGCCCCTGCCGCCGCCGCTTCGGCTCCGGTGGTCCCCGCCGGGCTCCATGCGCTGTGCTGTGGAGCGGGGCCCCGGGGCGGCAGGGCGCGGGGCCGCGGGGCCGGAGGCGGCCCGCGCAGGGTGCTCGGTGAGCGGGGCCCCGGGGCGCGGGGCGCATGCACGGGGCGGCTGGCCGCACGGACGGCTGGCTGCTAGCTCGGCGGCGCGGGCTGGACCGGGGTGGGGATTCCTGTCTGGGGCCCCTGGGGCTCCTTTAAGGGCTCCTGGGTAAATTTAAAGGGGCCGCGTGCTATTTCCTTCTGCCAGCTCGCGGGGGGCTGGTGGGGAGAAGCAGGAGGCGACGAGCCCGGCCGAGTCTCAGCAGCCGGCGCCCTCCCCGGACGTTACTAGCACGGACCTCGCCGCCCGTGAGGGCCCCCACCGCCGCCTCCGGGGCTCGGGTTCCGACTCCTGAAGGGTCACGGAGGTGGCGAGGGGCGCCGCGTCCGCTGAGACGCGCTTCCACCCCGGCTCAGCTGGCAGTCACTGTCCCTTCGGGGCATCTTAGCGCACAGGCACAGGCAGGGGGTAACCCTGTGAGACTCCCTCCTCCCGTGCGAGCTCCGCACGGGCCCCGGAGCGGACGCGACTGGCTGGGGCCCCAGATGGCTGCGGCCCCGCGGAGAGGGAGGAGCCGCGGGGGCGGCCGCGCCCCCTCCCGCGGGAGCTGCCCCCAAGCGCTGGGAGTTTGGGCTTCTGCATTGGAGAGGCGGGCCGGCGAAGCTCCCCTGGAGCTAACTGGGGGCGGGGGCCGCATCTGTGGCCACGGAGACTCGGGCGAGGAAGAGGGGGCGCGCAGGAGACCCGGGGTGAGCCGGCTGCGCCGGGGCCCGATGCTGCAAGGGCGGAGGTGGCCCCAGGATGGGAGCGGGAAGTAGAGGGTGTGCGCTGCGGTGACCCAGGCTCCTGCCCCCGCAGGCCTCGGGGGTACCAGCCGAGGACCTTGACTTAGCCCCAAACCCACCCACCCCACCCCCCGCCCAACCCGAAGCAGCGAAGAAGGCTAACCCTGGACGAGGTGTCGGGCACCTGGGGACGCGCGCCAACAAGGCTGGGAAGCGCTGGAGCGGACCCTGGCTGCGAGCCCCAAGATGTCTCGGGTCCCCAGCTCCCGAGAAGCGAAGAGAAGGGACTCCGAAAGGCAGCCGGGGGCGCGGCGGCCTGGGATTCTTTCGCGAGGACCGGCTGGAAGAGCAGGTGCTTAGTTTGCCTGTGGTTGGTCGCCTACAACAAAGGCGATTCCTAGAGGTCCAAATGACTGGGTGCAGGAGCCCATGCAGGGTCTTATTATACAGACGTGGATTATTCCTTTCGCTGGGAAAGTCCCAACAATCCTTTAAAGAATCACACTTGATAGATTCGTTCGCTCACTCAACACCTACTATGTGTCCACGTGCTTCTAGGCGCTAGGCACACAGCAGTGAACAAGACAGACGGCAACAATCTCAGTCCTCTGGGAGCGATGGGAAATATTAAATGACTTGGAGTACAGGAAGTCTATCGCCTAGGTGTTTGTGAAGACGGAACTGAGAACTAAAATTTCTTAAGTGCCTAAAAGTGTCTGTCACCATTGAAGATGCCCCATCTCTTCCTCAGTCCCCATGATGATTTGCAAGGAACATCACCTTGGGTAAACTGAGTCTTGGTCATGCAGCTGTGCTCTCTCCTATGCTGGTCTTGCTTTCAGGGTGGAGCTGCACTTCTCTCACCCACTTGGGAGCAGGAACCCCTGTACTGATGGGGTACCAGCTAAGGCCATGCTATGGAGGATTCCTTCATTCATTATGTCCTTACTTATGCCAGAGCCAGAGACACAAAGGGAAAGTAAGACATAGACCTGTCCTAAGTATGGTTTGTTGGGGGTTTTTTTCATGGCAAAGGTAACCCATGCTCAGGGCTGGACACCACTTTGGTAAATGTCCTTCCACTTTCTTTTGATGTGTATAAATAGGATAATTTTATTTGTTACCAAAAGACAGCTATCAAAGCCACCTGGAGCCCTTTTTAATAACATCTAGCACTCCCCTCCTTGCCCACATCCTGCTTCAGGACTGACTCCAAGTTCCACAGTTCCGAAGCCTTTCCCATGCGCCACCTGATCCTCACAGTCACCCTATGAAGAAGCTTGGCTTCACTGATGAAGAAAGGGAGACAGTCAAGAGCCTCAGCCAAGGCCACTTGTTCATTTTCTTGTCCAAATCTTCAGAAAACATTGACTGCGCCACTGAGCTGGGGATATAAAGGTTTTAAAAAAAGAACCAAAACGTAGCACAGCCCTCAGGGTGTTCATCCCCACCCCAAGAGCTGTCTACTGGGTCTGCTGTGGTAAGGGGGCAACAGTGGCACCCAGGGCCACATCATGGCTTCCATGGGCCCTGGATACTTAAAGAAAAAAAAAATGATTGAATAGATTTTTAAGGGCCCTACAAGTTTCTTTATTTTTTCTGATTTGAGAAAAAATAATACACATTTTCTTTGGCCCTTAAAGTTCATTTTTGTCTTCTGATTTCAAAATAAATTAAAATGTTTTCATGAGCCCCTAAAAGTATTGCAGGCTCTAGGCACTGTGCCCGGCGCCCAGTGGTTAGCGAGCCTTGACTGCAATGCAGGGCGCTAAGTGCGAAAGAGAGGCCACCGACCTAGAAAGACTTCCTCGGCAAGGCATTGCTTCGGCCCAGTCTTGAAAGACCAAGAGAAGGAAAGAGCAAGGGCTCTCCAGGCGGGAGCCAGGGAAGCTCCCTGGTGAAGGAAGGTTTCGGGTGGGCGGGGTTGGGGGGGGAGAGGTAGAAGAAATGAAAATGAGCAGAAGCAAGACCCTTGGGTTCCGCGCTGAGAGTCCTGAAGGCAAGGGGCGTGCCTGGAGCCAGTGTGCAGGGCATTCGGGAGGCAGCCCTGAGAAAACTAGGGAGGAAGGGAGAGAAGAAAGCCTGGACACTATTCGAGCAAGTTCGCACCGTGAAGAACGACGTCAAGGCGGCGGCGGCAGCAGGAGCAGCAGGAGCAGCAGCAGGAGGATCCGCGAGGAGGAGGCCAAAGGTTTGCGCAGGGCCGCAGCACGTCGTCGGGCAATTTTCACTGCACACTAGGGGCGCTAGAGAGGCGAGGCGGGGGATGAACCTCCACCTGTATCCCCAGCTGAGCCATGCAACCTGGGATCTGCCTGGAGGAAAGGACACCTCTAGTCACCAAGGAGCTAATTTAGCCAAACATGTACCTGAAAGCTGCTTCCGCCCAGGAGGAGCATCTTTTCCTAATTCGCAAGCCCAAAGGAGCCCCCTTTTAACTAATTTCTAACAAAGGCCCCTGAGGGGCCCCGACTGGTCCCAGATTGAGCGACAATAGGGTAGAATTTACAAGACATGGTGCCTGATTGAATGAGATGATCAGAGAAAGGCCAGGTACCTGGATTGGAGGGACGGGATATAAAAAGAAAAATAGATTTTGGAGGTGGAGACAATGAGGTCACAAGCTGGAAACTTTGGAGCCTGTATCAAACCCAGAACTCACTTTTGCACTTCCCCTCTTCCCCACTATTCTCTGACTCAGATTTTGGTCTACCGTCTGGTGTCCCCAGCACCGTGGGTTTCTTAGGGTGGCTGTTCCCAGCCTGCAAGGGCCAGCGTCTCCCCAGGAATCGGAGCCTTTGTCCCAGTGCTTCAGTGGCTCCTTGGGCAATCTCATTAAAAGAAGGGCCTCGCGGCTGTCTAGACCGGAGGAACTGTGAATAGTGTTCCTACGGGAAGTTTGCAGAACAACAGACATACGAAAACCTCACTAGACCCAAATATGCCACACATTCTGGATTCTACTTTTCCATATGTCTCAGAACTATAAAACTGGTTCTGAAAAGTAGCCTTTCAGGGTTCTCCAGAGGGCAGACCTAAACTCTTTCAAAGAACAAAAGTCAATTGGCCATAGCACCTGTGAATGTCAAAGCAACTATGCCTGTAGATTGCAAATTAAGTCATCCCTTGTAAAATTCCAAGGGGATTTCAAATCTAAAGATTACCTCCAGGCATAAGTCAAAACTTCAAACTGTGTGTGTGTGTTGGGGAGTGGGGTAGAGAGGGAAGGGAGAAATGTTAACCCCAGTCATTTAAACTTGAAAGTAAAGCATGCAGTAATATATTTGTCTTTCGAAGAGAGAAAACTGGCAAGCTGTTTCCCAGTGTTAACTTAATGGAGCGTTCAGAGCAGGTGAGTAGGGTGTGACATCCCAAGAGGGACAGTCACAGATGGGGAAAAGATAATTTATCCAAAAACACAGCCAGTAATTGGTGAAAAGAAGACCTAACCCCCGGCCTGCCAGTCTCCAAATCCTTGACACGTAAAAAAGCACTTCATTAAATTATAAAATATTTCAAACACACAGTAAAGCCTATTATATATGTACACATGCATTCTCATACCTCTCAGCTTTAGCAAATCTAAACATTTTGACATATTTGCTACAGAACATTTTTGAAGAAATAAAATATCACAGAAACAGCCGAAGCTCCTACGCAAGGCTTTTTACTTCGTTCTCCTCCCTCCTTCCCTCCCCAAGTGAACACCTCCTGAAGCTGACACTCATCACTGCCACACAAGTTCTGATACTTCCACTGCCCACGTAGCCACAAACAATATAAATCGATGACTTTCATGTGTTAAGGTTTAATTAAATGGTATCACGTGTTAAATAAGGAGGCTGTGAGACTGAGGTGGCTCTAATGTTGTGGCACCAACTAAGCAAACCAAAATCTAAGCCTATAGGTACCTCAAGGTTGCAAATGTGAATTCTAAAAGCCATCAATCACAATCAGCCAACTAGGGTTTAAGCTATAGCCAATCAATAATCTCCTTACAGTAGTCCCCCCTTATCCGCAAATGCCAAGCAGATGCCTGAAACTGTGGATAATAGCAAACCCTGTATATCCTATGTCTTTTTTTCCTATACATACATACCTGTGGTCAAGTTTCATTTATAAATTAGGTACAGCAAGAGATTAACAACGGGGAAGCTCCCTGGTGGTGCAGTGGCTAAGGCTTCGGCGCTGTCAACACTGCAGTCTGGGTTCGATTCCCAGCCAGGGAGCTACCCACATTAAAAAAAAAAAAAAAAAAAAAAAAAAAAAAAAAAAATTAACAATAACTAGTAATAAAATAGAACAATCATAACAATATATTGTAATAAAAGCTATGTGAATGTGGTCTGTCTCTCACTCTCACGTTATCTTACTGTACTGTACATACAACATAAATACCCTGGACAAAAGGAACCACATCCCAGGCTGGGAGGAAGATTTCATCATGACACCACTCAGAACCATGTGTAATTTGAAACTTATGAATTGTTTATTTCTGGAATTTTCTTTTTGATATTTTCAGACTGCAGTTGACCATGGATAACTGAAATCACATAAGGCAAAACTGCAGACAAAGAGGGGGATTACTTTGCTCTATAAAATGTTTTTCGAGAGTTCCCTGGTGGTGTAGTGGCTTAAGGCTTTGGCGCTAGCACTGTCGGCGCTGCGGCCTGGGTTCGATTCCCAGCCAGGGAGCTACCCACATACAAAAAAAGCAAAATAAATAAATAAATTATTTAAACAACAACAACAACAACATTTTCCCCAGCTCCCATCAGCAGGGCACTTCTAAGCACTCTCTGGTTTGGTGCTGCCTGACTTCTTTTTTTTGTGGGTGGGGGGGTTCCCTGGCATTGAAAGCCCCAAAGCCTAGCCACTACACCACCAGGGAACCCTGGAACCCCCTGGCACTGCCTGATTTCAATTGACTTTTGCTCAAATAAACTCCTAAAGTTTTGCTATGCCTCACTTATCTTTTAACAGTTCTGGTGTCAGTGGAATCTGAAGGAGACCTTCCCCCAAGAAAGCCCCCAGGAGCAATGTGCAACTTTGCCAAAGGTGCCCACCGAGCCCCTTGAACTCACTGCTTTCTTGCTAATCGAAAGGTCACGGGTAAGTCCCTCTCAGGTCTAAGCTCTGCAGTTTTTACATTTAAAAGAGCTCTCCAAATTTATTTGAGCATTTCTTTTTCTGGACTGAAACCAGACTGAGTTCAGGGTCTGAGTGGATCTGACTTAAGCGAACTTGGTCCAGTGTGAGGCCTCAGGTAATAAGGACAAAAAAATGAAAGGAGATACCAGCTGGGCTGAGAAGCTGCCCTTTTATTGAATTAACAGCCCTAGCTGAGTATTTTGAAAAATCCTTGGAGCACGATAAAATTCAAAACCCAATAAACTTACGGCCCTGCAGTTCTAACAGCTCCAAGGGCAGAGAGGACCTCCACGTGCATACTTGCAGCCAGTACCTAGAGGTCCTCCACTCAGGACGACTACGCCCCCGATGGCTGTCTCCATTGTAAACAACCAGGGCACTGCAAAAGGGAATGTGCCCTGCTGGACTCCATCACTTAATAGACCTCCACCTATTCATTCAGGCTATTTTTCCTTAAGGGAACGTCTTAAAACATTTGATCAAGGGAGTTCCCTGGCGGTGTAGTGGCTAGGCTTCAGTGCTCTCATTGCTGCAGCCTGGGTTCGATTCCCAGCCAGGGAAACACCTCCCCCCCAAACAAAACAAAACAAAACATTTTATCACTGAAATAATAATAACCATCGATGGACCTCCAAGGAACCCTCTGGTAAATTGCTCCCTGTGATACCTTTAAATGAGCCAGGGGAAACTGAGGTAACAATGGGGAATCCCTTATGGGTAGATAGCGGAGCCATCTTATCTGCATTAAGTCCCACTTTCCTAAAACAGCAAATCGCTCCGAGTAAAGAGAACACTTCCGTCGTGGGGGTTTCTAATCAAATTCAAAGGGTACCTGTGTCTAAACCTGTCCAGATGACACCAGGGCCATTTTTGGGGAGCTATACTTTCCTTCTGTGGGATTCTGCCCAGTAAACCCAATAACCCAGTTAGGAAGAGATTTGCTTTCTGAAGTGAAAAGTCTGATGTTCATCTTCGCCACCATATTGTGGGTCCTGCCCGAAAATGGAGCCAATGCAGAAGACAGAACCGGCAGATGGGAAGGAATGACATTCCTGGAAATGGTGTCTTCTGAAGGCAGCTGGGCTGAAGTCAGGGTAGCTCAGGGCTGTCAGATACATGGGCCAATACTCTCTCCCTTTCACTTGACTCAGTTTGCATTTGGTTTCTATTATCTGCAACTGAAGAGTCCTAAATAATACAGACTAGCAGGGGCCAGATCATGAAATGCTTGACTGTGAGGCTAGTAAGTTTGGGGTACCTGGGAACTGTAGATGGGTTTTAAGGGAGAGGCATGACCAGATATATTGTAGAAATTGGGGAGTCCATCCCTCTGCCAAGATCCAGCACATTCTACTATTTAAAGCCGGAAGAATCACCAAATCCCCTGACCCCACCACTGTCAACTTGATCAGAAGGAGACTCTAAATCAAAAGAATGTAATGCAAACTAGTACCACTTCCTGGGTAATACATCAAGCAGCCATCAAAAGCAGGTATGGAGTTATGATGGCCCCAAGACCCAGGCAGTGCAGGAAGGAATAGTATTAACACTATCTGAAAAGATAAATTGAGAGCCATGTAAACACGGGGGAAATGTCTTTTGAGACACACATGCTTATTGCTTCCAGAACTGGGCTGACCAGACATACCATTTTAAATGGGACAGAAAACAGTACTGGCCCATTTCACATGGTACATCTGGTCAGCCTAGTCACAGGGCTAAATTCAAGGTGTCAGTAGGCTGACCAGACGTACCATTTGAAACAGGACAGTACCGTTTTCTGTCTTGTTTAAAACAGTATGTCTGCTCAGCCTATCCAGAAACTTCTTTGCAGTTTCTGAAAGATATGCTTACTTGAAAAGAAACCTAAGAAAGGAACTAGCGGGCCCCATGGCTTTCACTCTTCCAACTGAATTCAAATCAGTGGGTCCCCCACAGTCATCCTTGAGGCCATTCATCACCCAGAGGTTGCTGGGCTGGCAGGAAGTGAACATCAGTGTCCTTCCCGCTGAAGCCCAGGACCCAGCTTTAGACAACAGGATGCAGGAAGGAACCCAGAAGCAAAAGCTTCTCCCATGGAAAGGGGTGGAATCTTCCTTGAGAAAGAGGTTGTCTTAGAGACTACGAAGGAAGTTCATGTACATATGCAGAGTGACCCTAAGGACCAGAGAGTCAGAAGAGGAAGAGCATCCATGAAGATCGAGAGGCAGAGAAGGCACGAATCACACGGGGTTTTTCTGTGTGACACAAGGGGATGTTCAAGAGCTGGAATAGTGATCTCTGCTCTTCTCATAATTTGAATTTCCTTGTGAAAACGCCCTGACTCAGTGTTTTGCGCACTTTTTGTGTGTATAGCAATAACCTACAGGGCTTGTTACAGATGTAGGTTCTATAGATTCTGATTTAGTAGGAAAAGCGGACAGATGTTGTTTATACCTGTTCAGTATCCTTCACCCCTTCTTTTGGTATCCTTTGGGGAAACAAAGTGCGGGACAAAATACCCAATCATGTCTTCGTTAGCTCCTGTCCTGGTTGGTCAGTGCTGGCCCCTCAGGAGTCATTTCACCCACTTGCAGGATGCACGTGTGTTAGTGCTGAGTAGGTTCCCAAAAATGTGAGATGCTAAAGGGTCAGAGAATTCCCAGAGCAAGAAGTACAAGGTGTGGGCAAGGTGTAACCAGGTCGTCCCTATCCAAAGTTGACAAAGCCAGCATAGAACTGGTTATGGCCGCAGTGGCCCGAGAAAGAGCATGGCTGGGAGGGTGTGAAATCATGTACAGGAGGCTTCCTGCAGTAGTCCACTTCCGGAGCCGCTCACACCCTCCATTAAGTCCAGTGCATTCCAAGAGGATTCGTGGAATAAGCTGTATTCGTTATCTTCCTCCTCTATCTCCAGTCATGAATTCTTTTACCGACACCCAACATTTTGCTCATCTGCTAAGTGACTCTGAGACAACGAAAACAGCATCATTAAGTGGTAGCACTCGTGGGGATTTGAACCAACTCAGTTTGCCTCCAGAGCCTGGGCCTTTTTTGTTGTCATTGTTGGTTCCCTGAGCAGGGATCAAACCCAGGCCGCGGCGATGAAGACGCGGAAGCCCAGCTGCTACACCCCCAGGGAACGCCCTGAGCTTGGGCTTTAACAACTACAATGTCTATAGCACAGCATTGAGAAAAATTTTAAGGTAGTTAGCATCCAGATTGGATGAGAAAGAATTCTGTAACAGCTTAAAGATGTCTGCCATGAACAAAGAGGTCTGTAGATATAACACCGAAAGCACAAGTGACTGAAGACAAATAGGCAAATGGGACTACATCAAAATTTGAAACTTTTATGCTGCAAATTAAACCATTAAGAGAGTGAAATGACCACCCACAGGAAAGCATATTTACAGTTTATAAACGAGATAAGTATCCAGAATACGTAATGAACTCTTACAACTCTGTGATACAAAAACAGACTAAAAACCTAATTTTTTTTTTTTTTTTGTATGTGGGTAGCTCCCCGACTGGGAATTGAACCCAGGCCACAGCGCCGACAGCGCCAATGCCGAAGCCTTAAGCCACTACACCATCAGGGAACTCCCTAAAAACCTAATTTAAAAATGAGCAAAGGGGAGTTCCCTGATGGTGTAGTGGCTTAAGGCTTCAGCGCTGGTGCTGTCAGCACTGTGTCCTAGGTTTGATTCCCAGCCATGGAACTATCCACATACAAAATAAAAAAATAAAATAAAAAATGAGCAAAGAATTTCAATAGTAGTTTTTCCAAAGAAGATATACAAATGGCCAAAGAGCACATGAAAAGATAGTCAGGAGTTCCCTCGTGGTGTAGCTCCTAGGCTTCGGAGCTTTCAACACTGCAGCCTGGGTTTGATTCCCAGCCAAGGAACTACCAAAAAAAAAAAAAAAAAGAAAGAAAGAAAGAAAGAAAGAAAAGAAAAGATGGTCAACATCATTAGTCATTAAGAAAATGCAGGAGTTCCCTGGTGGTGTAGAGGCTAAGGCTTCAGCACTGTCATCGCTATGACCTGGGTTCGATTCCCAGCCAGGGAACTACCCACATTAAAAAAAAAAAAAAAAGAAAATGCAAATCAAAACCACTGTGATACACCACTGTGCACCTACTAGGATGGCTGTATGCTAAAAGACAGACAATAACAAGTGTTGGTGAGGATGTGGCGAAATTGGATCCTTCTTACACTGCTGGTAGGAAGGTACAGGGCAGCAGCTGTGGGAAACAGTTTGGCATTTCCAAACTATTAAACACAGAATTACACTATCACTCAGCAATTCCACGCTGGGGCATATACCCAAAATAATTGAAAACAGATGTCCAAAGCCTTGTACATAAATGTTCACGGCAACACTATTCCCAGTAGCCACAAGGTTGAAACAACCAAAATCTCCATCAGTGACGAACACATAAATAAAATGTGGTTGATACATACACCAGCAATAAAAAGAAAGGAAGTGCTGACACATGTTACAAGGATGAACCTAGGAAGCCAGTCACCAGAGGCCATACTGTATTATTCCATTTGTGTGACATATCCAGAATATGTAAGTTTATAAAGACAGAAAGCAGATTAGTAGTTGTTATGGGTGGGGAGGGGGAGAGTGGGGAGTGACTGCTAATGAGTATGGGGATTCTGAGGAAGGATGAAAATGTTCTATAATTAAATTGTAGTGATGCTTGTACAACTCTATGAATGTACTGAAAACCATTGAATTGCATACTTTAAATGAGTGAATTGTATGGAATGTGAATCGTATCTCAATAAAGCTATTTTTGAACACCTGAAAGTCCCACATCCCAAGAAAACTTTCAATCATTCAGGCAAACCCGGAGAGTTAGTCCCCCTAATGTCACTCCCCCCCATATAAAATTTTTTTCAAAAAAAGGAACAAGGAAGTTGGTGAAAAGGTGCAGAGTCTGGAGTGTTAGTCAGCTTTTTGCTGTGGGAATGCTGTGTAACAAACAACTGTGAAACGTAGTCAGTTATAAAAGCAAACGTTTGTTTCTTGCTCACTGGTCTGTGGGTCAACTGTGCCTCTACTGGGCCAGCTGGGTGCAGCTGGACTTGGGTGTCTGTCATTCTAGGACCCAGGCTGAAGAAGCAGCACGTCCCTGGGGCATGTTCTTCTCACGGCAAATGGCAGAAGCCAAGGCACAGCACACACGTGTGCATGAAGCCTCAGCTAAGGTGTAGCTTACTTCATGGCTGCACACAATTCCATTGGCTAACACAAGTCACATTGCCAAGCTCAAGGTCAGTGGGTTGGGAAAATGTCACTGCCTAATGAGAGGCACTGAAAGGTCTCCAGGTAATAGGGCTGGGAGTGTAATCTTATTATGGGGAGAGTGGAACACAGCCCATCCCCGACTTAAGGTGGTTTGACTTTACAAGGGTGCAAGAGAGATATGCATTCAGTAGAAATTTTTGACTTTTGATCTTTTCTTGAGCCGGAGACACATGGTATGACACTCTCTTGTGATGCTGGGCAGCGGCAGTGAGCCGCAGCTCCCACCTAGCCACGTGATCCAGAGGGCAAACAACCGACAGGCTGCAGTTGCCAGCAGTTTTTGGATATTGTGTTTGTGCTTTCACATCATGTCTACAAAACGCCCTTCTGTGTCGTCTTCTGGTGAGAAGAGAAGAGAGGCAATGACTTGAGATGAAACTCAAGATAACTGCGCAACTGGAGGCAAAAGCAGGTGTTCTGAGCCCGCCGAAGGCAGGCAGGCAGGCCTAAGCTGACATGTTCAGTGGATTAGGTGTATTAAACGCATTTGTAGCTTACAATATTTTCAACTTATGAAGGATTTATCGGGAAGTAACCCCATTGCAAGTGGAGGACCATCTGTATGTGGAAACAAGCCAATCTACCAAAGCTACTGGGCCAAATACTTGCCATTCCTGCTCTATGAGACATTTGTCTAAGTCTGCTGCTTTGGGATCTTTTATTTTCTTTCATAAAAATTACTGTATCTTAAATTCTAATTATAAAAAGTAAGAATAGCACACAGTACAAAAACCTTTAAAAAGTTAGCTATATAATTCAGGGTTAATTGATGTGAACAGCTTGGTATTCATTCTTGTACAATTTCTTGTTATATAATCACACTGATATTATTTTTAACATAATCAGGATTTTATATACTGTTTTGTATTTCTTTTTGGGGGCGGGGTAGTTTCCTGGCTGGGAATGGAACCCAGGCTGTGGTATTGAGAGCGCCGAAGCCTAGCCACTACACCACCAGGGAACCCCGTTTTGCATTTCTATTGTCAGTTAAAATTTTATGTATACCTTTCTATATAAAAATAGAGATCATGGGGAGTTCCCCGATGGTGTAGTGGCTTAAGGCTTCGGCGTTGGCGCTGTCAGCGCTGCGGCCTGAGTTTGATTCCCAGTCAGGGAGCTACCCACATACCAAAAAGCAAAAAAAAACAAACAAACAAACAAAAAATAGAGATCATTATTTAATGTTTGAATGAATGTTATGGTACTTATATTTTGAATGTGTTTATATATTTTCACTAATAATTCTGCCATCATAAAAGATTTATTTCCATTTCTCATATTTACTTCTGACCTGTATCATTATTGAATTTTTCATTTCAGTGTAATCAGTGTCAATGTTTGTAGGCTTGCACACATTATTTCATCAGTGCTCTCCCATGTTATTACAACCTAGGTATCTATTCTTTTGGATGCTAATCCACCATCATTTAATTAGCCAATCCTGTTGTTGACACATTGTGGTTATTTCTAGTATTTTACTATTATATTTAATTCATTCCAAAAATTCTATTTGCACTACATCGGCTGAGTTTTCTTCTACCTTCTTTCCCACCATGCTTCCCCTATGTTAAGTGGAGGTGGGATGGCTGTTGGCATTTTCCACCTGTTGAGTTCAGTGGCTGTTTGGTAGTTGTGGTGGTAGTTCGCTGCTATAGATGTATGTATATATAAATAATTCTATACAATACTTGTATAGGTTTGTAGCCACTTCCCTAAATAACTATTGACAGCTCTCTGGAGTAGGAATGGCGTCAGGCAAGCATAAGCTGATTCCACTTATTTTGTGACACCAAAGTGCAGGACCAGAAGTCATTTGGTGACATGAATGTATCCTACAGTGACCAGCACCAGAGGCACATGTGGGCAGTGGGGGAGAGACAAAGTTGAAATTTACAGAGCTAGACACTAATCTATGGGAAATAGAGGCAACATCTCCTGCTATGTGGGAAAAGCCCATATGTGATACAAGGCGAGAATAAGGCTGATGTACACAGAGAGGCAGAGTCTAGGGTGGAAAGGATGCCCTGGTGGCATTAGCATCCTGGGTCCAGTTATTCCTAAAGCCTGCTGGTATCCCTCTGCCCTTCCCATGATTGGGCAGTCAGTCCTTCCTTGAATTCCATGAGCCAATAGATCCCATTTTGTTTGAACAAAACCCCAAAAACAAAACCCCCAAAGTGTGGGATATGCAAACAAATAATTACAGTATCCTGTGCTGAGTTTCATAACAGAGGTGTTCCAGCTAATGCAACAGCCGAGAAAAGGGGACCCTAGGAGTGAGAGTCTAAGCTTTAGGGAACTAATAGTTCAAGTGGTGAACACTACTATGGCATTTTGTTAGGTCATTATTTTTCTTCTTTTGGATGATTTTAGGGCAACTCAGTAATAGGTACTGAGCTAAAGAGCATGGACATATATTTACTGTGACTTTTGTAGACCGCTGCAAAATGCCAGCTAAGTAGGAGTGAAGTCACACTCCGCCCCCATACTTAGCCTTCGAACAGCCCTATTCTCACTTCGAGCTTTATCTCGCCTTATTTCCTGTAGTAAGCCACTCCCTGTCCCATCTCATCATTCAGACCCTAAAATGCCACCAATAGTAAAAGCTGTTCCAAAAGGAAATGCTTCATCCCAGTCTGGGCCTCCAACCCAAGGGACACTATAGAGAGAGGCCTCGAGCACCTACTTGCTGTAACAGAGGTAATTCGTTCCCACCTCTCCTATCTCCAGTCCACCCACATCTCATATTCCAAGGCCAAATGCACTGAGTCGCGTTACAGACATGCTTGCCTAGTAAGTCTGTAGCTTCTGTCCTCCACATGGGGCTATCTCAGCAACTAGATTCCAGTTCCTTCCCCAAGTACCCATTTAGCACTATGTAACCAGTGGATGGGAACTCACAGTAAGTCCATCAAAGATGGTCTGGAGTTCCCTGCAGATGCTCAGCACAAAGGGCTCACTCAGCAGCACGTGTCACAGAACAAGCCCCACCTCACAGTGGGACGGGATCACACAAGTCCTTTGATCTCAAATTTCTCTCGAATTTGGTTGCTTCGTGTATATATTGAAGCTAATAATATCTACCCTTTCATTCATTTAACAACTATTTAAAGCTCACTGATAGGCAGCATTGTGCTGGAGTGGAAAGAGCAAGGACAGGGACGGACAGAACCGGAGTTGAGTCTCGCTTTTGCACGTAACCACATTTCATTAAATCTAGGACATCCCAGATGGCACGATGAACCATTTCCTTTAGGTACCCCCAAGAAAAAAATGCTGCCCAATTCCAGCTCAATGATTCCGTATCTCTTGGAATTGCATTTTATAATTATAGATTTTTATTACACATCATTCTGCACATATATAAAAATGAAAATGTGGGGTTCCCTGGTGGTGTAGTGGCCAACTAAGGCTTCGGCGCTCTCAACATCGCGGCCTGGGTTCGATTCCCAGCCAGGGAACTACCAACAAAAAAAGAAAGAAAATATTAGCAAAATAAATTGGTTAAGGTTGTCAAAGCCCTCTGATCAAAGATCACCAGAAACACACCTGTAGCCCAAAGAAGTTAGGTGTATTTAACTGGCCACAGTAAAGGAGGATGCACCCTACCTCCATGTGTCTGCTTAAACTTGGGCTTTCCTTCCATGATTCCACGAAGGGATGAGGTCAGTGGGAACCAGTTCTGGATTGAATGCTGTCAAGGAGGAGGAGAAATTCAGAGACTGGGTATCTTTATAATGTTTATCTAGGAGGCAGGAGGACTCAAGCAGGGCTCGAGGAATCTTTGGTAAAGAAGCACCAGCCACTGAGAAAGACAAAGTCATTTTTGTGGTCATGAAGTAACCTCATCTATGTCTCATTCTAAGCATGGTTAAGGTTCTGCTGGTAACATCACTGTCTGAGTGGGATCCTTCCCAGGCCCAACTCCAATGTGTGTATGTGTATTGGCTTCCCCACACCAACAAGCAGTGTGTCTGAGAATTCAGCTCAGTTCTGACACTGTCTACCCAGAGATAGAATCAGATTCCACAGATAAAAGGCTCAGTCTCAGAAGAACACCCTCTACTTCAGATGTCAGCTGGGCTACAAATTGGAGGTTCCAATGACCGCCTCCAACTCAGGATGCTAATTGAAAGGCTAGGCTGTTACCTGTACTCTGACCAATGGGCTGTAAATCAGAGGTTTCCACAACCCCCTCCTTGGGTTCCGTTTAATTTGCTAGAATGGCTCTTGGAACTCAAGAAAACCTATTTACTCACTAGATTACCGATTTATTACAAAGAATATTAAAGGATACACATCAACAACTGGATGAAGAGATAAATAGGGTGAGGTCCCAAACAAAGGAGCTTCTGTCCTCATGGAGTCTGGAACCCTGCATGGTGGCATGTGGAATCATTCTGGTTCCCCAATATGGAAGCCCTCCAAAAAAGGGCCGATAGCTGTCCTTTTTGGGTTTTAATGGAGGGTTCATTACATAGTCATGATTAACTAAGTCATTGGTCATTGGCGATTGGTTCAACCTCAAGCCCCTGTGCCCTCCCCAGAAATCAGGGAGATTCAAAGTTCCAATTCATCCAATTCACAAATGACCTGGTTGGCTCCTGATGGCAACTCATCCCCACCCTGGGGTGGGGTCCAAAAGTCATGTCATTCACATAACAAAAGACACCTTTAGCATTCTCACTCTTCGGAAATTCTAATGATTTTGAGAGCCGTGTGTCAGGAATGGTAGACAAAGACCACATACTTATGAAGAATATATGTTGACCACACTGCTATTTCTTATAATCACAGGATTGCACTTTTACTATCAGAAGGGCTGGAGTTCCCTGGTGGTGTAGTGGCTAGGCTTCGGCACTGTCAACGCTGTGGCCTGGGTTCAATTCCCAGCCAAGGAACTACCCACATTAAAAAAAAAAAACAAACAAAACACACACACAAAAAACCAGAAGGACCATATGACACTTCTTGATATTCCTAAAAAATCACGTTGGTCGTTATAGAAACCATCCCCATTTCAAAGCTGTTAAAATGTTGGGAGGAAATGTTCATCCTAGATTTGATGAAATAGGATTCTTGCTGTATTATTACCTTGCACAAATAATTTAACCCTTTAAGCCTCAACTTCCTGCTTTATGTTGTCTTAAGAAACATCCAAACCTGTAGAGAATTTTTATGAGAGTACATTTGAGCCAAACTGATGGCATATGCCAGGAAGCAAGATCTCAAAAGCTCCTAAGAATTACTGTTTTGCAGCTTCTCTTATGCATTTGAAATTAAGAAGGGACTGTGAAGAAGATTACATGAAGGTGGGTAAAAAAACAAGGCAGGGACTGGACTACAGGATAGTCTTAACAAGATTACTTACAGTAGGTTGCTTTTTTTGTTTTTTTTTTTGTTTGTTTGTTTGTTTCTTTTGTACGTGGATAGTTCCCTGGCCGGAATCGAACCCAGGCCGCAGCGCTGATAGCGCCAGTGACAAAGCCTTAAGCCACTACACCACCAGGGAACTCCACAGTAGGTTGCTTAAATGTAGTCAGTCACCCTTTAGAACAGCGGTTCTCAACCTGTGGGTCATGACCCCTTTGGGGGTCAAATGACTCTTTCACAGGGGTCACCTAAGACCATCGGAAAACACATATCAGATATTTACATTATGACTCATAACAGTAGGAAAATTACAGTTATGAAGTAGCAACGAAAATAATTTTATGGGGTCACCACACCATGAGGAACTGTATTAAAGGTCGCGTTAGGAAGGTTGAGAAGCACTGCTTTAGAAGGATAAAAAGAGACATTTCAAAGAGGCATTAACCTAGATGCACAGAAACAAGGGATAGGGCTTGCTTAAGACAAAGATAAGACTTTTACTAAAAAGTTATATGCCTAGGGTATGACTACCCACCCTGACCTAGCTTTACCCAGTTAGGAATTTATAATCAGATCACCCTGTGAGGTTATTTTCCATTAGAACCCCTTTTTCATCCACATCTGGTTTTTGTTGTTGTTATGTGGGTAGCAGTTCCCTGGCTGGGAATCGAACCCAGGCCACAGCATTGACAAGCACCGAAGCCTTAGCTGCTACACCACCAGGGAACTCCTCCTCTACATCTGTAAAATGGGAACAATACAAGCTACCACATAAGACTTGTGGGGACTAAAAAATAATGTGTATAAAGTGGGTGATATACTACTGGGTATAATGCCCAGAAAAGTTCAGAGAATCCTAAAAAAGGTGAATTCCAAAAGGTCCACACACACACACACACACACACACACACACACACACAAATACTGGGCGCATCACTCAGGGTTCAACCAGGGCAAAAAGGAACCACTCTAAGTATGCAAACAGAACATTTAGTGCAAGGTATTGGTGACACCAGTGATGACGGGGTAATGGAAGGGTTGAGAAGCCCAACAGGCAACCCAGAGATGAGCAAAAACAAGCTGCCCACTGTGTCTTATCTGCTGCTGGACACCTGCAAACTGTAATCCATATAAAATACTTCACATCTCCTCTCCTGCCCCAACCCGCTACAGGTATGATCACTACAAGCTACTTTCTGAGAAATGCATGCATCGTTAGGTGATTTCATTATTGGGAGAACTTAAGAGTGCACCTACACAAACGTAGACAGTAGAGCCTACTACACACCTCGGCTATATGGGATAGCCTACTGCTCCTAGGCTACTAAGCTGTACAGCATGTTATTGTACTAAGTACCGTAGGCAACTGTAACACAGTTGTAAATATGTTGTATATAAACATAGAAAAGGTACAGTAAAAATATGGTATAAAGATAAAACATGGTACCACCTGTATAGGGCACTTACTGTGAAAGGAGCTTGCAGAACTGGAAGTTGCTCTGGGTGGGTCAGTGAGTGAGGGTGAGTGGATGTGAAGGCGTAGGATGGGACTGTACGTTACCGGAGACGTTATAAACACTGTACACTTAGGCTACACTAAATTTATATTAAAAAGTAGATTTTTCTTTCTTTAACAATCAATTAGAGGGTTCCCTGGTGGTGTAGTGACTAGGTTTCAGTGCTCTCAATGCCCTCAGCCTGGGTTCGATTCCCAGCCAGGGAACCACCCCCCAAAAAATAATAATAATAAATTAATCTTAGCTTACTATCACTTTTTTACTTTACAAACTTGAACGTTTAACTTTTTTCTTTTGTATTATAAGTTTAAAACACTAACACATCGTACAGTTTACAAAGATATTTTCTTAATATACTTCTATAAGCTTTTTTATTAAAAAAAATTTTTTTTACTTTTTAAATATTTTTGTTAAAAATTAGGATACAAACACACACATTAGCCTAGGCCTTACACAGGGTCAGGATCAGTATCACTGTCTTCCACCTCCACATCTTGTCCCACTGAAAGGTCTTCAAGGGCAGTAACAGGCAAGGAGTTGCCATCTCCTATGACAACAGTGCCTTCTTCTGGAATACCTCCTGACGGACCTGCCTGACCATCATTAGGCCATAGGTATTTTTCAGCTCCATTATAATCTTATGGGACCACTGTTATATATGCAGCACATGACTCTTTATTATTCAAAGTTACTACTGTGCCTGCATTTTAAGATGGTTTTTCAGTGTCCCCTATTTTCTCAACTAAATTCTCAGGAGGGCTTCTACAGAAGGTGATGCCCACCTATGTCACAAAGGCAAAAGCTCAGCAACAGTAGAATTGTAATGCATCAGTGTCATGGCAACCAGACTCTGGTCTTGGAGCTCTCAAGAATTTGTGTGTGACTTTAGAGAGGGTCACAATCTCTGGACTCACGTGTAAAAACTGGAAATCATAAACGTTGGGGGTGGTTTGCTTGTGCCTACACCACTTGACTCTTCATCTTCGCATGCCCTCATCCAGAAGGCTCCACGATGTTTTTTCAAAGAAAGAATGAAGTAGTCTAAGAAAACAGACAACGTGCCCAAGATTACACAGCTGGCAAATAGGGAGGAATTCCGTCTCCACTCTTCTCACGCCAAGGCTCATTCTATCCCCACCCCCACCTCGCCAGTCCAGGGGATCTTCTGGCAACGTCTAGCAGAGGAAGGCTGGATCAGGAAAAGGCAAAAGCTACCAGGGATCAAAAGCTCTTCATGCCAGCAAAACATGCCCGATCGGTCTCAACGGGTGACGACCTCGCTTGGAGGAGTTTGGGGTCCCTCTTGCTGGCCCGAGATCCCCTCCTCCACGCTGGAGGGCAGCCGGGAGCCTGAGTCGCCCTTCCCGCCGCCCCGCGGGTCCTGGGATTCTAACGGAGCCGCGTGCAACGGGCGGAGCCGCGCGCGATTGGTCGAGTGGAGATCGGGGGCGGGCCCGCGGCAGGCCGGGCCGGCGGGCGCCGACAATGAGCCTCCATAAAAGGGAGCGGCGGGGGGCTGGAGCCCCGGATTAAACCCTCCCCGCTCGGGGTCCGAACGTTCCAGGTCTCGGGGAGGCCCGGACGCGGCCGTCACAGGTCCGGCAAGCGAGGGGCGGCGGGCGGCGGGCGGCGGGGAGGGGGTGGGGGCGGTGGGCGGGAGACGGCCTCCGATTGCGCGTCCAGGCCTGCGCGCTCGTTCTCCAGCGTCCGGTCACTGCGATACCCCCGGCCGCACCATGGCCCTGAAGGCCGAGGGCTCAGCGCTCGACTGCTTCGAGGTGACACTCAAATGCGAGGAAGGGGAGGACGAAGAGGAGGCCGTGGTGGTGGCCGTAATTCCGCGGCCCGAGCCGATGCTCAGAGGTGAGGATGGGAGGAGACCCCACTTCCGCGTCATGGACTCGGACCCAGGCTTGCCCTCCGTCCCCGTCCGGGGCCCGGGCACCCCCTCCCCACCTTGGGTCTGGGGCCCGGTCCCCCATCCCCCCTTCGGTCTGGGCCCGGGCGCACTCTTGCTCCGCCCCCACCCGGGTTTGGAATCTCAGGCCCTCCCGAATTCCCCCTCCCCCGCCCCCGCCCAGGGTCTGGAGCCTTCGATCCACTCTCGGCGAGCTCCGCCGAGCGCCCCCTCGCCTGGGCCCAGCCCCGGCGGCCGGATCCTCGGCGACGCCGGGTGTCCGCGGCCGCGGTCTCACCCCACGGAGGCAGGCCCCGGGGCTAGGCTGTGTTGTAGGCCGAGGGGCGGCAAGGCCTCCAAGCCCGAGGCTGAGCGCCGCAGCCTGGTGTCCGGAGTGAGTCTGAAGGTGGAGGCAGCTGCTCCTGCCAAGAGGATTTTAAGGGCCTCCCGTGCGTAAAGCTTTCCTGCCCCCTCTTCCATTCCCAGGGCTTCGACTTGCTCAAGCCACAGGTGTCAGATTCTAGAGCTTCGGGGGTGAATGGGATTGCTTATAGCACCCAGTTTCGGAAAAGAAGTGCTTGTAGGGAGCCCCTCAGCCACCGTAGAAGGAAATTGGCCTTGAGACAGGATTTGAGGAACGATCCCCTCCCCTTTGACCAATTTCTTCAGCCCTCAGGATCTTGCAAGTCTTGCGGGGAAACAAGCCACCTTAATGGGAAACGTCCTAGTCTTGAAAATGCAAATACCTTGCATGGCCAGATACCTCTTCTCTTTGGGGAGAAAGCACCCAGAAGAGGAGAGGAAAGCCGCCCGTTTCCTCAGTGGATCAGGGTGCTTGCCTGCACCGCCGCACCCTTTTTGAATCAGGACGGTTATAAAATGAATGAGGGAAGTCAAGGGCCACTCTTCTCTGAGCTTTCAAGCCAACAGAGGTTGGATTTCCCTCCTCCTGCTGGTTGAGAGCGGGTGCTAGGCTGTCTCAATCCTTCCAACAACCTGCAGGACAGGTCTTCTTCCCTGCTGGTAGGGATGAGGAACTGGAAGTCCAGAGCAGTTAATTATTGGACACCTGCTGTACTCCAGGCCCTGTTTGTAAGCTGGGTGTGCTAATGGCCATACACAAAAATGCCATTACATGCCCTTCTGGAACACATATATACTAGGGACCAAAGGCAGATGAACATACATAAACACACAGTATGTCAGGCGCTAAGTAGTTCAGAGAGCACTAAAGCCAAGTAAGGAGAAAAGAATGCAATGAGTCTTACCTGGAATATCAAGTGGTCAGGAAAGGCTTCTAATAAGGTGATACTGGATCACACTTGAAGTACAGGAGTGAACCTTGTAGATAATGGGACAAAAAGCATTTTAGGCAGAGAAAATTGTTAAGTACAAAGGTCCTGAAACAAAAGGCTTCTTGAAAGATTTTGGGTGGGAGAGAAAAGGGATAAACTTCAAGATCTTTGACCTGAGCACCTGACAGGATGGGCCTTTCCCTTACTGTGGTGGGAGGCCTGGGATGCAGGCGTGGGGGAGATTGGGAGTTCAGATTGGAACATGGCACGTTTGAGATGCCTGTGACATTCGAGTGGAGCGGTCAGACAGGACATTAGACACACATATAAATATGGGAGTTGTCAGCAAGTGGGCAGTGGGACAAGACCATCCAGGAAGGGGCTAGACAGAGAAGGGGTCCACAGACAGAGTGGGGGCACACTCAAGTGATTCCAGGTCGGAGATGGAGTCAGTCCTTCATCAGACGTTTCTGAACATCACCCACTACACGTGGCACACTGTTCTTGGCACTGGAGGTACAAGTGTGAAGGATCAAAAATCTGTGCTGTCACAGAGCCTGCAATGCAGTGGGGAGACACAAGGAACGAATACAGCACATACTGTGTCAGGTGGTGTGCACACTGCAGTACATGTAGCAGTGAAGGGGCCTGCTCAGGTGGGACAAACGGCAGCTTTCTACAGGGTGGTGGTGGTGAAGGCCGTGGGAGAAGATGGTTCTTCAGCAACAACCTGCAAGAGGTGAGGGAGTTGTGCAAGCACCTCAGAAGAGGTGATGAGGGAGGGAAGTGAGGAACCAGTGAGGAAGACTGGAAAAGAGCCCCAGTGAAGTAAGAGAAGACCCAGCAGAAGGTGGTACCCTGGAAGCTCAGTGTCCAAAATCAAGAAGGAAGAAATACTCTGTCAGAAGATGAAGTTTGAGAACAGACTACTGGGTGTAGCATCGGTGACGTGGCTGAGAGCCTTTTTGGAGAAGTGGGAAAGAAAGCCCAGTTGCAATCCAGGCCTCAGGGTTCTTATGGTCACATGGGACATAAGTACAACCCCGCTTTGGAGCTGAATCGTCTGAGTCCAAGCCAGTTCGCATATCCATTTCAAATGCTACCTCTTCAATACAGGCCCCAGGTTTTAGGGCCTCCCATATTTGTAGTTCGTCCCATTCTCCCCAGTGAGAGAGGTACAGCCCTGAGGGAATGTGTGTAGGCCCTCTGCTCAAGCACTGAGCTGCCTGCTTTTGTCAAGCTGGCAGCTATGGTCCAGGTGTCCAAAGGGCAGGTGCCAGGCAGACTAATGGGGATGAGGTCCCAGCTGCAAATACCCTGGGAGCCCTATGTAAGGGGCAGCTAGTTTGAACGGGATAGGGTGAGGGGGCCCCATCAGGTGGAGTAGCAAGCTCATGTGTCATTCACTGATGGAAAGTTTACAGAGCATCTCCTCTCCTATGTGCCAGGCCCCTTGGTGACAATAACATGATAAAATTTACCATCTTTGTCCTCAAGAAAATGTGCTGTGGCCAGTAAATCAGATGTGGTAATCACCTGGCGGGGCGGGGGCGGGGGTAGGGGTCAGGAAGACTTCCCAGGGGTGAGGATTACAGCAGGGCCGTGAAGGAAGTGTAGGAATTTGCCAGACTTGTTAGGGAAATACTGAAGCCTTGCAAGAACATCATAGCCTCTTGGAAAAAAACATGTGGACCCGTGGTCTATGACTGGATTGAAAGGCAGTGTGGAGATGCTCTGGAGGGATACCCAGGCACATAGGCCGTGTTTAATGTCACTAGCACTTCCTGGGCTCCAGGGGAAGGGAGAACAAGACTGGGTAATGGTAATTAAATATAAAAGGCCAAAGTAAGAGGCAACAAGCATTTATTTGAGATTAAAAAAAGAATAGCTCTTTGAGAATCACTGATTCAGGTGGAAACCCAAATAATGTTCCAAATAGGAGACAAAGGCAAGGAGGATTTTTGAGAAAGGGAAGGGGGACAATTACATCAATAGAAGGAAATTTCTGTTGGTACAGATAAGCTAAATAGTGCGTGTTTTTAAATTTCAGTCTGGTCGTCATACCTGCTTTCTTATCCTTGCAAATAGCTCTTTAGGATGAGATGCGGGTCAAGGCCCGCAAGGCGGTTCCTCTGGGATGGTAGCTTCGGCTCTATTTTAAAGTGGCTTTGTTTTAGTTTTTTTTACGGTGGGAATGCTCCTCCCCCAGCCCCACATCACCAGGTTTGGGGGCCTGTGTTCTAAGTATTATTGGCCATGGCCACCTTTGTTGATAACACTGCCCCCTCTTCTCCCTCTATAGTGGCCCAACAGGAGAAGACCCCACCGCGTAGGCCCAGCTTGCTGGAGGCCGGCAGTGATGGCTGTGAGGAGCCCAAGCAGCAGATGTCTTGGGAGCAGGAGTTCCTGGTGGGGAGCAGCCCCGGCGGCAGTGGGCGTGCACTGTGCATGGTATGTGGAGCTGAGATCCGGTCCCCCTCGGCGGACACGGCACGTGCACACATCCAGGAGCAGCATCCTCACACCCTGGACCTGAGCCCTTCTGAGAAGAGCAACATCCTGGAGGCCTGGAGTGAGGGGCTGGCCCTTTTGCAAGACGGCAGAACTGAGCAGCCGTCCCCACCAAACTCAGGTAGGCAGGCCTGAGGGAGGGGGAGAGTCAGATCTGTGAGAGCACCTGGAGCTCATGGGGCATTTGTCCCCTCAGACTCAGGCCAGGATGTTGATGGAGACCCCGACTCCACCCCAGACCCTGCAAGAATGCCAGCAGAGATTGTTGTTCTCCTTGACTCCGAGGACAACACATCCCTCCCTAGAAGGAGCCGGCCCCGGGGACTCCGCCCCCTCGAGTTTCCTGGTCAGTCATGGGGACCAGTGAGGCTGAGCTGGGGGAGAGGGGAGAGGCTGCTGGGCAGGTAGCTTCAGTAGCCCTGAGGTTGTGGGGTTCAGGCATTTCCCCTTAAAAAAGTGTGAGGCCTTCTGTCTCTGCAGCTGCCCCTATCACAGAGCCAGTAAATAAGAAACTCCGTGGTCAGAGATGGAAGGAGCCCTCTGGGGAAGAGCCTGTCAGAAAGAAAAGAAGCAGAACCATGACCAAAAACCTGGACCTGGACCTGGACCTGGACTCGGACCCAGATCCAGGTGAAGGGGAGGCTCAGTGTGGGGCAGCAGGCTAAGGGGCACCTGTACCTCACCTGAGGCCTTGGGCTCAGGCCTTTGGATGCTGGCCTTGGGGGGTGAAGCTGCCCCACCTCCTGAGCTCACAGTTCCATCTTCTTCTCCCTTCCAGGCCCCCCATCACCGGACTCGCCCACAGAAACATTCGCAGCACCCACCGAGGTCCGACACTTCACTGATGGCAGCTTCCCTCCTGGCTTCGTCCTCCAGCTCTTCTCCCACACCCAGCTCAGGACCTCAGACGGCAAGGATGTGCCCAAAGAGGGGAGAGCAGCCGAAGGAGGCCTTCCCCAGCTGGACAGCCCCTCCTCAGGTGAGCTCCTGAGAGGGGACACCAAAGGGGTCCGGCAGGCCTTGTCCCTGGGCTCTGGGCCTCCTTGAGGCTGCTGCAGCAGAGCTCAGAGGAGAGGTAGTTGGTGCTCGGGTTTTCTGGGAGTTGGGGCTAGGGGCAAGCCAGAGGCTTGGGCTTTCTGAGACCTCCTTGGGAGTGTCCTGGAATCGTCATTAGGTTGGGCTAGGCCAGTGCTCCCCAAAACTTGACACCCATCAGCCACACTTAGGTTAATTCCAGCTGGAGCCTGAGAGGTACCCACCTTGCTGTGGTGGAGCAGGGGCCCCATGGGACCATGAACAGGGACTAGACCAGTAGTAACCACCCTGCAGACACCTGCAGGGAAAGCCACTCAGTGAGTTGCTTGGTGATAGCAGTAAGCGCGTGCGTTTGTGGGTCCTTTTCCTGCGACTGCTGTAACACGTTACCACGAACTTAGGACTCAGGGTAACACAGATGGGCTACTGTTCAGTTCTGGGGTCAGAGGTGTGGAGTGGGTCTCACTGGACTAAAATTGAGGTGTTGGCAGCACCGTGTTTCTTCTGGAGGCTTGAGGAGGAAGTCCATTTCTTGCCTTTGCTAGCGTCTAGAGGCCGACCACATTCCCTACCTCGTGCTCTTTCATCTTCAAAGCCCACGGCGGCCAGCAGGGCCTTTCTCAGGATGCCATCTTTGGTCTGACTCTTCTGCCTCCCTCTTGCCCAACTCAAGGACCCTTGTGATTACACTGAGCCCACCCAGATCATCCAGAAGAATCTTGTTATATTTTAAAGTCAGCTCATTGGCACCATTAATTCTCCCTCGCTGTGGAACATACCACATTCACGGGTCCTGGGATTAGGATGTGGAGAGTTTTGGGGGACTGGTGTTCTGCCGACCAACAGGCACGTAACCAAGCAGTGACAGAATTCCGATGCGGTTGGAACATGGGGCCGAGGCTGCGCCTGGTTCTCTCTTCATCTCGCCATGCCAGGCTCTGCTCGCAGCATCTCGGGCTCAGGAATGGTCTTGAGGGAGTGAATGAGTGACAGGGCGTGACTTGTCCCTGCCTGTCTGAAATGTGCATTTGGAGTTAGAACCTGAGAAAGATGGCACACGAAAGGAAAAAACAAATGTCACTTCGCCAGCGCACATCACTTACCAGTGGTGACCACTGTTAATAGTTTGCTTGGTCGGTATCCTTCAGATCTTTCACAAGGCGTCGGAGGGGCGGGGGAGGGGGGAGGGGTTGTGCACACGCACGCATGCGCCCTTTCATTTATTTATTTTGTACCAAATGGGCGCTGCTTTTTCTGATCTCAAGGCAGGCCTCATCCCTTCTTGTAGATCATGGTTTTAACTGGCTCAAGTTTCAACTTGAGTCGCATTCCAGCCCTGTCTCCCCGAGGCTGTGCTCTGCTTGGATTTGAGCGTTGTTTCCGAGTCTCCTCCTTCTCTTTAGTGGATCGCTGCTCTAAAAGGCTGACCTTTTGCACTGTTTAGTGGGTCTCCTGGTTTCCTTCTCAAAAGGGAGCTTTCATTTTGAATCCTGGGGTACCTGTGCCCAAACTCCACCTATCTGGAGTGGTGAGTAGCCGAGAAGGGAATCCCTGAGCTCTCAGGTTCCTTTGGAGTGAGTGAGCAAAGTCGTAAACTTTGGGGTTCATCAATCTGCTTGAATGACGTGGGAGGGATGATGGGACTTACGGGTGTTCTTGGCAGTGCCAAGATCTATGGAGGTTGGATATATGGCCGGGAAGCCACAGAAGATGCTAAATGGTGCAGCAGCAGGTGTTCCTAGAGCCCAGCCCAGAGCAAAGCACTCTGGGAAATGGCATGAGTGAGGCAACCCTTGTCCCTAAGAAGCTCACAGTCTGTCTGTGGGAATAGGTGGGAGACATTGGAGCACGTAGAGCATAGTGGGGCACCATGCTGGTTATATGCAGAACAGAGGCTCCAGACCAGTGGCTTCGGGCTGTTTTCAAGATCCCAAAGCTTGGACAGATTTCTTGGGAACCTGGGAGGCTTCAACCAGAGTGTCTCTACTTTGAGTTGTTTTATTTGAAGACGTTATTTGAATAAAGATCCTACCACTTTAAAAAGTTTAAAAATCAAGGATTTAGAAATTGGAAAAGTTCAGTGGGGGCTGGTCAGCTGATGTATGTAACTGTGAAGCAGTCAGGGAAGACTTTCTGGAACTTTCCAAGGGCCTTGCAGGACGAAGGTGGGGAAGGTGCCCAGACCAGCAGAGAAGGTGACCCTGAGGGCCCACTCACAAATACTGGAGAAAAGAACCTCTTTGTCTTGCTGGTGATTGACTTGAGTAGGACCTAGAGAGCTGACTTTGGATACCTTGGCCAGACCCAGTGTGTTCCCAGGCTGGACCAAGGAGAAAGGGGGCGGGGGATGAGCTGCATGAGAAGCAAGGTTTGTTCACTGCTGTGTCCTTGGCACCTAGAACAGTGGATGGCAGCTGCCCTCACCTGTCATTCTGGTGGTGACATCTCCAGAGTTGCTTCTCAGAGACAGACCTCTGGAGAAAGTGTACACATGTACACATGTGTGCACAAATGTGGAGGAAGGCAGGGATTGGGCTGGGCGAGCAGGGAGGCAGTTCTGGGGTCAGGGTGCTAAAAGGGCTCAGCTAGACTGATAAGTCCTCCTGGCTTGCTCTTGTGGCCATAAGGCTGGGTCTCTGATCACTCACAGTTCCTGATAGGACATCTCTCACTTCTCAGGGCTCCCTTTCCTGACATTCCCCTCCCCTCCCCACCCTCACTCCTGTGCTTTCCTTGCCACCAAGAAGAATTGGCATTTAATTCCATTGTTTTGCTCCCACCCTCCCTTCAGCATCCAGGCCGTATTTTCTGCCTTCGCTCCCACTACTGTAACTAAACTCCTGCAAAGGCTACTAGCCCTTCTAGACTAGGAGCTAGAGCCCATCCCCTCTCTCTGGCTGTCGGTTCTCTGTCACACCTGTCAGTTTCTCTCTCTCTTCTAGATCTTGCCCAGCAGCATATACAAAACTGCTGTTTCTCCCTCTGGGCCCCTTAGCCCTCCCTAGCCACTGTCCCATTTGTCCTTAAACCTCAGAAAAGCTGGGAAGCATTTTCTATCCCAACTGCCTCCAGTCTGTCTTTGGAAGCACTTTAGTCAAACTTATCCTCACTACCCCCACACACTAAAATTCCTTTTGTTTGCAAGGTCGCCATTAACTTCCATAAAGTTAAATCTATGCTCAGTTCTCATCTTTCCTGACCTGGCAGTAACCATGAACCCCCACCCCCTTCCCAGAGGCACTTTCTGCCCTCAGCTTCTCAGCAGCAACTTGCCTGGTTTGCCTCTTGCCTCACTGGCTGCCCTGTTTCTCTTGCTTGTTTGTTTACAGCTCCCCAAGTTGGAGCCTATTGTCTTCCCCTTTCTGGAATGTAAGCCCTTCAGGTCAGGGTATCTTCCTGTTTTGTTTACTGTTATGTCGTCCGTGCCCAGCATAGAATAGGTACTGCTTACGTATGTATTTGGCGAATGAATGTGTGAATGAATGAATGCCCCAACCATGGGTCAGGGTCTGTACTCCCTCCCTGGCTGCCCAGAATCACAGCTTTAAGTACCACTCTTGTGCTCATAGCTCCTGCCTTGACCCTGCAGTGCAGACCTCTCCCCTCAGCTCCAGGCTCTCCTCCAGTTGCCCATGTGACATCCCTGCTTGGGTGTCAGAAGCTCTCTCAAACTCCGCACATCCCAGGAACCCGGTCTCCTCCCCTCCCTGCCGGCAGTCTGCTCCTCCCCACCTCCTCCCCATCGTCCCTTCCCCAGGAAACTGGCCACCCGTTTTTCAGTTTGCCTGGGCCAAACACTGGCATCATCCTCTTGGCTCAAACCTCACGTCAGTGCACCAGCAAATCTGTTAGCCCCGCTTGCAGATGTGTTCAGAATTCTCCCTCCTGTCGCCACCTCCACCTCCACAGCTGCTACCCTAGTCGAAGCCACCTCTTGCTGGTTCCTGTAACAGCTTTCTAACTGGTCTCTGGCTTCTGATCTTTTTCTGCTGTGGTATCATACGGCACCTAGTGTCCCTGTTGAAAACCCAGGTCGTATCCTGTCCCTTTTCTGCACAAAGCCCTCCATGCTGTTCCCATTGCACTCCACATAAAAGCCATTCGTCCTGGTGACGTGATCCTCACCCCAGGATCTTTACCTCTCCCTCCAACCACTCGCTCTGGGCAGGTCCTGGCCTTGCCGTTGGTTCCTAGGACAGCAGGCGTGCTCCACCAGGCACCTGTACTTGCTCTTCCTTCCACCCAAAATGCCGTTCCCCAGCTCTCCACATAGCTGACGCCTCGCTTCCCATCCATCTTTGTTCACGTTCTCTCCATGAGCCTCTCCCTGTCCCCTTTCATGGCGTATGGTTTTCCTTTGCTTCTGTCCCTATGCAGGTATATCATACTGTGTTTTTTATTTGTTGATTGACTCTCACCCGGGAACATCGACTCCAAGAAGGCCACTCAGTCTGCTTCATGCACTGCTGTATGCGTAGTGACTTGAACAGTGTTGGGAACCGCGTAATGGCCCAATAAGTTAACGAAATTAAGGAGCAAATGAGTGGGATTCAGCCTGCCCTCAGGAGCTTATAGTTTTCAGGGAGACAAACCAACTTCAAATGTAAATCAGCATTTGCTCAGTTAAACAACCCAGTGGCAACCATTGCGTCATTTAACCCCTACAAAACTGCATACCAAGGTCGTACCTGTTTTCTCTGCCACATTTTAAATCGCTGCGTCTAAAAACTAGAGCCACGTGCTGATCCTTCTTGGTACAGGCATGGCAGGAGTTGCAATGTCCATTTTCATCCAGTTTTGCTCCTCAATGTAAAGTGCCTTATGGGTGCCTGTGTCACCGGGGACGTGTTTGTGGCTGCACATAGCTGTCGTCTGTTTTCCCCTCCCTTGAGGCCGGTCTTGCCCCTGATCAGTAGCTCCGCTACCCTGCTAAGGTGGGGCATCAGTTCCTGGGTGGGAGGC
This sequence comes from Lyroderma lyra, assembly GCA_004026885.1. Classification (NCBI taxonomy): domain Eukaryota; kingdom Metazoa; phylum Chordata; class Mammalia; order Chiroptera; family Megadermatidae; genus Lyroderma; species Lyroderma lyra. The sequence goes on along the minus strand of PVJL010000404.1, from coordinate 261,397 downwards.
GCTGACTCTTTAAGAGCTGAAGTGCCTTGTCCAGGCTGAAGGCCGAGGGCTCACCTAGGACTCCCCTGTCTGTGGCTCGTCCCTGCCCTGCAGATTCACTCAGGAGCTCCCTGGGGGGCAAAGCCAGGTCTCATTCTGCTGTTGGGTATTCCCCACCCATCTCCTCTGCCCAGGTAGGGCAGAGTCCATCAGGCTAGGATGCCTAGTAAATTTTGGATGAAATGCAGCCAGCCTAAGGTCAGCATTGGGGGAAGAGGACAGCACTACCATCGTGAGACAAAATACATGCACGTCTGAGAGGCATGGTCGCATTCTCTGGGTTGTAGTGGTCCTGGATCAACCAGGAGTGGAGCCCCCACACTGTCCCTGGTCCTCCCCTCACTCCAGGCACTGGGCTCTGGAAATTGGGGGTGTGGTTTGCAGAGACCATCCAGGCACCCCCTCTTAGTGGGTGTCTGGAGGGCCCTGACTCTGCTCTCTGCTCCCATTCCTGCCCAGCTCCCCCTTCGGGGCTCCGAGGGACGCTGGATCTCCAGGTTATCCGCGTGCGGATGGAGGAGCCCCCGGCAGTCAGCCTCCTGCAGGACTGGTCCAAGCACCCCCAGGGCACCAAGGGTGTGGGAGCAGGTGACACCCCAGACTGGCCCACGGTTCTGTCGGAATCTGGCACCACTGTGGGAGAGCAGCCAGAGGCAGGCAGTGGTGTGTAGGTTCTTGCTTTCCCCAGGCGGGGTAGGGGAGGCAGCGGCCCCTTTTGGCTTCTCACTGGGAGCTGCCAGCTCTGCTGCCTGGTGGAGAGTGACACCAGGCGCCGAGGTAGGATAGAGGGGAGGGAGGCTGGTGGAGGCTGTCACGTGGTGGGGCATTGGGCTTGTGGAGAACACTTCCCCGATCCTTTTACTGACCCAGACCTCTCTGCCCCCCGCCTCCTCCCGCATTCTCTTAAACCCCCACCATTCTCCCTTGGCACAGTGCCTTACACAAGAGGTGGTCATCACGGGGTTTGAACTGAGTCCCACTACCTCGGGGGACGCCTCTCCTCCCCCACCCTTCAGGCTCCTAAACCAGGAGGCCTCCATTACCTCTTCCCGCTCCATCCCTGCAGGAGGCCCAAGCCGCCCACCTGGGGGCTCCAGTCACTCCCACTCCCTTTTCTCCTATTTTCCTGTTGTATATACCTCCTTTGTTGACAATAAATTATTTTTTTTTATTAAGAGAGTTCCGTCTGGGCCATCATTGGGGCAAGGGGTTTGCTAGCAGGATAACTGGCCTCTTGGAACAACCTTGACAGGAAGGCTGAAAGGTTGTCTGGGTGGGAGCCAGAAAGCCGCCCCCCCTGCCCCAGAGGGTGGAACGTGGCCAGAACAAGCCTTTGTTGGACCAGAAGACTGGGCCTGACTTAGTGTCAGTCACAGAGGAGCACCTTATCTCTGGAAGTGGGGTCAGAAACACCTGTTCTTTAACATTGTCCTTTCTGACTCACTTGACAGACCACTGTCCAAGAGAGGCCCTAGTTGGAGGTGCTCAGGGGCACTTACGCTCCAGGAGCTGAGGCTTACCTGACCTTTCTAAAATGAGATGGTGGGCCAGCCTGCTCTAGGAGAGATGCCTCCCATCACCCCGTCCCTCCATGGGGAGGCAGGTCCTGGTCCTAAATGGCAGCCCTGCCTCCAGCCTTTCAGCTCTGCACACTTAACCACATGGCTTTGTCCTGCCCTCTCCTTAAACTTGATGCTCAGCTTGCTCTCCCCACGCCCTGGATCAGGAGATGGCCCACTGTGGGTTTCTTCACCAGATTCCTTACCCTCCTAAAATAACCATCACAGGTGAGAACATTGTAGAGAGTTGTTTTTCCCCTTCGGTGATAATGGAGCTCTGAAGAAGGGGCGAAGAGAGCAGGGACCCCAAACTCCAGGTTTTGAAACTATCTAGAAAGCTAATTTCTAAATCAGGGAGGATCACTGGGCCTGAGAGTGCTGTGCTGTGTGCTTATCAGAGCTAGTGTCAGCTATGAGTGATCTCATGGGACGTGGTCCTTCCTCCCCATCCGTCTCACTTGGAGCCTAAGGATGTGTGGGGCCCATTTCCAGGGGAGATTAGAAGGCTAGTGCGTGCTGGAGAGAGAGCAGTGGCCAAAGAGTCAGGACCCCTGTGTATGTCTAGGGTGCTTCCACCAGTGTGATATCAGATGGGCCATTGGAACCCCCTCCCATGTGTCCCTGCCACCATTGCCATAGATTGGTAAAACTTGTATCCTCCCTAATATGAAGGAATAAGTGATGCTGAAAATCTGGCTCTGAAACACAAATGTGAATTACTGCAGGTGATTTCTGTCCATTCTTTCAATCGTGTGACTGTGTTTACATTTATGCCGATGTGCTTTTAAACAACGTGGCTCTGTCGCTGGGTGTTCACAATTGAGAAAACGTCTATACAAGCTCATTGTAAAATCGTGAAGCTAAGTGCCCCTGCGCTGCTGTTACTGTGATGGATGGTTTGGTCCATTAGACTGTGAGCTCCTTCTGGGCAGGGACTAGGCTGCAGAGACTTTATTTTCCTAGAGCCCTGCATAGGCCTGGTACATAGTAGGTGCTCAATAAATGTCTGTCAAGTGCCCTCTTGGTGTGTATTCCTATGTGACATTCTTCAGTGCAAGCTGGTCCCTGGAGTGCTATTCCCCTACACAGGATGGTGGCCACAGTGACTGTGGGTGGTGTTCCGTGACTTCAGCCCCACATCCTGGCTGGCAGAGATCTGCCCAGCCTTGGCCAGGATCCTAGAGACTATATGAGAGTGTGTGGCTGGGAGCTGCTGCCACTGGGCACCTCTGGGCTTCCAGGAGACGGGGAGAGTGAAGGCGATGGCATGACTCCCCCTGGATTGCAGAAGGAAGTTTCTGAATGTAGGTCCGGGTTCCCCCACCTGGACCAGAGCCACCATCCTGGAACACCGAGAAAGCCTCCCACGCAAATATCAGTGCCCACCCCCTGGGGGCTGGTAGTGGCCACTCCCCAGGTATGATGCTGAGAATCAACACTGACTGGGGAGTGAAGGGGTGGGGGAAGAGGGTGCCACTGCCCCTGACTCCTGACACCATGCCCCTAGTCCCCACTACTCCTTTGCGCTCTGAAGCTGGCCACCTCCTACCCCTCCCACTTGCCCCCCTTGGGGTCCAGGTCCAGGAGATCTTTCTGGATGCCAGTAATAGCCCTGTGGGCAAAGGCAGTCTGAAATAAGTGGCAAAGCAGTCCCTTCCCTCCTTAAAGACAAACTAGAATGTGTAAGGGTGTGGTTGGTAAAGAGAGGGACGCTGGCTGGGCCCCTGTGCAGCACCCCAGTTGCATCACGGGTCTGGCCCAGGCCCTGGGGCTCCTCCAGTCTGACCTCCCTCTCGTGCATAAATGTAGTAGTCAACCCCCTTACCCCCACTCCCACACACCCCCCACCCACCCCCACAGCAGGCCTTCGGGGCCCTTTGTAAACTGAAGTCCGGCACACGCCTGCCACGTAGGATAGGAAAGTGTCTCTGAGGGGACTGCAGCCTCTCTGTGTCTGTCCCCCACCAGATCTGATGAGAGGGGCCACCCAGGTGACCTCCAAGGCAGCACAAGCACAGAAGGGGCTGCTGCTTGCAGGTGTGGTGACAGGTAAGGTGGCTGCACTGCACACGGTGTGTCTGGTTTCCCACCTCTCTGGAACCCGGTGCCTCTGCCCAGAGCCGGCACACCGAATCTGGTCAGTCCTGCCCTAGAGGGAACAACATAGTTCCTTCCATGCACAGAATGCACCAGCCTCCAGAGGAGGAAGCGGAGCAGGCCTTGTGGCCACCCTAACACCAACGTCAGTGCCTCAGGCCTCCTGGGGCCCACACCTAGGAAGCCCGAGACGCAGGAGCAGCAAGGGGATGGGCTGGGGTGCCCACCCTGTGGGCTCAGATTCCACAAGCATGAATAAAGGCCCCCGGTCAGGCACCCTGGTCTCCACTGTAGGTCACCCCATATTGTGCCTGTGATACAGGTAAGGAAACTGAGGCACTACGAGATGAACCAGGTGACTTGCCTGCCATTCCAAAGCTGGTAAAGGAGCAGGGATAGGCAAGGCCAGGTCTGTTTGGCTCCAGAGCTGTTTCCTGTGCGCCATGGCCTGTCTGCTTTAGGAAGACCGTGACATCTCTCAACAACCCCTGGGCACCTATAAGTTCAGGGGGTAGGGCAACGTGGACTCAGGTGAGGGATGGGGAAGGTCATTCAAAATGACAAACTCTCAGCATCCTCCACCTCGCTCCAGCACTCTGACGGGGGTACCCAGTGCCCTCGCCCTCCCAATTTCCAGGCCCCCAGGTCCTGGCACCTGCTAGAATCGTGCCTTGTGCGGAGCAGCACTGACTCTCCAGTCATTGCAGATGTGGAAGGGTTATCATCTCACCTGTCCCAGGTGACAATGGCTGGGAACCAAGCTGAGGGCTTGGAGAGTGGATGGAGTCTTGCTCCTTCTCTGCCCATTCTCTGCAGGAGTTGGCTTCTGGGCCCCTGGGTAGGCCATGCCTGCTAGCCCTTGCCTCACTCAGTGAGTGAGCAACCTGTGACCCTGGCTCTGGCTGGGCTCAGTATTTGAAGGCTGCAAAAGCAGTGACTGGTACAACGATGTCCACATGAGCTTGGGCCACTTGATGGAGCAGGGCATTGGGGCAAGGGGTCTTCTATCCACATCCTGCCCTGTCCCCTCACGCCCTCTCCCTGAGGTGGGGTGCATCCTCTTGGCTACCATGGCTCCCACAGCTGTGGGAGATGCATGTGCTGCTCCAGGTCCTAGAAAGACAGCTGTGAATGAGAGAGACAGCCCCACTCCCCCAGTGCCCGGCTCCATGGGCGGCACAGCAAACAAGGTTCTTGATAGATCCAGCAAGGATGAGTACTGGGAAGAAAAACAGGGCATGATAGAGGGGCATTGTTTTTTCCTTTTTTTTCTTTTGTTCTTTCTTTGATCATGGATAGTTTCAAACACATCCAAAGAAGACAGAGAATGGCATGATGAAGGCTTATGAACCCAGCTTCAACAAATGCTGGCTGGTCGGTCAGGTGTATCTTTATCTCCCCATACCTCCCTCCCTTCTGGATTATTGTAAAGAAAATCCCAGACATTATGTCATTTCATCTGTAAATAGATCTGTTTGTATCACTCAGAGATTCAGACTCTGTTCATGTCATTATCACACTTTAAAAATTAATCATCTCAATATTATCTAATATACAGTCAGTGTTCACATTCCCCAACTGGTCCATGAACATTTTTAAAAATTTAATTGTGGTAAAATACACATAACATAAAATTTACCATTTTAATCACTTTCAAGTGTGCAGTTCAGAAGTAGATACAGGAGTCCCCTGGTGGTGGTGTGGCTAAGGCTTCGGTGCTGTCGATGCTGCAGCCTGGGTTCGATTCCCAGCCAGGGGAACTACCCACATTAAAAAAACCAACCAATTAACAGTGGTGCAGTGGAATGCCCAGCTAGTTAAGAACTGCAAAGGAAAATATTTCAATTAAAGATCATTTGACAACCAAAAAACAAACAAACAAACAAATAAAAAACCAAACAAACAAACAAACAGAAGTAGATGCATTCACATTGTGCAACCCATCTTCAGAACTCTTCATGAACATCTTTTCACAGCTGGCTTGTTTGAATCAGGATCTAATGAGGTCAACACTGCATTTAGTTGATATGTTTCAACCTGTCTTTCCTCTTTTTTTCGTCGTTTAAGAACACAATGATGTGTCATGCAGACAGAATTTCGTCCAGTCTGAATTGGGCTGCTCGCACCCCCTCACACTGGGCAGCAGGTTCATCCACTGGAATAAGATGGGGACTGGAGAGGGCTTCCTTAGGAGAAAAGAGCACAGCAGGGAGAGCCAGGCCCTTACACAGGGAAAGGGAGTTCTGGGCAGAGGGGTCAAGGAGGGCCAAAGCCTTGTGGCTTGAGTCCCCCAGAGATTCACAGCCTGCTACATGCCAGGCCACTGTTTGAGGTACCAGGGACATCACCAGGAACCAGAATGTGCCCCTGCGGTCCTTGGGGCTGGAGACCTCAGGCAATGCCCTCCAGGTGAGGATGGCAGTAAGGAAAGTGGAGTGTCCCCCTTGCAGACAGTGTGCCTGTCGGCTCCAGGAGCAATTGTACAGCTTTGGGCATGTGGGGAATCATCTTGGCACACTGGTGAGTCACTGCCTGGCCTGGAAGCTAGTTAGAGCCCTGGACAGCAGCTGGTACCAACTCCCCTCTGCCAACTCCAACTCTGGGGCTGCTGTTGGCCCATCTGATATCCCCCAGAGGGGAACTTCCTGAGGGCTGGTCTCCTTCATGTTTCCATGGCTGCTCCTATTCCTGCCAGTCCTTTCTTGCAGCCCTTCGCTTATCCTTGGGCTCAGACTCAGTGCCACCTCCTCTAAGAAACCTTCCTTGCGGCTCCCACTGTCCAGTTCGCTTGTTCCCACAGGTCCCACATCATCTCCTTTGGGTATCCCCCTCTGAGCCTCATTAAAAAGTGCCCACTTCTGCTTCTCATGGGACCTCTGCCAACAAGGCAGCCTGGCTTTCCATCCAGGATGTTTGGCCTTCTCAGCAATGGAAGCAGCTGTACCTGCCTGTGGACAGTGACCCATATTGTGGGAGTCTAGGCTGGTTCGAAGGGCACCTCCTCCCAGGAAAAGAGACTTTGAAGGTACCCTCCCCTCCCGGTACTCTTTCTCCTCCCCACCGCTCCCCCATACAGTGGCCTCCATGGACAGCTGAATCTTCCTACTGCACTGTAGGAAGATATGAGCAGGGCTGGAAGGGACACTGTCTCCTCCATCCCAGGCATGGGGCCAGGTCATGGGGGCAGAAGGGCAAGACAGGTGTTGTTGCTGGTTAGGATTTTGGATAGTGTCTTAGTCCATTTCAGGCTGCTGTCACAAAATACCATGAAGTCATGGCTTATGAACAACAGAAATTTACTTCTCACAGTTCTGGAGGCTGGGTAGTCCAAGATCAAGGTGCTGGCAGATTCAGAGTCTGGCGAGGGCTCTTTTCCTTACAGAAGGCAGTCTTCTCACTGTGTCCTCACATGATAGAAGGGACAAGGGAGCTCTGTGGGGTTGCTCTTCTGAGGGCACTAATCCCATTATGCCCATTAGGTCATATGGAGTCCTTATGACCTAATCACCTCCCAAAGGCCCCACTGCCTAATAGCATCACCTGGGGAGTTAGGATTTCAACATGAATCTTGTGGAGACATATATTCAATCTCTAGCATTATAGAAGACTCCATAGAGAGCCAAGAGTCCAGCTCCCCTTCATTGTACAGACAAGGTGCCTGAGGCCCCAGGAGGTAGAGGGAATTACTTAATGGCTCATGTGCCCATTAGTGACAGAGCTGGGACCAGAATGGGCTCTCTTACTTCTGATTCACTGTTCTTTGGGAGACTGGGGAGGATAAAGAAGACTGGGAGGCTGGCTAGAGTACTAACAGTAACAGCAGCCCACTCTAAGCCCTAGCCATCCACCCTCTGTCTAAGTACATTTCATATATTAACTCATTATATCCTCACAAATCAACCCTGTGGGGTAGGTCCTTTCTTTTATTCTCATTTAATAGATGGGAATTTTTTTTTTTTTAATGTGGACAGTTCCCTGGCTGGGAATCGAACCCAGGCCACAGCATTTACAGCGCTGAAGCCTTAGCCACTACACCACCAGGGAACTCCCAGATGGGAAAATTAAGGTAGACAGAGGTTAAGAGGCCTGCCTAAGATCACAGCGTTACTAAGAAGCAGCTTGGCTGGAGGGTCCATGTATTGGGTAGTCCATCGTCACTATCCTACTACCTGCCTCTCACAGGCTGACCCCCTATTCCCATTCCCATTCCCCTAGTAAGGGACTGAGCTTCTCTATGTTTTGCTTTACTTATTAGTAGACCAGGGGTAATAACAGTGCTTCTTGCTCATTGTAACTGTGGTAATGTCCACATTACACAGCTCTCCAGATCTTTATCTATTTTGTTCACTGTTATACCTGAAGAGGCTCAAACAGTGCCTTGCATATAGAAGGTAGGTGCTCAACAGAGATTTGTGGATGACTGGATTGCAAATTAGAGAGGGGTAAATGTGTGGCAATATATAATTAATCTTTGAGGAGAACTAGGTAGTTTCAGGAATTTGAGAAGGTGACACTTGAACTGGATCTTTAAGTAACATGCGGAAGCTGAGGTAGGTGACTGGCAATTGATCAACCTGAACAAAAAGCATGGAGGTAGCAGAACTTGGTGGCGGGGCAGGAGCTGGGGACAGGGATCAAGCAGTGATACCTAATTGGAGAGGATATTAGCGAGATAAGTTGAGGCCAGCCTGTGCAAAGCTTTGGATGCTGGCTAATAGCTTTCCTACCAATAGGAGCAGCTACAACATTTGTGGGGGCCAGTGTACAAGGAAAATGCAGGGCCCTTTTGGTAAAAATTTCAAAAAGTGACACCACAGCATTAAATCAAGTTCCAAGGACCTTCTAAGAGTAGGGCTTTGTGTGACTGCCCAGGTCATAGGCCCATGAAGCCAGCCCTGCCTATCTCACAAGGAAGCTGGGGAGAGAGCCTTCTAGCAGGACAGAGAAGTAATTGGAGCTGGACTTTAAGAAAGTCATTCTGGCATGTCTGGTGGGGTGGGTTGGAGGGAGTATAGGCAGAGAGACCAGTTAGGCAGCCTTGTGTGGAGAGAGAGTGAGGAAGAGGAGGGGGGCAGGTGGGGTGGGGGTGGGGCTAAGAGGCAGAAGGCTAGGGTGAGAACTTGAGTAAGTAGAAGCATGGAGTAGGTAGAGTTTACTAGGCCAGGAGCATGGGCCCGAGAAGACCCCTGTGTGCACCTTTCTTTTCTCCTCCAACCGCTTCCTCTTTTCCCTTCTTTCCAGACCCAATCCTTAGAGGTGAGACTGAGGACAGGAATCGACAATGCATTTCCCTTTGGCCACCAGAGGGCAGATCATTCTCATACATTTTCCGGATGAATCTGGGATGGGGGGAGTAGAGGGCATCTGTTCTCACCTCTACCTCTCTTTCTCCCTCAGCTCCTTCTGAGATTTTTCACAAACTTCTTCCTCAATGACTGTATACCTGAATGGAGCTGGGACGGGGCATGGGGAGGTCCTAGAGTCCAGTGCATTTACCAGGACTGTAGATGGTACCTGTTGCCTTTGGGGTTTTTTTGTTGTTGTTGTTGTTGTTGTTGTTTGGTATGTGGGTAGTTGCCTGGCTGGGAATCGAACCCAGGCCACAGCGTTGACAGCGCCAGCGCTGAAGCCTTAAGCCACTAAACCTACCTGTTGCCTTTGGAAGTCCAGTGTCAGAGGTCTAACCAGCACTTTCCCCCACAATCCCAGGGACCTCTCTGCTTCCATACCTTTGGGGCCTTGTTGCTTAGTCTGGTCTCTGGCTCCTGTGGGAGCTCTGGCTTCTGCCCACCTTAAGCTGTTACTGAGCCCTGAGGCAGGGGCAGTGGGGCAAGTTCCAACAAGTCCAGAGTACAATGGGGAGGGGCAGCTTGGAGTTAGAGGAATCAGATCAGCTTACTGCTTCTTCCTGGTGAGACAGTTTAGAGGGAAGTAAAGAGTGAACCCAGATTACCACATGGACTTCCTGTTGGAATCATGGGCTCTCCAAAGATGAGAGGTAACCCAGAGAGCTCATGGATCCAATGACCTCACTTTGTTGATGGGGAAACAGAGGCCCAGGGAAAGAAAGGAACTTCTCCAGGTGTCCATTCTTTGGGCCATCCTGAGGAATTCTCATTTTTAACCAGTGTCTCTTTTCTTTTCCATGAGTTTCTTTGTCTTAAAAGGGATAACTGAGGGAGTTCCCTGATGGTGTAGCGGCTTAAGGCTTCGGCACTGGTGCTGTCAGCACTGCTGCCTGGGTTCGATTCCCAGCCAGGGAGCTACCCACATACCAAAAAGCAAAAAAAAAAAAAAAAAAAGGGATAACTGAAATGTGAATTAAGGTAAGAATTTAAGATAAGAATTTGCCTTAGTTTGCAGGAGTATTTAAAAAGGTAATTGGCATGACTCAGTATTACCATAGTGTGATGTTGTTTTGTGCTATTTTTTTTTTTTTTAATGTGGGTAGTTCCTGGCGGGGAAGCAAACCCAGGCCGCAGCTATGACAGTGCCGAAGCCTTAGCCACTACAGCACCAGCGAACTCCGTTTTGTGCTATTTTGAACAATTAAGACGTTTTTGGAAAAAAAAGAAAGGTAACTAGAATTCAAAACTATTATTTAGTATGTCATCCCTGGAACAAAGGCATGGAGTTTTTCAATATAGGAACCTCTTAGGAGCCTAAACTCATGTATGTTATGTGCTTTTTTCCCCAAGATCACACAGCATTTTCACTCCTCAGAACTGGGGCAGGAATGCAGGGCTGGGAAGACCTTTGCAGCCTTTCGCAGCTAGAAACAAAGGTCACAGGCCTGGTCCTGGCCTGGGACCTTGACAAGAAGCCAAGATAAGACGATGGCAGGTGACGAATGGTAGCTAGGTAATAGATTAATGCTACATTTGACAGGTGATACACATGTTGATAGATAGTTTGGATGATAAACGAGATGAATTTTATTAACTGACCGACAACGAATGGACACGCAGATGGGAAGTTGCTTTAGAATCAAAGAATGCCAATCGCAGGTCCGGCTAACAGCCTTATTTTCTATTTAGTCCAATAATAACACGCACAGGAGAACCATACTCCTTGTTCAAGTTTTGAAAATACCCGAAATCTGACGGAAAGAAACGAAGTCAGACTCGGTACACCCGAAGGAATGACCCAGGGCTCGCCCAGCCTCGGGTGTTGCCGGAAATGGCCGACGAATGCCGTCTCCTGGGGGCGGGGCGGGGGCGGGACCGCCTCCCGGCACGCGGAGCGGCTTCGGGTGTTTCCGGAGAACTAGTTTAAGTGGGCGGGGAAAGGCCTGTGGGCGTGGCTGGAGTGCCCGTAGTTGCTTCGTGTATTTCCGAAATCAGAGCCGAAGCTTGGTCTCCAGAATCCAGCAGGCGCGTGCGTCCCTGGGGGTTACCTTCTTCGGGTGTTTCCGGAATTCACCCATAGTCGGTGGCCAGAAGGGGGAGGCGTGCCCCCGTCCGTTCCCGGCGGCTTCGGATGTTTCCGGCTGCTGCCGGCGGAAAGAGCCGAGGGCCGGCGGTGGTGGCGGCCATGTTGGGAGCAGCAGGTCCGGCGGCGGCTGCCTGTGTGCCGGGCGCGGAGCAGTGCCGCTGAGGGCAGGGGAGGAGCGAGGCAGGCGGCCGGCTGCGGCGGCAGAGAGTAGGCGGAGCGGCGCGGCCCGGCCGAAAGGCGGCACAGCCCAGCCGGGGGTCGGGGGGGTGCGGTCCGGAGCCGCTCGGAGCCGGCGCGGCCTAGCCCGAGCGGCGCATCCCCAGGCTGGCGTGAGCGGCTGCCCGGCCTCCCCGCACCCCCGGCCGGAGCCCATGCGGCGGGTGCCCCTGCTGTGAGAAGCCCCGCCCGGCCGGGCTCCGCGCCTTCCCTTCCCTCCCTTCCTTCGAGCTTCTCGGTTCCCTCCCCTGAGATACCGGCGCCATGTCCAGCGCCCGGACCCCCCTACCCACGCTGAACGAGAGGGACACGGAGCAGGTAAGGAGCCCCGAGGGCTCCCCAAATTCTCTGGCTGGGCCCCTGCACCTGGCAGAGCCTCCTCCCTCCTCTGTTCTCGTGCCCCTGCTGCCATCCTGCAAGCCTCGGTTGCCCTGTCATTTGGCCCTCGGCCCCGCACATCCCCCTCTGAATCCTGTTCTGGGACCCACCTCCTCCAGACTCCAAGCTGCACACTTGTCTTTCTGCTGAACGCCCCCCACCCTTCTCCCCTCACCGCCCTCCTTCGCTCTTCCGTGTTACCTCCCCAGCGTCCCCTTCTCTTCCCTTTTTCTCTTAGGGGCCTTTCTGGTCTTCCTCCACCCACGCTTAAAGCAGCCACCCTCCTGCTCCTCAAATAGCACCCAGCGATTTGCCCCAGATCATTGTCCACATCATCGTCCACCTCTTCAGCCTTTTCTCCTCCGCCCGCACCGGTTCTCCTAGTCCCTGGTTATCACCCTCAGGGTCCTTGCCCGGCAGTGTGATCCCCGTCCCCTTCTAGTTCCCCAGCTTTTTTTACCCTGCTTGTTCCTTCTCCAAATTGTGCTCTCCCTCTTGCTTGCAACCCACCAGCTCCACCCTCATCACCTTTCCAAATCGTTCGCCTACTCTTTGCTCATCACTTTCCCTTCTTTTCTCCAGGAGCTCCCTGGTGCCTCGCGGTGGCATTTGTTGCTTCCGTGTTTCCCTTACAGCTGTCATGCGCATAGTTTTTCCACAGGTTGTCTTTGGGGTTCCAGTCATCCCTCCCGTCAGTATTTGGGTCCGCACGTTCTCTTTCGCTGGGGTTTGGCTTTTGAGTCTCTTGGTCTTCTCTTTCTCACTGTGAGTGCTTTGCCAGCCTTCTCCCTGGGCTCACCCTACCAAAGGGAAGACACCACTATTCCATCCAACTCTGTTAACACAACCTGTTGCTCGTCCTTTCCCAGGCCTGGTCACACCACCCTCATGGCCTGTCTTACACTGCAGCACAAACCCTGGTGCCTGCCTGTCTCTCACTGCTGGATCGGTCACTTTCACAGGACCTTTGTCCTTGCTGTTCCCTTCTGGTTTCTCTACCCTCACCCCATCTTCATTACGTGCCTCTTAATCAGGCTTGCCTTTCCTCTCCATATTAGTCTCCTGACTTCTTCACATCTTATTTATTTTTCTCGCATATGCCCCCATCCATTCCCTTCCTATTGACTAATCTTTGTAACTTCCGGTCCAGGCATTTTGCATGCTGGCTTCTCGGTCCCCCTCATCTTAACAATCACTGCTATGGTTTGTCACCTTTTCTATGTCATCTCACCTCTGAGCTGAGAGGTGTGCACTTTCTACCCTTCCCCTTTCTTTCACCATCTGCAGTGTCCCTTGCTGACTGCTTTGTGGAGTGTTCCCTGCCTGTCACACCCTCCTTGGAGGAGAACTTACCAGGCCAAAAAAAACTTGATGAAAAAGGAGCCCTTCTGGGGTGGGGGGGGGAGCTGCAGTGCTTTTTGCACCCTTTTCCCTCATTACATCTTTATGTTTTCCTCTTGTTCCTTCCTTTCTTTGTAGCCCAGTGGAACCATTGCTGTACTCTCTTGCATGTTAACATCCTTCTCTGAAGAATACTCTCTCTTGCCATCATCCCTAAGTTTTTCTCTCATGTTACCTCCTCGCTCTCTGTCACCTGGGCAGTTCTGGACCGAGTTTTTCTGTGCAGTGGTTGACCTTTCGTTACTGATGGGTTGATTGCTCTCTGGGGTGAAGCAGGGATTGAGAGAGAGGGCGTGAATGATTTCCATTTCATCCCTGGGTTTGGCCACTGGTTCTGTAGGACTCAGAAGCACTATCTGCACCTTACCTGCTACCTTGCTCACCAGCTGTTTCTCTCCTTAGTGGGAACTGCTTTGTCTAGGCCCCCTTGAAGTTGCCTTATTCCATTCCTTTTCCTATCACAACCTTTGTCTTAGCAGGGGAACCCTGCTTAATTAACCAGAGAACTTTCCCAGACTGCTGATTATGAACTGGTAGGAGGAGGCCAAGTGACTGACTGGTACCTTCAGGCATGTGGGGAGTGGCGGTGGAGTGCCTACTCTCTCTGCGAAGCTGAGGGGGACGTTGTGTTCAGTAGAGTAACAGACTGCCTCAATGTGGTTCCTTTGTGTTGTGTACTGAATGTAAATGTATTCTTGCCATAGTCGTTTTCTATCGATGTGTATGTTGATGTTGATTGCTTCTCTTCCCTACATGTCTAGGCTACTGCTGAGCGCACAGTAGGAACTCAGCGCACACCCATTGATTTTATACTAGCTGTGTGGTGAATCATTTGGGAACATAAGCTGCTCTTTGATAACTTTGTCCAGAGCAGTGGCTGTACACATTGTCATTCTGTTCTAAATTATGAATTACTTATCCCATTTCTACACTTTATGGACTTAGGTTCCCCTGAACAACTTCATCGCTTCTGCTGTTCTTATGGTAGCCAGTCTCACTGTTGACTTGATATTAAGTCTCATCCTAGTAAAAGTGTGGATTTTGGAAAACCTTGGATACATACACCTGTTACAGGCAGATGCCCACATTTTTTAAAACAAGAAAAAAGGCAATTAGCAGCTCCTTTGGTCACAAGCCCAGGCATCCTGAAAGGATTGGTCTCCTTTAGAATAGATCATGCCACCAGGTAGGAGAGAGCAAGAAAGCTCTTCTGGGTCCTTTTGCAATTCTAGCTAAAGTAGTCGTGGAAGCTCAGTCATTGCAGCAAGGCTTAACGCTACAAAACAGAAAGCAAGGGATTTGGTTGGGCTGATCCCTGCCCCCCAAATGTCCTCTGTCACCTTATTTAGATTTAAATTAATTAAAGTGGTTTCACCAGAAAAATAGGTAAACAAACTCCACTGGTTTGTGTTCAAGCTCCAATCTCTTTTTGCTCTTCCTCTCCTCCTGTCTTTAAAACATGTGGCTGATGAGAAGCTGTTTCCAGGAGCTCTTTGATCACATCTGAATTAAGTGCACATAAATACACAAAAAAATGTTGAAACATAAAAATAAACCTTGTGTTATTGTAGGGAGGTTGCCTATTTGCTGTGGACTCTGCTTCTATTAATAACTGTAAAAGTAGAGATAAAAGAAAGTCAGGCTTTGTCTTTAAGATGATTTTTGTGACACCTGATTCTATATGTGCTTTTTCACAGCCATAGACTCTTCTTCCCTTCTTCTGTTTGCAGGAGGAGGATTGTGATCAGGGGCTGGTAGTTTGGGGGATTCTTAGTCTGTGAACTAAGCTTTCTGTTCACTTCCAAATGGCTCTTCTGGCTTGGAGGCTTGGCAGTGGTGAAAGCAATCAGCAAGATGACTGTTTTCCAGCCAGCAGCAGCAGTAATAGGCAAGTGTGGAGAGGGGTCCAACCCAGAGTTCACCCGCCGCTGCCTAGAGCTTTTTGTAGCACCTGCTAGAGGGGCTCCATGGCTTCAGGCCTGCCCCACCTCTGGGCCTGAGGAGCCATCAGAGAAAACATGAGCCTTTCACTGCCCACCCCACTTCTCCTACAGAGAGCAAGAGGGGCACTGCTGTCATTCTAGGGAGTGAGTGACATCGTTCATCCTCTCAGATAGATCTGGGAAGAGGAGTTTGGAAGTCTGGGTGAAGAGAGAAAACCTAACATACAGGATCCTGTAAAGAATAACTGAGCCACTCTAAACA
The DNA here is from genome assembly GCA_004026885.1 of Lyroderma lyra. Classification (NCBI taxonomy): domain Eukaryota; kingdom Metazoa; phylum Chordata; class Mammalia; order Chiroptera; family Megadermatidae; genus Lyroderma; species Lyroderma lyra. The sequence continues at coordinate 246,068 of PVJL010000404.1, read as the reverse complement.
GACATCCCTGGGCTTCCAGGGTTGGTTGAACACTGCACGGAATAATTTGGTTTTAGTGTCATCTGGTATAGAGCTCAGTTAACTCTCATTTCACTCCATGCACTGTGAGTTGGGTGGCACTGTGCTCTGGGTGCTGACTGACCTCTGCCCTTTGGTCAGCCAGGGGCTCCTAATGGTGCTCCCTTCTGGCCAGGGATGTAGGCGAATATCAGACCAATTCTCATTTTTTGCTTGTCTCTAGAAATCAGGAATGAGTCCTGATTTAGGAGTCCCTGGAGATCCTAGAATCGCTATACCATAACCTTTGAACCCAGTAAAGGTAACTGCCTAGTGAATTTTAATTTCTCTCTAATCTGTGAACTTTAGGAAGTAACTAAACAAATGGATACAAGGCAGTCATTGAAACTTGGCCTGCTTCACATTAAAATCAGGTTTGTTTAGGGATAACTGAGTCTTTCCAATGGTGACGTGAGGTTTTTTTCAGTGTAAATGTCTTAAGCAGAGTTGATACCTGTGAGGTAGGAAGAGGTTGAGAACTTGGTCGCCTGAGAGTTTGGCATGGTTAGATCTCTTGGGAGTCTAAAGCTTCTCAGACTATACTTCCCCTTTGGACAGAACAACCCACTTGTCAGTAGGCATTGACCAGTACTAACCCGTGCCTTCATGACTCTTTCCTATTGAGCACTTAGCCACCTGGCTGGCGTTTCTCTCCTCCCAGGAGCTTCCATAACTTTCCTACATATATATCATGTCGACTTAAATGAATATTTTATATCTAGAGTGCAGCCAAGCCTCAGACTTTGTGGCCCATTATCGACTAGTGGGATGGGGGCCGGGCGCCACCTTTGGCCCCATGATTGTATCTCTGCTAAATGGACTCCCTCCAGCAGCACTTTGAAGCCCATTAATGGATTGGGATGAAAACCTCAGCAGATGGAAAGGGCGAGGAGGGTGGTGGTCCTTCCTTTGCTGAGGTTGCCTAATGAGGCTTTCCTGCGGTTAGCAGGTCCAGCCCTGAGTCCCTCTGCTTGGTTAAGCTGTGGACTGGCCACTTGGCCTCTCCTTTGAGAGGAGGTGTAAAAAGGGTTTCCTTTTCCTCTCGACTGGGGTGGTACTGCCAGGTTTGCCACTTTTCTGTCAGAGCAGAAATTCAAAGGGATGTGGACAGGGTGGGTGGAGTTTAAACCTGGCCTTTTCTTCAGCGGAAGTTCAGCAAAATGACAAACCAGATAGGTGGTTGAGTTTTCTTCTCTTGATGGGAGATTCCAGTATTGGTACATTTTGCACTTGAATCTGGGATTCTCCAGGCGTCCTCCCAGCCTTCATCAAACATGAGTGAGTCACTGAAGTGTTACCTATGCATTTTCCCCTTCTGTCTCCGCAAAGGGAAAAGTAAGCCTTTACAAACCTTGTGGGGGAGGAAACCACCCGTTTCCCACTTCTGGCATGGGAAGAGGCCATCTATCCCCATGTCAACTCTGAAAGTTCTAGTGCTCAGAGTAGAATGGCACCACCCCAGCACAACCCGTTGGATGTCACTGCTGTCTTTTAAACTTTGAGATGGTACATCTGATTTTCAAACAATACCAGGAGAGAACTGGCCTCTTGGTTTACAGTTCTCTCTCAGAGGAGGAGTTTCTTCTCTTGCCCACTAGATGTGCTCCTCCTTTTGGGGGAATAGCTAGGCTAGTTCCCTTCACCTGAATGTCTGTTTTGTCTAGAATGTTTGCATTTTCTGAGTTCCTATGGGGAATTCTTTCCACAGATTTCAGATTTCTGTCTTTGGGTTTGCACTCATTTCCTACACCATTTATTTCTTACATTTCTCATTAAAAAATGGTGAAAAGTGGGAGTTCCCTGGTGGTGTAGTGGCTTAAGGCTTTGGCGCTGGCACTGTCAACGCTGCAGCCTGGGTTCGATTCCCAGCCAGGGAACTACCCACATACAAAAAAAAAAAAAAAAAAAAAAGGTGAAAAGAGCAAAAACAAATGTATTTCTTCTTCACCAAATGATTATTTTAGGCTTACAAAGCTTTATAATCACAAGGTTTGGTAGGAGAGAGGGTGAGACACTGATATTGGTGGCTAGGTGAATCCTGTAGGACAGTGGGGGGTGGGGAGGAGAGGAGGGGTGTGTTCAATGGCTGGCTTCCAGCCACCCTTTTCTTTTCAACTTAAGGAAGGCGGAGCAGACCAGAGGCTTCTCTGTAGAACCAGTCAAGCTGGTTTTGAGCAGCCTCGGCCTATTTTCCTCTGTGTTCTTTGGGAAGTTGGCAATACAAAGGTCTGCCTCCTCTGGGGCTCTGCTCATTGAGGCATGAGTTGGGACAACGTCTGTAAACAACCCCTTCCCCCTCAATACTGAATGGGTCTCTGAGCTGGGCCTCTCCATGTGAGTGGGCTTTCTCTGCACCCCATGTACCTCAAGGCAACTTTGTCTTGCACACCTTTCACCGGAAGCTTGAAGATACAGCTCCTTTTCTTGGACTTCCTTTGCAGTGCACAGGTTGGCAAAAGGCCCTCAGCCTGGCCAAGAGGGAGGGACTGGGTCTGTGATTGGCTCCCCATTTGTGGGTATGGAAGGGAATCTGGACTCCTGACTGCTGGCAGTCGTGATCTGCCTGCTAAATCCCAGACCCTTTGGCTCCGTGAAGTGGGACTGTCCGTCCAGGCCTGCTGGGAAAGAAGAAGAAAGGCGAGAACTCCAGTAGTTTTGGTCTTTGGCAGCTCAGCAGGTACTTCAGTTGTGGGGAGCAGTTTGAGTTTGTCCCTGTGGGAAAGGTAGACGCCATCAGTCACCACAACATGCTGGCACTTCATGGACAGCAGTAGGGAAAGGACATAGCAGAATTCTGAGGCTCCTGGGACCATCAGTGCTTCTAATGTAGCAGGATTGTTTTCCCAGACTCCTACTAAGCAGAAAACTCCCACGTGTGAAAGTTTGGTATTGAATAAGTGAGGCTACCTGGGAACAGCTCCATCCTGTGCCCGTGTCTTTGTTGCTACTACAGTGATTGGCTCATTGCTTCTCCTGAGCACCATTTCACTGAAGGCTTTGTGTTGGTTACTGATAATCCTTTATGCAGGGTGGCCCCCTTTTTTCTCTCCACCTTCTTTGGATCCAAGGATCATTGGCCTTTCCTTACCCTATCACTTCTACCCTCCTCTCCACAGATAGCCGTCTTTTGATTATTTTTGCATTAAATGTTGGAAACACTTGTGGCTTCTTGTTTTGTTTTGTTTTGTTTTGTTGGTGTTTTTTATTTTTGCCTGCAAGAAGAGTTTGAATTACTGGTTCTCCAGTCACAGGAAGTGGGGCCCCTTAGGCCTTCTTGGTCGAGCATAGCTTCTGATTGAGCTGAGCTTATGGCAGAGTTGAAAGGAGATCCCAGCACTTTTGGACTTGAGTAAGTGGTTTTGTTGTGGTTAGTGCAGGCTTTGCAGCTTGATTTCCTGTATTGGAATCTTGGGTCAGCCCTGACTGTGACCTTGGGCTTACTTAATCTCTCTACGCCTGTTTGTTCATCTGTAAAAAAGGAGTAATAATAGTACCTATCTCATAGGTGTAGTTATTGTGGGTATTAGAAGAGTTCATGAATATAAAGCACTTAGAATAGTGCTTGGCAGGATGTAATCACCATCACTGTTCCAGATGAACAGCTTAGTGCCACACAACTCCAGGTCAGTCTAAGGGATATCTGTTGGAATTTCTCTGTAATCAGTTCAAAGAATCTTGACCTCATCCAGCCATTGGGGTCCCATAGGTGCTTTTTCTAGCATTTCTAGGGTTTTTTATTTGTTTATTTTTGCATTATTTTTTAACCAGTCCCCTATCTGAAAGAAAACAGAATGCTGTTGGAAAAGTTTATATACTTTTGAGAACACTTTTTTTGGGAGGGGGGGATAGTTCCCTGGCTGGGAATTGAACCCAGGCTGTGGCACTGAGAGCTCCGAAGCCTTATCCACTACACCACCAGGAGAACCCCTCACTTTTGTTTTTTTAGGAAACGGTAGTTCGTTTATATACAAGTGTCAGTGTTAGGCACTACCATCTGCCTGCCCATATTTTTGTGTTTGTGAATGTCGGTGGGGTGGTGGATGTGCGTCCTCGTCAGTGGCTGCAAAGCCAAATCCAAAGTCACCAGAACGTGGGCTTTTCTGAATGATAGCAGGGACTTCTTTCCTCACGTTCCTTTCTTCAAGTGCAGTATTTGCCCTTTGGCAACAGGAGAAAGCTCCCTGTTTCTCTTAAAGACCACATGGGAACTTAACAGCTAATGATTTTAGGTTCCTTTTTCACTAGCAGAGGGGCCTTCAAGGGCAGGGTCTTGTTACCTCTCTTGGCTCCTCTGAAGTGCAGCCATTTTTCAGCTGCTCCTGTGAATTTGTGAGCTTTGAATCTGGGGTTGCGATTTTGGTCTCACTTGATTCCTTGTTTATCATCATCTCTTGCCACTTCTAGAGCCTGAATGCCTGGGCAGAGCAGCCATTTAGTTGCTTAATTTTTTCACATTGCGACTGTGGCCAGAGAGAGGTAGCAGTGCCACCTCAGAGCTCATCAGGGAATATTTCTTTCACTGTATTTTCCTCTTCCTTTTGACCTCTCTGCTGACTTGTCGCACTTCCTTTTTAGTTGTTTGGTTTCTTTGAACTCCCTCCCTTCGTTATCACTGCCCATCTCGGGTTTTCTTCTCCCTGTCCCACTCTGCTTGACCTGCTTCTATGCCTCTTTTGTGGCATGGCTCAGGAGAGGAATTTTGATAGTCTGAGATCTCCTTTACGTATAGAATGCCAGAACCACCCAGTTCTGTCTTTGTCCTATTCCTCTGATTTCTATAAAGTTAAGGATTCACTGCTTTAGAAAACACTTTCTTTTTATGTCTCTGGAGCCACCTCCTTTAGTAAAGCCAGGCTTGGCAACCTGACAACCTATCAGGGACGGCATCCCAGTTTCCATGGTGACAGGGTCTAAGCTGTTTTCTCTGGCCTACAAGGAATGCCATAACTCTAGGCCCTGTCTTGGGAGAAATCTGAGGAAGCACTTGTTAATTTTGGTAGTACAATCTTGAACTTGGTTCTCAAGGTGTAGCCTAGGGGCTCGGGATGTCCTGAGACCCTTTCAGTTGTACATGAAGTCAAAATTATTTTCATTGTAACATTAGTGCAGTATTTGCCTTTTTTTCGCTCTCATTCTCTCACCAATATATAGTGGAATTTTCCAGCGGTTGAATGATGTGTATTGACATCATCACTCTTGGCAAATGAAATGTGTGTTTCTGTATTCTTGTGTTTTCTAGACTTTTTAAGGTAATACCTTAAGGTATAATATAGAAGTTTCCAATAATGAACTCAGTTTGTTCTCAGTACTTATACTGCGCTCTTACTTTCTTCGGTTGTATTTGCTATCATCTCTGTAAACCTCGTTATTGTTCAATAAATCATGATTTCAAAATCCCAGCATTTTCCTGGCACCTTCAAGGAAACACAAGAAGTAAGTACAGCTTGTAAAACTTACTTGTAAAATCTTTTAGGAAAACTTTAATTTTTAAAATTTTATTTACAATTTATTTTAGCACTTAATTCTATTCTAAAATAGAAAAAAAATTATAATATTTCTCTTATATTTAAGGATGGATTGTTGGCTTAAAAAAAGGGAGATTAGAAGACTTGCTTTCTCAACACATAGCTGCTGAAATGGATGCATCAACATGTAAAAGGGAGGAATCTACTCCAAAGAAACTAGACAAAACTGTAAATAAGAAGTGAAAAAAAATTAAAAGAATGGAATTACAATGAAAGTTATCTCCTGAGCTTTATAGTTGTTAATAACGTACCTTACTGTGTTTTATGCAATAGAACAATTTTGTGTCCTATTATAATGCCAGTTAAGTTGCAGCATCATTTCAAGATCCATTATTCAGAATTCAGAGAAAAAGGAAATGGATATTTTAAGTGTACACACCACGAACTCTTTCAAAGCCAAAATTTGTTCCAGCTTTTCAACCTAGAAGTGAAAAAGTCACTGGAGCCTCTTACAGGATAAGTTATCATGTTCCTCTGGCTGGAAAAGTGCACCCAATAGCCGGGTGACTGATAAAATCTTGAACAGCTGACATCCCCGAATGCCCACTGGATGAAAAGTTAGTAAAGTGCAGGGCAGGGCCACTTCATATGTTACCGCGACTTGTCGAATTAAAGATTTTGCTGCAAACATGAAGACTGAGTTAATATCTTTTTTAAAGGATTTAACTTTCCCCTTACAGACGAGCACATTTATAGATGTGGCTCAGGTTGTACCAGCACTGACTGCACTCCAAAGAATATTTTCTTTATGTGAATGCTGAGCAGCAAACACAAGTGCTAATAAATATGAAAGGGTTGAATGACTTTTTTTGACTCTTGACAGTTCACCCTCGAACAACTTTGTTTCCATTTGCTCTGCTGGTGCAGCAGCAATGTCAGAGAAAACTGCTGGCGCATAACATGAATCAGGGCAGCGACACCAAACTGCTGGTGGACAGGGTCATGGGCTTTGTTTCTGCTACACACTTGTGGTTACAAAAACAACAAACCATTTTCACTTAAGAATGTCTGGAGGAAGCACTAAAAATTATGAATTTTATTAAACTCAACCCTCTAGTTAATGTTTCTTTAATATTCTGAGCGAGGAAGTGCAAAGCACCTGTGGAGTGCTGCTGCTGTATACTGTAGTACAATGACTGCTTGAGAAAAATGCACTTGTGTGTTGGAACAGAACTAGCTGCATGGATCATCATTTTTATTTGAAAGAACAACTAATGGATAAACTATGGTTATTCAACTTGAGCATTTTGTGGATATTTTCTTGCAATTGAACAGAGTGAGTCTGTCACCATTGCCAGTGATAAAATTCAAGTTTTCGAGTGAAAATGAGAATTTTGGACAGTTTGTATTTGTCAAAGACTTTTTTGATGAGATCATGGTAAAATTAATGGAATGTGATTTTTCAACTTTGTGTGAAATGCCAGTATTTGGAAATTCTGCATGAGTCGGTGAAGGCCTACTTTTCAGATAGCCAATGGGTAAAAGAGCCTTCAGAGTGCAAGATGACCAGTGGATTTTAATGTAAAAGTACACAAAAGGTTCATTGATAAATTTCGGATTGAGCATTGCAACTGGCCTTTAAAAACTACTACTTGTTGCGTTTTGGTCTAGTATCAAGGAAGAAAATCCTCAGTATCTGAAAGGCGATTAAACTCCATTTTCCAACTACAGGTCTAGGTGAAGAGAGATTTTCTTCATATCTTTGAACCAAAGCAGCGTACTATATGTTGAAGGCAGAAGCAGATATGAGAAGTTGGCTCTCTTCTGTTAAAGCAGACATTATACAACTCTTGTGAATTTCATTTTGTTTTAGAAAATACAGTTTCTTCATTAAGAATAGGTTGTTCATTTAAACATGTAATGGGTTTATTGTTATTTTGACTGAATTAATAAAAATGTTTTTAAAAATCATCAGTGTCAATGTCTAATAAGCCAACTCCCAATAGCTATAACCCACATAAACAAAAGATCTTTGCAGTCCTTAATAAGTTTTTTAAGAGTGTAAAGAGTTCTTGAGACCAAAAAGTGCGAAAACCTCTGTTGTTGACAACACTTGAATTGATGGTCCCTCTTGGGTTGGTTACTTGCGATAATTTCATAAAGAGGCCTTGCTTGCATTTCCCAGCTGCTGTCTAATTTCTCATTACCCTTCAGAGACTTTGAACCAAGTTACTTTGCTTCCTTCTAATACATGTAGCATTGACCTTGTGAGATATTTGTTTTTGTTGTTTTATCTGTGGTTGGTTTGTTTATTCTTCTCTTTTTGTGTTTTCATTTTTCCTTTCTATTCTTAATTTTTCTAATTTTTTTTCAATTTTCATATGTTTTAAACTCTTTTGTTTCTGTAGTTGGTGGTGGTTTGTTTTTGTTTTTGTCTGGCATGTTTTATTTGTTTGTTTGTTTTTTGGGGGGGTCGGTTCCTTGGCTGGGAAGTGAACCCAGGCTGCTGTGGTGAGAGCGCCGAAGCCTAGTCACTAGACCACCAGGGAACCCCTCATGTCTGGCATGTTTCATTGCTTTATAAGATCAGTTTGTCAGGTAGACTTCCTTTGGTATGTGTGAAGTTGTGGTTTGCAAAGTATAGTTTTTCCATAAAAAAATATGCTTACATATGGATTTATTAATGTTTTTTTAAATGAATGGGTACATATTTAAATCTTTCTCATTAATTTCTTATGCATAAAATATTCATAGATGTAATTCATATAAACAAAAGCTGTTTGAGGACTCTGTCATTTTTAACAGTACAAAGGATTTCTGAAATAAAAAAGTGTAAGAATCATGGTTGTAGACAAAATTTGGGTTCATTCTCTCTGGCTTTGGTTGGTCAATTTTTTGGTAATTTCATAAAATACCATTTTGCAGTTCTCAGCCCCTGTTTCATCCTGGTGAGCCTTAGGAAGAAGGCTCTGCTGCCTTGGTTGACTGTTGCATGGTAAGGAGGCTGGCTTGCAGTGGTCTGAGGGACTTTGACCAAAGTTGGCTTGTTTCCTCCTTTAAATATGTAACGTTGGCCTTGTGGAGTTTTTAAACAGTCAAATTTTATTTTTTTTAATTTTGAGATAATTTTAAACTTGGAAGAGTTGCGAAAATAGTTCAGAGGGTTCCTGTACATTTTTCACCCAGTTTCCCCTTAGGTTAACATCTTATATAACCATAGAGCAAGTATCAAAACCAGGAATTAATCTTGGTGTAATGCTGTTAACCATGTATAGAACTCATTCAGATTTCATCGGTTTTTCCACTGATATGCAAGGTCCAGTCCAGGATCCCACATTGCATTAAGTTGTCATGTCTCCACAGTCTCCTCAAATCTGTGACTGTTTCTTTGTCCTTCCATGAGCACAATTTTAAAGAATACTGGTCAGTTATTTTATAGAACATTCTTCAGTTATGATAGTCTGAAATTTTCTCATGACCTGATGCTTTAATTTCTTTTTTTTCATTGTGGGAAAATACACATAACATACAGCTTACATTTTAATAGTTTTTTTAAGTGTATAGTCCAGTGGCATTAAGGACATTCACAGTGCTATGTAACCATTACCACTATTTCTAGAACTTTTTCATCATCCCAGACAGAAGCTTTGCATCAGTTAAACAATAACTCCCCATCTCCCCAGCCCCAGCCTCTGGTAGCTTCTGTTCATTCTGCTTTCTGTGTGTATGAATTTTCCTATTCTAGATACCTCCTATAAATGGAATCATATACTATTTGTTGTTTTGTGTCTGACTCATTTCACCAAGCATAATGTTTTCAAGGCTCATTCATGCTTTAATTCCATTTTAAAAGTTAACTTGGATTTTCTGTGTTGTATGTATTAGGTTGATATGTTGGAAAATATAGTTAAGACGTGTAGTTGTAATTGGTTTAGTAATATTATTTTAAAATTTAAATGAATTAATAGTTTAACATTTTCTCAGTTTTAATTATAATATAGTAGCTATACCCACATAAACAAAAGCTATTTGAGGTGCTTAATAATTAAGAGAAGGGGTGAGACAGATGTGTGAGAATCACTTTTGTAGATAAGTATGGGGTTGCTATCCCTGTTCTTGATTGGTTTGCTACTTGCTATGACCTCGTAATGAATCTCTGTTTTGCGATTCCCAGAGTCCTGGCTGGGGTACTGGAAGACACTTGCTGCTTTGGTTTGCAATTGTTCTAGTTGAGGAAGCTGGTTCTCAGTGACCCCAGGGACTTTGACCAAGGTTGGCTTGTTTCCTCCTCCTAATACAGAGCAATGGCCTTTTTTATTTTATTTTATTTTTTTTATTCCATTAAAAAGATCATTTGACTTACTTGGATTTCATTATGACAGTAGTTTTTTTATAAGCTTTGGTGTTGGCTATTGGTCAATTCCAAATTTGAAAACTGCAAAGCTTGCTTAGCCTCTAACCTTGAGGAACCTTGGTGCCTACAATAGCTAAAGGCCAGTGGGCTCCAGTCACTCAGGCCAGAACACCCCACAGTCTGTTCCCTGAGTGGCTGTGGAGCCTACACGCTTTATTCCTGTTTCTTCTATACTTAACACTTTGTTGGCCCTGTTTCTTAATGCCTGCCCAATCCCACACTTGTGTTAAATGCACATTATTTTCTCCTGTAAGAGATAAACAGCGTGAACTTTGTCGTTGTTTGATGAATCTTTAAGAGACAGATAAAATTGCATTGGATATAGAGTTCTAAATTACATTGTCATTCTCGATCTCGTTCTTTTGCTGGTACTTACCCTCCAGCTTCTGTAACACCTCTAACTTTTTTTTTTTTTTTTTTTTTTTTTTTTTTTTTTTTTTTTTTTTTTTTTTTTTTTTTTTTTTTTTTTTTTTTTTAAATATTTTTAAGTGAGCGCAGCAATTGGTGGGTTATTTATTTATTTATTTATTTATTTATTTTTTGCTTTTTGGTATGTGGGTAGCTCCCTGGCTGGGAATCGAACCCAGGCCGCAGCACTGACAGCGCCAGCGCCGAAGCCTTAAGCCACTACACCATCAGGGAACTCCCAACACCTCTAACTTTTGCAAGCTTCCCTTAGGACCGTTAATAGTAAACCTTTGGACTGCCTCTAATAATAGTCATTTGGACCTGCTTTAAGCAAATCTTTTTAAACTGATTTCATTTGCTCGGAATCACTTCTCATTGGAATCATTAAAAAAAACAACTGTTAATCACATGCTGAACTTATATCAGTTTGAGTATACGTATAGACTTGTGGGATTATAGCTCCCTTTTCCCTTCACTCAGCAAGTCCCTTAATCCTGTGCTTTTTACACAAAGCTTATTTCTTTTCAGATTCACATGGTGGCTTTCATTTCAATTCCAGAATTGAACTTGATGTGTGCTTTTTTCTCTCTTTGGCCGCTGGTCTGTATGGAAGATGGACTTCTGTTTTCAAAGGGGATTTGTTCACTGTTAGCTAAGGCATTACTCAGTAATGGTGGCTCATCGATGGCCCTCTAAGTACATTACTCTGTTCCAAGTGTTTGGGAAACTCTTAAAGGGAATGAATTGAGTAGTAGAAGGGTAGACAGTGCCCCCACCCATGCTCCCTCACAGGGCTTGGTGTGTGCTCTGAGGCTTGTGTCTTTAGCTATAGACATAGTAATAGCCGATGTTTATTGAGCTCTTACTTTGTCCCAGACACTTGTTTAGCTGTTTTACATTCATTAACTCATATAATCTTTGTGAGATAGTGGGTCTTATTATTTTCCCCACTTTACAGATAAGGAAACAGGACCCAGAAATGTTGAGTAACTGGTTTAAGGTAACAAATCCAAGTGGTCCAGCATGTTTTGGTATCAAAACCAGACTTTCTGGATTGTGGCAAGCGCTCCTTCCCCCTGGCTTTGGTGGTGTTCAGGCAGAAGAGCTATCGAATCTGTAGGATTAGCTTCCAGTCAGTGTGGCAAAACGTCTCTAGCAGGTTGGCTTTAGAGTCGTGTGGGGGCTCCTCTCCCCAACTGTTTCTTTCTGTCCTCCCTGGCCAGTTGTCAGAGTGGCACGAGTGGTGGAGATGCAGCGTGTGCTGCCCTCTGGCTTACCTCCGTGGACTTGACTGCACCACCTAAGAGCTGTGGGAAACTTAAAAAAAAAAAAAACTTATTTAATTTTGGCTTCTTATTCTCCTCTTTATCTCTTCTCATCTTCTGGAATTTTAGGAACCCCTTTATTTTTATTTTTATTTTTATTTTTTATTATTTATTTATTTATTTTGTTGTTGTTGTTTTTGTATGTGGGCAGTTCCCTGGCCGGGAATCGAACCCAGGCTGCAGCGTTGACAGCGCCAGCGCCGAAACCTTAAGCCACTACACCACCAGGGAACTCCCAGGAATCCCTTTAGAAACACCAGAGTCCTGAGACCTAAAATCAGTAACCAACAAGTAATGGCCCCATAGCATAGGACAGTTTGCATTCCTAGATGTGATGGCCCTACGCTGTGGCACCCATTGAAACGCTGGGATTCTAGAACTCTTTGTAGGCACTCCCTCTCCTCCACAAAAAAAGCAAGAAAAGAAGAAAACTTTTGTGTGCCGATCCTAACTGTGTTCCTTTTGTCCTTAAGAAACTCATGTTCTCTCTTTATAGCCTTCTGTGTGCCACTCACACACGCAGAGGCTCAGAGCTGCTTGCTTGTAGCTTCGACCGCCACGGGTGCCCCGCAGCGCCCCGCAGCTCGTAGTGTGCTTTTGGGACCTGCCCATTCAGTCCTGGGAGCTGAACTCTGGCCATCCTGCTGTGTCTGTCTGCTTGCTTGTGTAATATGCCGCCAGTTTCTGTTTGCATTTGTTTGGCGTCTCTTTTGGTTCACCTCTCTCCTTAAGCTAGTCCCTGAGCTGGGTATGTGGTCCTCCTAGATGTCTGTAGTTGTTTCTTAGTGATGGCTCTGTGGCCCTCTGTGGAATTTCAGTTAACTTGAGTTTATGGTTTGATTTACTTGCTTGTCTCACCCTGGCAATAATGCCTTTTCTTCTTTCCTGCTAGAGGTTTTGATTTTCATTAGCAAAGTTCTAAAATTTCAAGCCTATTTTAAGATACCAGCATGGGGTGAGGATAAAGGGTTGAGCTGCTGCCCTTGATTTAAGTGTCACTTATCCACTTGGGCCCCTCTGCTGCCCTCACAGAGAAAGAGAGGGAGTTCAACTGTATGGTTGTATTTATGTTCAAACCTGATTCATTTCTCCAAGATCACAGTTATATGCCATTTCTAAATTACCTTAGAACCGATCTTTTTGTTATAGTGGAAAAATCAAAGTTCACACAAATTACTTTGACAAGCACAGCTTTCTCATGAGTGGTCCTCTTGCCACCCCACTTCCCATCTCAGCACATTTTTATCTCAGCAGAGGTAGCTGCTGTTCACACACAGATATTTTTCAGTGATGCGGGCCACTACTTCCTTGGAGAGTATATGGCAGCGTTTTCTTGCTAATGAAAAGGCTGTCATAATGGGTTAGGTCCATAGAGGCTCTGCCCTTCACTACTTGTATTCCCAGGGAGAAACTCTCTACCTTAATTACCACATCACACTGGTGTAGAGGTGTGGCTGCTAATTGATTAGATGACAGTCCTTTGCATTAATGTAGAACTGTTGGGGCTGTTTTGTTTTTAAATAAACAAATACATTTGAGCCAGTTAAGTTTATTTTGGAGAGATGAAAATCTGTACATGCATTTCCCTTTATCTCATGTCTTTAGTACCATTTCTGTGTCCTGTTTTCTAACTAGGTAGTAAGAAGTGCTCAGGTAGCTTTTGTTGCCATTTTGGTGCAGGTGAATAATGTCTTTTCCTTCCTGTAGCCTCCCGTGTGCTCCCTTTCCGTTTGGTAGCACCAGATTCCTTTATTTAATTTGGTTTTCATTCCCTTCTTTGTTTTGGAATGGTTGAACCTTATTCTGAAGTATATTTTTTCAGACAGTGTTTAAAAGCAAACACCCTACGTTTCTTGAAACCACAGAAACTGCTTGTGAAACAGGCGATAGGGCAAGGTGCCAAGTCCACACCGTTAAAACCAATCCCTTAATGACAGAACGTCAAACACTGATGTTAAACCTTCATTAGGATTGTGGTGTGAGGGTTTTTCTCAATAATAAATGTCTAGGTGCCGAGCCCCCAGTGTCACAATCAGAATGCTTACATTATAAAATTCTTCATGGTAAAACCGTAACAGAAGAGTCTTGTGTAGCTAATCTGCTGCTGACCGTACAGGAAAGGTTTTAAACAAACCAATTCCTATTCCCCCTCACCTACTGTTTTTTTTTTCTTTCTGTCTTTCTTTTTCGTTTTTTTTTTTTTTTTTTTAAATTTCAGGAAGTGGTTTTCTTTTGAGGTGATTTAGACCAAGCCTCTCACCAGCTTTTCCCATTTTTAAGATAGAGCTAGCTTCAGAATTTTTTCCCCCAGCAGAGGATGACTTGGGCCTTAATCTTTATCCCTGGGCTCTAAATTAACTGACCTTTTTTTTTCTTTTTAGATGGCTTAGAATCTTCTTTGTTTGTCTAGGGAATTTTAGGTCTTTCCAGGTACTTTCAGGAATGAGTATTTGTTCCTCCCTCCTACCTTCCAGAAGAGCTCTGACAGCTGCTGGTAGCTTGATGGGTAAGAGTGCAGTCTGAAAACTGGTGCCTGTGTTCTGAGCCACAACACCGATTGAATGGGAATGAAGGAAGCAGACCAGGCTTGGCAACCAGCAGTTGGGAAATCAAAGGAAAAACACATACACCAGCCTCCCTAGTCACAGCCAGCACTGAGATGTGGTTCTGTCTGGATGCAGGGCTTCAAGAATCCCTTCCATGTCTTCCCTGCTTCTGTTCTTGCTAGAGGCTTCTTCTGACTTCATTTCCATTCCAAGTGAGTCATGGACAAATTTTTTGACTGTGTGTATGTTCTTCCCATATCATCTTTGCAGTTGGGCCTGTCCCTAGTTTCCAGATGGGGGTGAAATGAGGAAGGGCAAATAATTGATTATGCAGGGAGTCTCCTTTGGTTGGCTTCCTCTTATGTCAGTCAGCATCACAGCACTCGCACCATGGTTGACTTGGTGGGTGGGCATCCCCATTTGTTGAGGCCTCAGGTTACATAGAACCTGGCAGCCAGCACTCATGGTCCTAGCTAGAAGTGAGACCCGGGATGTATATGATGACCTCTCAGCCCATGCTTCCTCTAAAAAGTAACAAATGCTGCAGACTTCTAGTAAATTGTGGGGAGATAGGTGGGTGGACTCTAACTTCTGTACATGGATTTGGTCCCATATCAAACTGCGATTTTTGCTGTTTTTCCTACTACTAGGTAATTGAGCTTTTTGAAAGGTGGGCTGCTGTTTTATTCTTCTCTGAATCCCGTTTCCCCCTGCAGTCTTCAGATGCTTTGTGCATCATCATCTCTCAATTATCTGTGAAATAAAAAATAAGAAAAATTATGGGCCTTATCCTCCACTTGAAACTACTCTTGGGGAAGTGTGTTTATATTGATTTCTAAGTCAGACATATGTCTATCCAATTTTTGTCCATATAAGTCACAAGTCTTAATCAGTGTCTTTAATGGGTACAGTAATGACTACAAACAACTTTTTCAGGATGAGAGGATGAGGCGGGAGGTTTACACTATTACTGGATTGTGGTGAGAACTCAGGAAACTGCAGGGGGAGAATGCTGCTGAGGAAACCCCGCCTGTCTTTCCAAAGTAGGGACCATGACATCTCTGGTGACATTGCCGTTTCTGTTTCAGTTGGCTGCCTCCTTCCTTCTTTTACGATAGGTGAACAGAGGTCCCCTGAGTGGTGGGAATTTTGTCCAGAGTTGGAGAGGTCATGTGGTCTGTATCAGAGGGCTGGAGTTATTTATAGTGGGAGAAGAGCTCAGGAGCTGGGCACAGGAAGAACTGATCTCATGCCACCTCAGCGCCCGCTGATGGTGAGGACCCAGATTTGTCTTCAAGCAGCTCAGGAGATCATTTGCTTTTCTGAACTGACCAACAGCTATGAGATCAGGGACCACGTTTCCCCAGAACCATTGTGGATGAGGCAAGAGTGACAAAGAGGACCATTTTCTCCTCCTTGATTCTCTGCTCTTTATGACTCAGGGTATGAAAGCTCCACCTGATTTTTCAATCTCCTGTTTTTAAACCTGTGCTGAAGGTACCAGCAGTGTAGGGACCTGTTGGACTGGTCTGCTTGGACTTGCTCCCCCTCCCCCCACTCTGGGCAGGGAGACTGAAACTGCTGCTGCTGGCTTTGCCAAGTCACCTACCCATGGCGTGCAGGCCGCAGCTCCCCACCCAGGAGCCCCTGGAGGAGCCAGCTGCTGGGGAATCACGCTGCGGGTGCGGCAGGTGCTAGGTGTGGCACGGACCCTGCGTGCTCTGTGCCTACTCAGGGCAGCTCAGGCTAAGGCTGCGGAGCCCTGGGGCCTGCTGGAAATATACTCTGTGTCATGGTGCCTTCCTCTGCACCTTGTGGCCACATGGTCTGGAGAGAGGCTGGGAAGTGTGAGGAGCTTGTAAATTGTGGATAAATGAAGTCTAATGAGGGCAAGGATCCTTCCCTAGGGCACACGTTGAGTTCAGGGTTGTAATGTTTCTAAGCGTGGAGTTGTCGTGTAGGTTAATTTTAATTTTTTCAGCCCTAGGCAGAGGAGATTTTCCAGTGTGTGAGCCTGGTGTCCAAGGCATGTTACATGAAATTGACCTCTGGGGCCAGACTTTTGGGCAAGGTCACGAGGTGGTCTGCAGGACATGGAGACCATGCCCATTTCCTACTCAGGTCTCAGGGATAGGGCTGGAAGGCTTGTGAGCACAAAGGCACTGAGAGCCCTCACATCACACACGACAGACCCTCAGAGCTTGTCTCTAGCCCCTCATGTTACAAGTGAGGAAGTGCAGGTCCCCAGAGGTGAATGACTTGCTCAAGGTTACGTAACTTGTTTGGGTGGAGCTGGGTGTAGAGTCGCTCCGTCAGAGACCTTGGCACTATCCCCCCAGCCCCCATTGCTTCCACTTCAGAGGCAGTCCTGTTGCTTAGAAGGTCTACATGGGCGCTCCCTGCAGACCTCAGAGCAGATGGGAGACTGGGAAGAGATAAATGGAAGGGTAGCAGGCCCCAGCTCCACAGTTCTACAATCCTGCCAGAAATCAGGACCTGGAGGACAGATTTAAAGCAGTGAGCACTGTATTGTAGCTCTGACTCAGCTTGGAGGGATCACATGGAACAGAGTTGTGCAAAAGAGCTATGGGTTAGGAGTCACTCTGAAAAAAGCAGGAAGACCCTGACCCTCACTTTCGCTCCTGAGTTAGGAAAGCCTTTATTGAGAGCCTGTTAGATTCCAGGCACTGTGCTTGAGCACTGAGGACGTAGAGATGACTTAAGTCTTAGAAATTTCCCTTAGGCGGCTCTCAGTTCTTGTATAATGGTGAACAAGACAGCCACCAAGAGTTGTGAAGGAGACAGCCTGTTCAGCAAGCAATGAAATTCTAGTGCAAGAAGGGCTGACTTACGGATGCCTGGAGACATGTCAGGGACCCTGTGATGCCAGAAGGTTGGAGCAGGGAGAGCTTCCTGGGGGAAGTAATGTCTGAGCTGAGGCTCACCCAGGAGGAGAAATGGGAGCAGATGATGGACAGAAGGTGTTCCAGGCAGGAGGAGGCTATAGCAAAGGCCTGGAGGTCTGAGGGAACATTCTACATTTGAAGACAGGTGGCAGGAGTCCAGAATGAGAATCTAGGAAGGGACAAGGGCGAGGCTGGAGCTGCAGGCAGGGAAAGGGAGCCAGCCAGCTCATTATGCAGCTGAAGGAAAAATCCAGGAACCATGGGAGTCTGAAAATCAATTTTACACGTATAGGTACGTGCATAGACATTTACATACATACACATATATATGTATATAAATCATGTGCATGTGTGTGTGTGAGCATTTAAGGGGTGCTCTGAATATGAAGCCATCACTTCCTGTTCCCAGTGCTGGGTTCTCTGCTGAGATGACTGTTGCTGTCTCCCCTGACCCCTCAGCCATGTTGTAGAGTAAAAGGGACTGGTTTTTCTGTGTGGGTTTGGGTGGAGAGGAGGCTCTTCTGGGTTTCTGTCCTGGCTGGTTTTAGCTTTGGAACAGGGCTGTCTGAGGACACTGTGGGGCTTCTGCAGGCCGAGGGGTCAGCACCAATTTCCCCCTTCTCCTAGCAGAGTGACTCACGGTGAGTATTGCTACCACTGGAGGTTCTGCAGGCTTTTCAGAGGCAGCCTGCACAGGCTGATGGGAGCAGTTGGTGAGAAAGAGGAAGTACCTGATGGCTATCCCTCCTGCCACTCCTGACAGACATTTCTCTCCATGAACAGCACCTCTTTGTGGCAGCCTTGGGCTCTGTTCTGGCAAAGGAGGAATACTTTCCCCTCTGTGGGAGAGGCCATCATCTGAGCATCAGTCTGCTCTGCCCTTGGTCACAGACTTCGAGTACACAACCCAGCCAGTGAGTGCCCCTTCCCTCTTGTCATTGGCAGGCAGGGTCACAAGTGCTTGAGTGGCAGACCTTTAACTTAGAGGGTTGTGGAAATGACCGTGCTCCAAACTGCAGGGTTCAGGGCACAGCTGCCAAAGCACGTACGTGCAAATGGACCTAAGGGAGGTGGTCTGCCTCAGAAGGGCGTGAAGGGACAGCATTTCACTTCTGACTGCATATGGATGTTGCCCTGTGGACAGCTGGGCTGTCCCCTCTCTTGTTAGGGATTGATTTTTGTTCCCATATGAGTCCGGCTTCTACAGTTTCCTCTCCCGCCTTTCCCTAGAGACCATAAACCTGCCCACCTCTTGTTATGTTCTGGTTCTGATAGGAGTACCATTCAGAGTTCTTGGCAGGGGACCAACCCACTTCAGCCCGAGTTAGTTCTCTTCCTCTTCCCAGTGTGTTTGATGTATGCATTCCCCAGAGTTCTCCTGATGCAGCTGGTTGGCTCAGTAGTGCCCAGAGATTAGAGCTCTCCTGAAAGGGGAACCCAGCTGCTTCCCTCCCTGGTTTTAGGGGCGGGGCTTGGAAATAGGGACTCATACTCTCTCTTCCTCCTCCCCCTCCCCGGCCTCCCCCTCCCCTCCCCCTGCTCTAAACACTGCCGAGCAAACCGGAGTGACTGGCTTTGAGCCTGTCAGCCGGACTCAGCCCGCCTCACTGCTCTGCATGACAGCAGCAACCTGGAGGGAGATTAATGGACCTGTGAGTATGTGAGCTCTGAAGCACGTCACTGTTTCACTGTCTCGGCCTGCTCCTGTGTGGCAGGTGTGGACTTACTCTGTTTAAGGGGGACTTACTCTGGTTTAAGAAGACCAGGGCTCCTCTGAAGCGGTAGTGACCCACCCAGGTGTGTGTTCCCCAGAGCATGGAGGAATGGAAAGTGCTTCTCAACACCCTGTTCTTCCAAAGAGCTTGGTGGGTGGTCAGGGAGTTTATTGTTAGAATCCCTTGCAGCTCAGTATCCCTTTTTTTCCTAAACCAGTTCTTTTAGTTCCTAACCTGGACTTACTGCCTTCAGTTTTCATAGGAAAGTAGGAAAGTTGTAGCTGCTCCTTTGCTAGAAGGGAGGTGTTGGGAGGGAGCACTTGTGGCCAACAGGCATGTCATGTTGCCCCTCTAGCTGGCCAGAGAAGGGACACCACCCTAGTCCTCTTCTGCTGACCCCGTCAGCCAGCCGTAGGAACACCCACATGGAAACATCCTTTTGCTGCTAAGGCTTGAATGCCTAAGGCAGAGAGAGACCAGACCAGGCAGAGCAGCCCAGACTTGCTGAGAGGGGAGGACTGATTATTGAGGGGCTGTGACAAATGGTTTTGCAGAGGAGCTGGGGAAAAAGAATCGCATTTCACAGTACCAGGGGCCAGCATCTGCAGCATTGCTGGCTGGCTGGCTGATGGACGGACCGAGCAGTTCGCATCTTCCTGTGTCCTGTGGCTAGTGCTGTCATTGTAGGGTTGACCCTCTGGTTAGAGAGGACAGCCCTGATCTGGTCTTTGGACTTCTTGCTGCCTGAGCTCCTCTGCCCATAGTCTCCCAGTTCTGACTTTGAATAGGGCAAGAAATGGTGATGCAAAGTTCTGTTTGGGGAGTTTGACTTCGGATTGAGCATTTAGGCATCTGAGAACCGAGTGCTTGCTCTATCCAACTGTACCCTTGAAAGTGCCCTCTTTCTTAAGCTCTAAACCACATTTCTTAGTGGGCCAGGAAGGCTTTGCTTGGGTATTAATTTAATTTGGAGCTCTCGATGGGGTTCTGTCTTGCTCATTCCTTTAGTCTCCCCACCCCCCTAAAAAACCCAAACCTTTCATACAGAGAACATTGGAAAAATTGAGCAGTGCCTCAAGGTCACTGGATCATACATAAGTGGTGTTTGGCATAGTTAGCTGGTTTGGCCTTTGGCGAGAGATTTCTGCGTTATATTTGAGCGAACGATTTCTTGGCGGGAGGCCTCTGTGCTGTGTTCCCAGCACTTGTCCTGTGTAAGGGTTAGCCCTCTTCCCTCCCTGACAGGTTGTTTTAATCCTCTTGCCTGTAAACAAGTACAGCAGAACGTGTCAGGCCAGCTCACATGACCTTGGTTATCTCTTCATGGGGTAAACCAGCATCAACTTTAGATACCACGGTCACTTGATGTGGTAGAGCCGTCACATCAGGATAAAGAGGTGGAGACACCAGGAGGAAGCCTGGGTCTGCCCAGGAGCGTAAATGGAAATGATTGTGATCCTTCGTGAGGAGGACCAGGTAGGAAGAGTCAGCTTCCATTGACAGGAGAAGACAGCTGGATAGTTTCATTCCTTCTTGCCTTTATTACCCCTGAATTCCTACTCCTGTCTTCTCATCTTTCTCCTGTATCTCACATCCTGTCTGCAGGGGCCCAGGACATACAGCTGTTTCAGGAAGTTTTCCCCAGAGACAGATGCATGCTAGTTCATGGGATACAAAACCCAGCACCAAAAATCTCATCTTCCCAAACAGTGATCTTGTTATCTTGTGTGAAGGACAAGGTGCTGGGAGCCTGGCTGCCACAGATGGCTGCTGCGTCTCCACACCAGAGACGCTCAGGAGCTGGAAATGCAGCTAAGTTTTCTCCCATCCCCCACCCCACCCAGGTGTCCCTCATCTCACAGCTGAGGAGGCAGTGCTCTTCAGTACAGAACAGTCAGGGACTCTAGCCACATTGTGTGTGTTTCTGTTTCTTAAAGGCTGGTCACATTTCCCATTGTGACTATTAATTTGCAAAGTTCCCAGGTCCATATATCTAGAAAATCTTCATGCCATTACCAACATTGCGTATTTCAGGAGCTATGTTGTGTACTCTTGGTTTTCTTGGGTACACAACATAGTGTAAAGTGCTTTTTGGGAGTTCCCTGATGGTGTAGTGGCTTGGGGCTTCGACGCTGGCGCTGTCGGCGCTGCGGCCTGGGTTCGATTCCCAGTCAGGGAGCTACCCACATACCAAAAAGCAAAAAATAAAAAATTAAAAAAAAAAAAGTCCTTTTTATTGAGATAGTAGAGTGGCCTTTTATGGAGGGGATAAAACATTTAAGCCGCTGGAGACTTTTATGGCTCTGCAGGAAACCCAAGGTCAAGTCTGAGCTATGTGACTGGATGACCAGAACTTGGCCTTTGACTTGAGCTCTCCTAGGCCAGTTCAAAAAGAGCCATCTCTTTTTAGAGATAGAAATCATTTGCAGTGATCATTGGGTAAAGAAGTTAAAGCCCAAAGCCATATCTTTTTCTGGTAACCTACAGAATAAGTTAGGAAAGCATTTGGAATTATAATAATAGCTAGCATGTCATGAGCATTTAGTATATGCAGGCATTGTTCTAAGTGTTTTGGATGGTGTTGTATATTCTGCACTTTCTGACTTGACACCTCCTGTTTTCTCTTGGAAAAGGGGTCTAGAGGTAGACCCCCCTTATGCCTATGGAGTGTTTGTCCTTGGTGGTTGAATAGACTAGACAGAAGAACAGAATGCATCATAGCAGTGGGCTCCTCCCGTCCAGCTAGATTCTTCTGATTGGCAGTATGCTGGGAGTTTTTTTTTTCTCTCAGTCTTCAGGTCTTTATTTAAGCCACCGTGCCTGTTGGATAATTGGGGAGGATCTGTATTCCTTTTGTTGCCGTCTTTTCTTCCCTGCCCTCTCTGAATGAATCTGGAGGTGAAGAGCTACAGATATGGCTGTTTGCCTCTTTCAAAATAGCCTGCATCTCTTGTCTGCAGTCTGTGTAACAGTATACCTAACAATGCCCCAAAATGGCCTCCTTCCTCCCCAGCACCACCTGTTAATTGGTGATTCCAGTTTCTGAGGGCTTCCACCAGCACACGAGCTAACCTGTACCAAAGGGCCTTGCTCCCAGGTTTACATCACAGAGGTCAGAAAGCTCAGCACCTCCAACACCAGTCTGGACCCATGTGCTGCCTTGGCCAGGGATGACTAAGTTGGCCATATCTGGACCACTCCCTTCTCTCAGAAACCAGGACAATTGGACTGTCTTCCGAGGACTCTCTCTGAGAAGATGAATATAAAACGTGGTTTTTAAAAAGGGCCTTGTAATGAAAAGTGGCTGTCATCTCATTTACTACACTCTGCTCCTAGGCCAAGTGCTCTGACAACCAGGGCATCCTGGAGTAGAACTCTCATTGCCACCAGGAAATGAACTGCGTTTGGCAGGGACGGGGTGGGGGCTGGGGGGCAACTTAGGCCTCACGTCAGAAGCTGACATGTACTCAGTCTCACTGAGATGTTTGTGCTTCCCAGTCTTCTCCACTGCACTTCCGACCAGTGCGCCTTCATGTATCTGGCAAGCTAGCCAAGGCACCTGCCCGGGTCACAGCCTCTTAGAAACAAGACCCAGCAGTCTCTCCCTTTGGCCCAGGTTTGGGACTCCGATGGCAGCCACAGATCCACAGGGGTAGACATGAGACCTAGCCCTGGCCTCAGTTGGTGAGCAGGGGAGACTGTTCTAAAGAACATTTGTTTCTGATATGTGAGGGGCCTGTTTCAGGCTCCCTTTTCTTCTGTCTCGAGCTGGAAGTTACACTAGGTCTTAATTAGCCCCTCACTCGTGTAAGGCAGTACCCAATCAGAGCTCCTCTCCTCCAGCCTCATTCCTCCTCTCCCCCTGGGTTCATGTCTCCTTAGGCCCTCCCTCCTACTCAGCTACCCCCTATGCACAGAAGCCCCTCTTCCTTCACCTCAGATCCTCTTGTTTTAAGCCCTCACCCAAGTTTGAAGATTAAGGAACCCCCATTTCTGCTGGCCATGCTGCTTGGAAAACAAAGATAGATGGATAGCTAGCTAGCTAGCTAGCTAGATGGATGGATGGATGGCTAGATAGATGAATGGATGGATGGATAGATAGACAGACAGACAGATCTTCCCAGGTTTCCCCTGCTGCAGAAGGTTTGCATGTGCTCAGTGCACATGTTCTCATTACTTTGCAGGCTGTCACAAAAGTAGCACCATCTATCACAAAAGTAAGTTGTATTTCTTGGTGCTAAATAATGATGACAAAAATAAACACACGCACACCACTTCCTTCCAGAAAGGTTTCTAGAGAGCCGTACTTATCTCCCATGATTGTTCTGAGGGACAAGTGAGACTGAAGTCCCAATTTTGGCTGATTTGACCCATTGTCAGGCACCACCAGGAAGAGGTGCCCCCCATTCCACAGGTCACATGCCCTCAGCTACTTGGGTTTCTACCGATTTGCTGTAGAAGGAAGACAGCACCTCCGCCTGTGAGTGGAGCAGCCCAGTGGGAGTTTGCTTCTAGAAAGAGCAGCCAGTTGGGTTTTTAGTGGTCACTTAAGAGGAGCAACTACATTGCACCCTGGCTAGGTGGGGATAGTTCTGAGGTGAGGTTGGTGGTGATGGCCTTAGGTTGTATCTGTTCTTTCCTGCTTGAGCCATGGTGACAGCTGGGCCAGCAAACTTTGTCCCAGTGTTTTTTTCTGACCTACCCCTCTCTCTCTCTCTCTCTCTCCCCCTCCCCCCCCCTCTCCCTCTCAAACTAGAGGAGTAGGATAGCAGTATTTCCTCCACTCCCAGAGGAAGATGCAGTGGGACGAGGCCCGTGCCTTCTCCAGCACCTTCCAGAGTGGAGCTGGCCTTGGATGGGTCCAGCAGGGCTGGGTCCCAGTGCAGGGCAGGGTCTGCTCCTCAGCATGGAGACGGTTTAAGGAAACCACATTGTAAAGGGCAGAGACGAAAGGTTAAATCTGCATCCAGGTACAAAGGCTGTTGCATTAAACACTGAGCTTTTTTGTTTTTGTTTTTGTTTCTGTTTTTGAGATCTTGTGCTTCTCTTTTACTTTATGTTGGCAAAAACTCTAGGAGAAGATGGGAGATTCTGGGAGGAGATGATTATGCTGGGTGAGTCAACTGAGCTCCCCAGCTGCCGTTTTTAGTGCCTTTGCTTTTCTGTACCAGGAGGCAGTTTGGGAAGAGGGGAGGGGCAGGGGCAGGATGGGAATGCTGATTTGTGCATCGGGATAGCAGGCAGGTGTGTATGAGTGACCTTTTCTTTGGCCCTGTAGGGTTGACAGGGCCTTACAGTCAGTACCTTAGTTCAAGAAGGAAATATAAAAGCAGAGCTCTCCATGTGGCAAACAGTAAATAAAACGTCTCCAAGTCACTGTCGCTTCCCCAAATCAGTAGCTCTTAGAATGGCTCCTGCAGCATTGTATTGTCACAGTAGGACACAGAGGGTTTGATAGCAGAGCAGTGGAGGGTTGAATGTGGAGAGGCAGAGAAAACTGTCTGAAGTAGGAAGGCCTGGGCTGCAGGAAGTTCAAAGGAGAGGGTTCCCCTCTGTGATGAGAGGAAGGCTTGGGCTTGATTGGTGGAGGGCTGGAATACCAATGTGTGGGGGAACTCCTGGTCCTGGGCTGTGCTTGTATTCTGGATGTCTCCAGTTCACCTTGGCCATCATCTTTGCCTTGAGCTTTGTGTGAGGAGAGAGAACCAAGGGCCTTATTACCACCTGAGAAAACTTGTTAGTGGGGCTAATGTTCCTTAGATATCATCCATCTGTGGGAGAAGGGATCTTGTGGGACAGGGGATCTCGTGGCCCCTGGGGTATTGTCTGCAGTGTACATGGGTGAGGTTAATGGTGTGAATCCTGGAGATCATTAAGGGAGATGCCCCAGCACATTTTCATTTGTTCATTTATACATGTTTCTTTGCTCAGTACCTTATTGAATCTTCTGCTCTGCTTAGGCATTGTTGTGGGCCATGAATAAGACAGACTAGTCCCTTCCCTTTGTCATGTACTCTGGTGGACCAACCAACTTCAAAGGGCAACAGATGCCTTGAAAGACGGAGAAGGGGTCTTGGGGCAAGAGGTTTCGATTTTCCTTCCTCTGCCCTTGTCTTAACTCCTGGGAGCAGGGGAGTAGTGTAGGGCGATTTTAAGGATCATAAGGTTGTTCCACTTTGATTCCATCAATACTTTAATGAGCGCCAGCTAGGCACTAAGGGCATACAGAGGCAAGAAAGACACTGTTTGTGATTGCTCAGAGCTCACAGAGACCGAAGTCCGAAGAGATGAACGGGTCCAAGTAGGGTGGCATGAAAGTCCTGAGAAAAGAGAGATCCCTCTCAGCTCAGAAGGTGTATAGATAACTCTGAACAAAAGGATTTGGGATAAACAAGAGATAAGAGGGTTTACTTACTTGGATCTCTTCAAAGAAGGCAGTATGTGATGGCTGGAGCTTTACTTTTAGTGTGTGTATATATGTGTAGCTCTAAATACCACGGTTCTAACTCCTTTCCCTTTCCGACATGGCCGCCAGAGTGGTGGAACTGGGGTCCCACCACAGGTCTGAGACCAGGGCAGGCCCTTCACTACTGCACCAACTACACCCAGACAGTACGCTAAAAACATAAATTATTTGGCAAAGAAAAGGAAGTCAGAGGGAGGCCCAGACCCCTCAGCTGTACTAGTCAGTCTCTGTCGGCTCCCCACAGTACTCTGTAAAGTGAGCCAAACCTTTATGCTGCAGGCTGCCTTCTGCCTCCCCCAGAGCCTGGGGCTGCTGGCAGGCTGGCTCTCCTGTGATATGGAGGAACTTGGTCTCCATGGTTACAGTAACCCACTGGTAGGGGAGGAGCTGAACAGAGTGTGAGGCTGGCAGTGTGAGCTTCCCCCAGCCCTTGGCACCATGTGGTACGGGTATGTCAGCTGTTTCTTGGGCCTTTTCTGGGAGGAAGGAGTTAAGGAGCTGATGAAGGGAGGCACACCTTCCTCCCGCTCTGGGCTGCTCAGAGGGCAGAGGCGTGGCTGCCTTCTCATTCACCTACTCCTCTTGGCAGGAGTGGTTTTGTGTGACGAAAGGGTCCTTTTTCTTGACAGGCCATCCATGGTAGAAATTTCACTTAATTCTAGAAGGAACACCAGCTTTGCTACACTGGTACTTGGCTTAGAAAACTCCTTGAGATGGGAAACAAAGGTTCCTACCCCAAAGTGAAGAGGGTCCTAGGAACATTATCAAGACCTTACTGCACACCAGGCACTGTGGTCAACATTGTGTGGGTTTCCTCATTGCGTAGTGACACTAACCCTGTGAAATAGGTATAGCTAGTGTCTGCATGTCCCAAAAGAGGACACTAAGACTTAGAGAAGTCAAGTCATCTTGTTTGTGTTCAGTCAGCTAGTAAGGGGCAAAGGCAGGGCTCCTGCCCAGGTCTGTCTGCTTCCAGAACCTGGTCGTGCTGTCCCACCCCCACCTCCCCAATACAGCAAGCAGAGATACTGTAATGAGTCCCATGTACATTCCCTTCCTCTAAGTTTCTTGAAGGCAGGAACCAGAATTCTCTGAACTTGGCAACTGGCCCTTGCTCCAGAGCTAGCCTCCCAACAAAGGATTGTGGTATTGACAGCAGTAATTGGGGAATGAGAGACCAGATCCCAGTGAGCAATTTCTCAGGGGTGAAGTGGTGCTAAAAGCTTCTGAGGCCCTCGTTGCTCAGAAGAAGCCCCGCATTTGAAGAGGAGCCCAGAGTTTCAAGTGGCTCTGAAGACAGGAGACGAGGGGTGCACATTCACTGTGGCTTCCATGCATGAAGGGCAGCGAGCTGCTAGGGTCTCAGTCCTGACCTCCAGCTGGATCTGGTCTCACTGCTGTTCTTCCTGGGCAGGCCCTACCTTTGGCTGTGTCTGCTTCGAAGTCCGCAGCCCCCATCATGACCCAGCTGGTAGTATTATTCTCCCTACTTTGGGGGTGAAGCTTTCACCTCAAAGAGCTAAAGGGCAGAGACCCTCCCTTGCTTTAGGCTTTGTGCTTCAGTTGCAGGCTTTGCTGGCCTGTGTCAGGGAGGCACCCACCCTGGCTGGAAGAGGGGAGTAGCCTTTGAGTTTGACACAGCCTCACCTCCTCTCTGCAGCAGGGTATACTAACCAATGTCACCCCAATAAATTTAACAAAAAAAGAATAATATAAAATCAGTAAAAAAAAAAAAAAAGAAGAAGAAGAAGATTGCAGGATATATCGATATACAATGTGAATTGTATTTCTATAAACTTAGTAAGAAAGCTCCAAAAACAGAAAGTGGGGGTCCCCCAGGTGGAACCATCACAATTAATCTCATGGGTGTGTCCACCCTCTCTGCTGGTCAGTGTTTACCACAGCTTTAAGATCTCTTCTACCCAGAGTGCTCCACTCATTTATTGACTCCTGGCAGTTTTGAGTGACAGTTGTTCAAGCAAAGGATGCAGAGAAAACTCCAGGATACAGTGAAGGAGGAAGGGTTAAAGAACTAATGTCTTTTTAGGTCAGTCCTACTTGTCTCTCCCAGGCTCTCTTTGAGGTCAGTGCTTGGTACCTCCTCAGGATACAACGCCCCTTACTGCCTCCCTCACATAGGATTGAGGAAACAGTCCTGTTGCACTGCAAAGCCCCAGGGACTAGAAAAATACAGCCGGTTGGGCCTGCTCTGGCTTCTGCATAACGGTGCAGGTGGTTCCAGGCCAGCCTGAGCCCAGGATCCAGAACAAATCCTGAGCTCTTTCACTTAAATCCAGGCCCACTGTGGAAAGCGTTGAGAGGAAGGGTCACTATGGGAGCACCTGGACAGGTCTTTAAAACAACCTTCCACCACTGGCCTTAACTGGACTTGGCATTCCTGTGGTCCCAGGCACCTTTCCTGCATCTTCACATCTTTCCCCTTCTAGTCTGGAGGAAGAGCCAGGGCGTTACCTGCTTTGGCCATGAGCCGGGAAAGAGGGCACAAAGGCCCTGGGCTCCATTCCCATTTCTGATGGGAGGCTGTGGGACCTTGGGCAAGTCTCTTCACCTCGGTGCTTCAGTTTCTCACCTGTAAAATGAGGGTGCTCCCTATCCCATCTGCCTCTGGTGTGGAGAACACAGGAAGTCTGTGCCAGCTGGTATTGGTATCAGAAATGTCAAATCTCGAGTGGGGCAAACACCGAGGTAGCGTGTGGTCTCCAGGTGTCTGTGCTCAGGGGCTGGGAGGGCATGGAGGAGGTGCTGCCCTTCCCTGCAGGTGATTGTGGCCTGCCCGCATGTGGTGTTATTTAATGAGTTGCTTTCTGGGAAGGATCCTCAGCTAGAGTAGTAGAATGGATGCAAAGTAGATCAGGGGCCAGAACACTGAGGAGTGAGGGCTCCACCTTGCCCCACGGTCAGCAGAGGCTTTGCAGGAGGAAGGTGTGAGGAGGAATGGCTGCCTCTGTGCCCCTAGGCCTTCAGAGTTCTAAAGAAAGCAGCGGTTGTTGTGGGGTGGGGGTGATGGACACTGGAGGTAGGTAGGTGGGAACTAGGGATAAATTCCCAGAATCAGGGCTGGAAGGGACTTAGAGGGACATTTGGCTTGTTCCCCAGCCTTTGGGCAAAATTTAGGATTAAACATCTTAGTGTTTATCAGTGACAGAAGTTCTTAATCTAAAACCCATAGACCTCTAACAGGCTTCTCAGGGTCACCAAATTCCCTGAAATTATGTCCAGTGTGTTGTATGTGTAATTGGGTATGCATTTTGCTACGGCGGAACATTTTTTGTGGAGTAGAAGGTGTGTCTGCCCTGTTGGGTGCCTGGTTCCTGCTTATCCCTTCCCCACCCTTCTTCTTGGTTGGTTTGCTGGTCTTGCCCCTCTCTGGGTCACTGTGTCTGATTCACACTACTTCTCTCCACCCTGCCTGATTTGAGCCCTTACCCAGGTCCCACCTGCTACAGGTGAGATAAGGACTTTATGACAGCCCTGGCCTCAGCAAGGCTCCTCCTTACCCTCTCCCAGCTGTTACCCTGCAAAGCACCTTGGGGAGGGTGGGGCAGCCCGCTTCCGGGGAGGGGGAGGGGAAGGGAGAAGGAAGTTGATCTAAACCCGCCTCTTTCTCTCTGTCTCCCTTCCTTCCTGTTCCCCTCCTGCCCCTGTCCTCCCACCTTGTTCTTGGTGTGGCATCCTGAACGGCATGCATTCTCGGGCCACCAGGGGAAGCCGTGGGGCCTTGTCCCCAGTGCTCTCCTTGCCAAGCCCCATCTCTCTCTGCTAGTGGTGGTTTCGGTTGCGACATAGTCCAGGTTCCCAGGCAGGAGCCGCTGGGCCTGGCTGCTTCACTGCTTCTCACTGAGGAGGTGGTGGAAGGTGTCGCTGGCTCTGGCTGAGTAAGGGTGGCTGGCGGAGCCCCCGCCCTAGGCCTGGCTCTTCCCGGCCTCTGTACTTTGCCCTCGCTGCCTGACAGGTTCTGCTGTGGGTTCTGCTGAATGGAAGTCGCTGGTAGTCTTTGTCTCTTTCTCCAGCCGGGTATGTTTTTCCCTTTTTCTGTTCTGGGGTTGCCCTTCCCTCTTTCTTCCCTCCCACCCAAACACAGGATCGTTAAAGAACTGCTAAATGGAGCCAGGCAGTAGCACAGGGAAGTTAAATTCATGGGAAGGAAAGGAGGAGCAGCCACCGCAGAAGAGGGCCTCTCAGATCAAGCCTACAGGCTCAGCCAGAGTGAGAGGCAGGGGCGGGGAGGGCCTTCTGGTACTGCCATGAGGGGAGACAGGATCTGGTCGCCCCGGGCTAGTGCCCAAGGGACACGTTTCTCCCTCCACTCCATGCTGCCCAGACTGACTCTGCCCCTGGCCAGGAAGTGCCTGCTCGTCACCCCTCCCAGTTTGGTTCCTTCCCAGCCCTGGGGAAGCCTCAGGATACTTGAGGTCAAACCTGAACGCAGATCCCAAAGCAGAGTTTTTCTAGGGGAGAACTGGTGGTAGGAGCCTCCAGCACTAGGGAAGGGGCCCTGCCTACCTGAGTCAGCACGGGCCTCTCGGGGTGGAGGCTGCCTTCCCAGCGAACCTGGCAGCACGCCTAGGCCAAACACTGAGATCCTGGGTTGAAGAGCCCACTGGGTACAAGATGCTTTCTTTTATCCCCTGTGTCCTGTGTTCTCCTCCTCTCCACTGAGGCCCCCAGAGCTGTTTAAGCCATGCTTCTGAACCAGGCTTATGTGTGGCCTGCTATGTGCTTCTGAATACTGCCTCAAAGGGTGACCCTGTTGTTCTTTCTGAAGGCTGCCTGAGAGCCATGGGGTTCCTCAGACCTTTGGGGCCTGCCTGAGGTGTGACATCGGCCAGAGCTGTGGGAATGTCTGGTGTGCCATATCTTACTGTAAACTGGAGGATGGAGGTAGGGAGGAGAGCATGGCTTTAGCCAGGCCCTGTTTAGTTGGCCTGCAAGAGCAGCTAGTCCTCAGCCCCGCATCCTGTGGGTGAGACCACGCTGAATGGGCCCCAAAGCACGGGAGGGGCTCTCCGCTACAGCCACTCCGCACCCTAACCCCCTCAGCCTTCCTGGAAGCCTCCTCACGTGGGGCCTTGGTTGAAGAAACATTTTCATTGGAGAGTTTCTCCTTTCTGTATTTCCTCCCCATGGGCTCTCCTCACCCTGTCCCACGTCCCTGCTGTGGGAAACACGACTTAGAAGAGGCGAA
The DNA here is from genome assembly GCA_004026885.1 of Lyroderma lyra. Classification (NCBI taxonomy): domain Eukaryota; kingdom Metazoa; phylum Chordata; class Mammalia; order Chiroptera; family Megadermatidae; genus Lyroderma; species Lyroderma lyra. The sequence continues at coordinate 215,560 of PVJL010000404.1, read as the reverse complement.
GGGGATAAGGGGAGGGCTGCACACTCTGAGTCCTGAGAGTAGGGCGGTTTCGTCATGAAAGGGGAGTGGACAACTTCTGGAGCAGGGGGCCAGGCCAGAGAGCCCATGCCGGTGTTCTCTGCTCCTCTGGCTCCTGGACACGCCCCTCCTGTAAAGGTTAGGGGTGCCCATGCACACTGGCAATGGGGGCCAGAAGGGAGGGTGGTTGATGCTCAACCTGGACCTCTCCAGCGGGTAGGGCTGGGGCATCTCGCCGGCCTCCGTCTGGGCTGCAGTTGCCTTGGGAGGCCTTGGCTTAGATGCGGAAGTCTTGTTGACAGCGGGACTTCTGGCTTTGCGGACAGTAATTTTGGGAACTAAAAATAATATCAGTAATGGTTGCTCTTTACTGAGTTTTGGGCAAAGCATTTTATGTGTGTTCTCTCACGTACCTAACGTGAAGTCGGGAATACGAGGGCTGGCTGGATATTTTCCGGACAGCCCTCACATTTTATCAGGAAGCTAATGCTGGTATATGGGAGGGCTGAATTCTGTGGGACAGAGCTCTCCGACACTATACTGTCTCCCGACACAGACATGGGGTCACCCCATACCACTTGTCTTTTGGATGGTTTCCTTTCTACTTTGTAATAATCTCCTCTCCCTCTTCAGGATGGTGTTGATAATCATAAAGTTAACCTGTTGAGTAAGTGGCAGATTCTGGATTTGAACCCTGGCAGTTTGTCTCTGGCATCTACACTTGTAAGCCCCTCTTGTAGTTGTTGATGTTCTCTTGGAAGTCCGGCATGCAGCTGAGCCTGGCAGGGAATGCTGTTGTGCCACACAGACCAGCCCCTGGGCCAGAAACACCAAGAGGGATGGGCAGGGCAGGGCAGAGTTCTGGACAAGCAGTAGGTGTCCCCGACTTGGCTTCAGAGGGACAGAGCACCCAAATCCTCAGGTATACTCTCTAAGTCCCTGTTCCGGTTTTTTTTGGGGTGGGGGGGTTGTTTTTGTTTTTGTTTTTGTTTTTTGGTTCCCTGGCTGGGAATCGACCCAGACTACAGGGTTGAGAGCGCTGAAGCCTAGCCACTGCACCACCAGGGAACGCCCTCTGATCCGAATTTTGAGGACTCGGAGACTGCCAAGAAGGTTAAGAGGTGTCAGGAACCTCTCCCTTCAGAGTCTGCCATACACATGAGATCTTTTCTCTGCAAAGGCCCAGCCCCTTGTGCTTCTGAGACCGGAGTCAGGCAGCTCACCCCACTCCAGCCAGCAGCTACTGTGCAGAGAAAAAGGGAGGCCCTCCAGTCACAGAAGATGGGGGACATCAGTGGTAGATTTGTACTTTGTGTTATTGTTGTTTTTCTGCTTGAAGAGCATCTGGTTGGGGAAGGAAGCTTCTTGCTCAGGAACCCTGGACAGTTCCTTTGTGGTAGCAAGTCATTCCTTTTCTCTGTGGCTTTTGAGGGCTTCACTTACTAGTCAGAGGGGGCTGTGAAAGGCAGCACTTGGACTCACTCTCCTCTGGTCACCCTGCTCCCCTCCAAACTACCTCCTCGAATTTTCCAAGGCACTCTGGATGGTGCTGGGATGAGGCTCTGGCAGCAACTGTGTCCCAATATGCAAGAGTGATGGCATCAGGTGTTCTGTGAGAGGTACATCAGAGCTCCAGACAAGATTTAGACCAGACTCTAAAGGGTTTTACTGAGATAGAATTCACATACCATACAATTCACCCATTGAAGACATGTGATGAAGTCTTACAGTAAATTCACAGAGCTGTGGATCATCACCATGATCCCCCACCCTCTGCCCTCCTTAGCCCTCAATGGATCTCCTTCCTGTCTGTCTCCATGCATTTGCTTATTCTGGACATTTCATAGAGATGGAGTCATACAAGGGGAACCCCCAAACCTCAGGAATTTATAAAAAATTGTGTATTCTTATATGTTTAAACTTATTCACCTTCAAAATACTCTTTGTTTGATACAGTACACCTGTCGAGATGCTTTTTCCACTGCCCAAGATTTTTTTTTTTTTAATATGGGTAGCTCCCTGGCTGGGAATCAAACCCAGGCCACAGCGTTGACAGCACCAGTGCTGAAGGCTTAAGCGACTACACCACCAGGGAACTCCCTGCCCAAGATTTTGATGCTTTTTAGTGCTTCTGCTGTTTCACTGTCTGTTTCACCTCTTCTCTACATCAGCAAAACGTTTCCCTTTGAGGACTTTGTTCAGGGGTCGGGGGAACAAAAAAAAACCTTGCTCAGGGCAATCGGATGAATAGGGAGGGTGAGGCATGGGGTCATGCCGTTTTTGATTAAAAGTTGCTGAACACTCAGTGCAGTGTGGACACATATGTTGTCATGGTGGATGAACCAGTTGTCTGTTTGCCACAACTCAGGAAGTTTCTTCCACAAATCATGACACAACCTTCTCAAAATTTCCAGATAAAAACTCTGGTTGACCATTTGACCTGGAGGAACAAATTCCAAGTGCACAATCCCTCTTACATCAAAGAAAGATCATTCCAGGGATTTTTTTGGGTCCCCCCTCGTATTGCAGACTTTTGTGACCAGCTTTGTTCACTTAGTATCATCGTGTTTTCAGAGTTCATCCATGTTGTAGCGTGTCAGTACTTCATTTTTTTAAATTGCTGATGACTGTTCCACTATATGAATATTCCAGTTTGTTTATCTGTTTACCAGTTGATGGACATTTGTGTCATTTCCATTTTCTGGCTCTTAGGAATATGGTATATTATGAGTGAATATTGGTGTACAAGTTTTTGTGTGGACGTACATTTCCATTTCTCTTGGGTAGGTACCTAGGAGTGCAGTTACTAGGTCACAGAGGAATTCTGTGTTTAGCCCTTTGAGGAATGTTCAAGTCTTTGTAGGACCATACCCTTTTATGTTTCATTTATATGCTTGTTCAGTGCTGTTGTCATCATTTCTGCTTCCTCCCACCCTTATTTGGGCGATGGGGTATGTAAGGAGGGCAGACTCTTGCCTTGCTCAGATCCTGTCATTTAGCTCATTCATTGCACAAGTACTCATTGGGCAGCTACCATAATCCAGTCTGTCGGGGCACTGGGATGTATCAGTGTGTAAGTGATGTGTGCCTGTCTTCCTGAGCTTCCATTCCATCAGGATGGACAACAAATTAGTGCAAAGGGAGAAATAATAAAGGTATTAATAAATGTGACGTGTTGGGTGGCGGCGAGTGCTCGGAAGTCATTCTGATGGTGCTGTCCCTGTGCCTTTGAGATGCAGCCTTCTCACAGTGTGAACAGGCAACATGACATGGGAGGCGGAGGAGCTGTTGGGTTGCTAATGGGCAGCTGTATTGCCAGGCGGTGGAGCCAGTGATGGGACAGCTCAGTCCTAAGCTCCAATGCCCACAGGATGTTGGCACTGGACCTTAGGCTTTGGAGGGAAGACTGCCTCTCTCTCATCCCTCTTTTTCCCCCTGCCTTATGATTCTTTGCATGCCTGCCAGCCCCCTGGAATCTGCCCCTACACCCCTAGCCTGTTAGATTTTTTGCAGAGAGCTAAGAGCAAGGGTGTGGGGAACTGGAAGAGCAGTGTGCTCACAGGTGTGCATGTTTCCACCCTGTAGCCCACCTTGGGACACCTCGACTCCAAACCCAGCAGTAAGTCCAACATGCTGCGGGGCCGCAACTCGGCCACCTCTGCTGACGAGCAGCCCCATATTGGCAACTATCGACTCCTCAAGACTATTGGCAAGGGTAACTTTGCCAAGGTGAAGCTGGCCCGGCACATCCTGACTGGGAAAGAGGTGAGTGTGGGGTTAAGAACATAGCAGCCTCTCCCAGCTGATGGCACCCCTGTAGGTAGTAGTGGGGCTCCTACCACAGCCAACCTCTGGGCAAATAGTGTTGCCGAAGGGACAAATAGGAGGTGGAAATAGGAGGACACGTAGACTCTCCTGCATTGAGCTTGGTCAAAGAGTTAATCTTGGGCTTTTTCTCTCCTGTTCAGGTAGCTGTGAAGATCATTGATAAGACTCAACTGAACTCCTCCAGCCTCCAGAAAGTAAGCACACAGTATCTCCTGTTCCTGTCTAAACCCCTCTTCAGGGACCAGTAATCTGCTGACTCCATTCGGACCTCCTCTGGAATCCCTAGTTTGAACTCTGGTCCTTTCATCGTCGCCACTGCCTCTCTCCATGGCTCTGCTACCTTTTGGACTTTGGTTGGGTCCTGTGTTGGCTCCTGACTGGCCTTCTTGGCCACAGGCACTGGCTCTGTCGAAGTCTTGCTGCCCCTGCCCAGCCACCTGGCCTCCTCTCTGACCTACTTCCTGCATCTGGTCATCTTCTGGCCTGCGGCCAGCCCTATGCAAAAACGCGTTTGTAGCTGTTACTGGAAACACATTCGAAGATCTGGAATGATCCAGGGTGGGTTGCTATAGAAGTATAGGGATAAGAGGAGGCAGGATCCTGCCCCTGGGGTCTGCCAGCTGCAATTTAGAGGATGAATATTGGAGAATAAACTCATCTCCTGCCTCTGACAGTGATGCGGACTCAGGACTGGGGCTCCCAGTTTTCACTTCTAGGCTCCTCTTAGCTAGGTCACAAAGTCATTTGTATGTTAAGTCTCATCTAGGTGAGGTTGAACTTTTTCCCTTCCCTCCTTGACTTACTGAGGACTTCCGTAACAGGTTGGGGAAACCCTCCAGGTGGGAACTCAAGAAACCACTCGTCTATAAAGCTTGTGGGAGAGAGAAAAGGAGACCCCTTTGCAGAAGGGGACAGCTTGCCGCGACTGGTTGTTGTGGAGCTGGAAACACTATGCCCCTCCTCCCATCCTGCGCTCCAGCGGTTAAGGGAAGGAGGAGATCACCCATCTGGCTTCCAAAGACCTGCCGCTGCTCAGGTCAAGTCAGATCTCCTTTGTGCCCTCATCCTGCAGCTGACCCTGGTTCAAATTTCTGACCTGGATTAACCTAGTACTTTTCATCTCGTGGCAGATTGAGTTTTTCTTTTCATGAGCACATTGTGTTGCTTGAGTTAGGAGAGGGCATAACCTCATGCTAACAATCAACTACAGTGACATTGGGAAGCTTGGGACTAGGGGTTGGGGCTTTTATCAAGAGAGATGCTCTTGGAATTAGTGTTTGTGAGTTGATGTGCCCTGACACTCTGACAGCCAAAACCAGTGTTTCCCATTTTTTGTTACCCTTTGTGAGATCCCCTTAAGGTTCTTTGGTTCAAAGGAAACATTGCTGTCATCAACAGGGCTTCCTTGCTTGGAGCTTTCCAGAAGGAAGGGTAAGAGGGCTCAGACCCCACACAGTAGAAGCTAGCTTGCTGCAGGCTGTTTGGTGTTTGGAGCAGTCCCTCCCACCATCATGATGATTGCCAGAATCAGCCAGGCCATCTTATTTCCCACCTCTTTTTACTCCTTGCCTCTGCCTGACTAGCTGGAAGGCCCCAGTGTCAGACAAATGCAGCCATTCTAAAAGCCTTTCAACACACTGTTATCAAGAGCAGTCTCATTCTGGCCAAATCACTGTTTAAATGTGATCCCAGCAGTGCTCCCAAAACAAGGAACACTGAAGAAACCAGACCCCTCAGGGTTCTAGACAAGCCCAGAAAACTCCACACTCTCCCAGGAGAGTGCCCTTCCTGGTCAGGTGGGCACCTGCAGGGAAGAGCCCTGGCAGCCGCCTCCAGGCCCCTCTCAGTGCTGTTCCCATGACTGCCCTGAGGTCATGTCCAGGGTTTCTTGCCTCAACTGCTGAGCCAGGGAACAAAGCAGGAAAAACCTGGGCTCTAACGAGAAAAGGGAGCCAAGGTCAGAATCAGGTTCCTGAAGATTGGAAAGCCTATCTCTTCTCCTTTCCAGCTCACAAAAGGTCTGGGATCTCATTAAAAGGAAAAAGAAGTGTGTTCACTTTATTCCATAAACTGTACTCCAGACCCACCCCCCACCCCCAACAACACACACGTGCGCACAAAAACACAAAAACCAGTCCTGCTCTTTGTGCAAGTATGTGGGGAGGCCTGGAAGTTACAAAAGCCCCACCTCCAGTTCTCTGGCCCCCGCAGAGGGGATGGGGTTCACTTCTGTCATCTTTCTTTATGGAAATGTATGGTTTGGAGTCCCTGATTTTGTTTCACAAAGAGAGCGTGAGTGTGTGGAGGTGGATTTGATTAAAATTGGCATCAGCTATATATAGGAGTGGCTTCCTCTGTCCCCACCCCAGAGACCTGGGAGAGAAAGGCCTGGCCACCAGTGCAGAGCCCTCCGACTTCTGTCAGTCAGAAGTCAAGGGGGTCCCCCTTCAGCACTCACACAGACCGAGCTGAAACCTCTTTTGTCATTGCACTTTTGTTCTGAACATTTGTGTACATGGGCGCACACTCCCTCCATCAGAGGCACCCTGTCTGCTGTGCAGGCCCTGGATTTGGGCAGACTTGAGCGGAGGGCATGCTGCCTTGCGCAGGTGCTGGACTTAGGGTACAAGTCCTTGGAGCCCCGCTTTCCTCCCGCGGACCCTTCCTGCACACCCCTCCCCCCACCCCCATCACCTGCTTCTCAGCCATCGGGTGGGCACAGATGATCTGAGCAATCACCCTGTTTTCTTTTCCTCACCTGTTTTCCTCATTTGGAAAAAGAATCCTAGCCGTAGCTCTGTTTGGAGGGGACCTGAGGGGACGGAGTTGAACAAGCGTTGACCCCTGGCATTTTATTTTCTAGCTCTTCCGGGAAGTAAGAATAATGAAGGTTTTGAATCATCCCAACATAGGTGAGAACCCACTGTCGTTCCTTTCTTCTCTCCCCACAGCCAGACCCTACTCCCCACATTGTAGCCTGGCACGTGCCCTCCGCCCCATGGCCCTTGCTTTCCGGAGTCCAGAATCTCCCCGATGCCCCTGGGGAAGCCCAGATCAGAATCCAGCTCAACCTCTGGCACTCAGGGCTGTCCTGCGTGGTGTGGCTGCTCCAAAAGGAACTTGTCCCTGGGAAGGTGGCGTGTGAAAGGGAGAGCTTTCATTCCTAGGATCCCCTGTACGTGTTGGGGCTCGATGTTTGGCCTTTGCTCCTTCTGTCACTCACGGCTTGTCCTTTTCTCTACTTGCAGTTAAATTATTTGAAGTGATCGAGACTGAAAAAACTCTCTACCTTGTCATGGAGTATGCCAGTGGAGGTAGGTATGGAACGGCCTCTTCCTACTTGTGTGCCCCCTTCCCCAGCCCCAGCCAGCTCTGACCAGGACCTGCCCGTCTCTTGCAGGAGAGGTGTTTGATTACCTAGTGGCTCATGGCAGGATGAAGGAAAAAGAGGCTCGAGCTAAATTCCGCCAGGTGGGTGTGACACCCTGGAGTCTGGGCCCGACCTTGGCCTTTTGGGGTCTGGCTTACAAAGAGGAGCTGCCTGTCTGTAAGGGGCCTTTTGAAGGTCCTTTGGGCTTTGTGATCTATGGGGCAGCTTAGAACAAGGTCCTGGGGTCACAGCTCTCCCAGCTCTGTGGCCTGCCCTCAGGTAGCCCTGGGCTAACCCTTCCTCCTTCCTTTCAGATAGTGTCTGCTGTGCAGTACTGCCACCAGAAGTTTATTGTTCATAGAGACTTAAAGGTAAGGCGGGCTCTGAGCCCTGTGAGTCAGGGCCAGGGCATTCACCCTCAGTTCATCGTGACATAAGCACCAGGCCTGAGCATTCAAGGGAAACCCAGTCTTTAACTTTTTGGAGACGCTGCTTACAATCTAGGCATTATGACTGGACATGGGATCTTACTCCAGCTTACGAGCAAGGGTCTCTGCCACTTTGCCACTCAGCCGTCACCTTGCGGTGCTGCCAGGGACGGCCGGAGTACTCCGGACTTCACTGGTCCTTCAGGCAGCCTGGTGGCTGACCGAGGGGGGATATTGACTGTTGTCACAGACGCTTTGCAGACGTGCACCTGCACTCATCTCTTTCTCTGAGATTTTAAGAGTGTGAGACTGCCTGTGTCTCTCCTGACCCCTAAGTCCTCATTGACATGACCGTGGTTAACCTCGGCCTGATGCGGACACTTCCTCTAGCTCAGAACATCTCTGAGCCTTCAGGTCCCAGCTCTCATATGGCTCTGCCCCCCCGCCCAGCCTATTGACCCTGATCGAAGGCCTGCCCTGCAGTTGGTGGAGAAAGTCCTAGGACTGGAGATGACTTGCTGTTTGTTTTCCTGCTCCCCTCGGTGCCTTCCTGTCCAGTGCCATAGTGTGATCCACTTGGTCGCCTCAACATTTTCCATCTTACCTCCCAGGCAGAAAACCTGCTCTTGGATGCTGATATGAACATCAAGATTGCAGACTTTGGCTTTAGCAACGAATTCACCTTTGGGAACAAGCTAGATACCTTCTGTGGGAGTCCCCCTTATGCTGCCCCAGAGCTCTTCCAGGGCAAAAAATATGATGGACCCGAGGTGGATGTGTGGAGCCTGGGAGTCATCCTGTACACACTGGTCAGCGGATCCCTGCCTTTTGATGGACAAAACCTCAAGGTGGAGTGAAGCGCAGGCTGAGATCATTTTATTGTTTCTCCTTTCCTCTCTTGGCCTCTGGTCTTACCCCTGACCTCTCCCCTTTGCCACGTCTCTACATTTCTTCCTACACCAGGGCTTCAGAGAAGGGCTTGCAAAAGGTAGCAGCAGTTAGAAGGTCTTCTGCACCCAGTGTAATAGCCTCAGCTCTTTGCTCGAGGGATGGAATCAGTTGTGTGTCCATTCACCCACCCTCCCTCCCCAGAGGCACTCAGGCTGGTCAGACCAGAGGACCCAGTGTGTTTCACTTCACCACCTCTCTGGGGAGTGGCCGTATCCTGGGCTCTCTGCCTCCTACTGCATTTCATTTCTATCTGCCTGGCCAGTTTTAAGCTCTTAAGAGCCTGGCTATTAGATTTCTTTCTTGGCCTTGGGGTGATTTCAGTTTCCCTCCTACAGGAGCTGCGGGAGCGGGTTCTGAGGGGAAAGTACCGTATCCCGTTCTACATGTCCACGGACTGTGAAAACCTGCTTAAGAAATTTCTCATTCTCAATCCCAGCAAGAGAGGCACTTTAGAGGTGAGCTGCTGAGAGCCCCGCTGACCGGAAGGCCTCTGGTTCCCAAGGAAGCCTCCAAGCTGAGTCTCCCTCCTCTGCCCTTCCCCTTCTGCTCCCCAGCAAATCATGAAAGATCGATGGATGAATGTGGGTCACGAAGATGATGAGTTAAAGCCTTATGTGGAGCCACTCCCTGACTACAAGGACCCCCGGCGGACAGGTGAGGCTGGGCTGAGCCGTGAGGGTAAGCCCGAGGAGGACTCAGGACCAGCCTTAACTACATCCCTCCTGTGCAGAGCTGATGGTGTCCATGGGTTACACACGGGAAGAGATCCAGGACTCGCTGGTGGGCCAGAGGTACAACGAGGTGATGGCCACCTATCTGCTCCTGGGCTACAAGAGCTCCGAGGTGTGTGCCCCTGCTCCGTTCCCTCACTTCTGCCGGCCCTGCTGGCAGTGGCACCCCATGCTTCTAGGCCCGGTTGAGGGCAGGAGCTCATCTCTGAGTAGATGTGCTCTCCGCTGACAAATTTCAAGCCTCATCTCTGGTGGCCAAGGTCCTCTGGTCTTTGCTTTCACTGATCTCTGTCAGTGAATGAACAGGGAAGCTGGTGGGGTCAGGGCCTGGGCCTGGGCCTGGGTTTCCATGTTGGTGAGTAGATCTGGCTCAGTCTGTGTTGGTTAGACTGGGTCTAGGTCAATCTGGCTGGGTCAGTTCTGTATTGATCTAGGAATTTAATTTGCGTAATATTTGTGTGTGTGTATTTCTGGAAGTGTGCATCTGAGTTTGTGGGTACGTGGGTTCCTGTGTCTTTCTTGTAAGTCTCAAGTCTATGTGTTGCTTCTTCCTGGGTATATGTAGTCTGGGTAGGTGTAACTCTGCATGTATGTCCATCCTGTCTGTGCGTCTGGAGGCTTCGTTGAGTGTTCTGTCCGTCTGGGTCACCATGTCTGTGTCTGTTTGTGGGTCTCTGGGACAGGGGTCATGCTTACCATCTGTGTCCCACATGCACTCATGGCCTTCCCACCCTGTTCTCCCTTAGTGGTGTTGGGCTCCCTCTTTTGATTCTCGCCTTAGCCTCCTCAGGAGACATGGGAGTGGGGTGTCTCTGTGTCTAGACGTGTGTTCTCCTGGGCAAGTGTATCACACTCTGAGGGTAGGGATCTTTGCAGGAGGTGGTGTTGGTCAGGGTCTATGTCAGGGCCCATGTGTTTCCACGAGTGTTCAGTGCACATTGGTCATGTGAGTCTGGGGTGGATTTGTGTTGGTGAGGGCATTCATCCACAGGCCTCTCTGCCTGACTTGTGTCCTCCCTTTTCTGTTCTTACAGCTGGAGGGCGATGCCATCACCTTGAAGCCCCGGCCTTCAGCTGATCTGACCAATAGCAGCGCTCCTTCCCCCTCCCACAAGGTACAGCGCAGCGTCTCGGCCAACCCCAAGCAGCGGCGCTTCAGCGACCAGGGTGAGTGCTTTTGGGAATAGCGGGTGGGGGACTCACCCTTCTGCTGAGAGGTCATAAGGTCTGGGGTCTCTGGATGACACAGCCGACTTTTACTCCCCGTTCCGCCACTTGTTAGTAGCACTTGATCTCCGTGAAGAAAAGGGATTTACTGGGTTGCGGGCAAGACTGTAGCAGAACACCATGTGAGGCAGGCACTCCCTGGGCCTCCGCCCTTACCTATTCCCACTGTCACTCTCGCCCAGCAGCTGGTCCTGCCATTCCCACCTCGAATTCCTACTCTAAGAAGACTCAGAGTAACAATGCGGAAAATAAGAGGCCTGAGGAGGACCGGGAATCAGGGCGCAAGGCCAGCAGCACAGCCAAAGTGCCAGCCAGCCCCCTACCCGGCCTAGAGAGGAAGAAGACCACCCCCACCCCCTCCACGGTGAGCCATGCCAGCCCCTCCCTCCTCCTCGCCAGCCCCACTCCTTGCGCGGGTCTAGTCGTTTGCCTGTCCTCTCCTGGCAGCTCTTCTCTCCGTCCAGCCCCGTGCCCTTGACTGCCTACCTGGCCTTCCCTCCTGCCATGCTGTTCTTACTGTAGAAAACCCAGCCCCCCAAAGTCAAAGCAGAGTCCTTTCTTCCCCACCCCTGCCCTTGGTGGTGGAAGGCGGAAGCGGGGCAGGTGCTCTGACCCTGCCATAGAGCACTGGCTTCCTGTGACACAACCCTGCCCTCTGTTCCCCACAGAACAGCGTCCTCTCCACCAGCACAAACCGAAGCAGGAATTCCCCGCTTTTGGAGAGGGCCAGTCTTGGCCAAGCCTCCATCCAGAACGGCAAAGACAGGTAAGCAGGCGCGGGCCCTGCCTGCCGCGCTCCCCAGGAGCCAGCTCTCACCGTGGTGATGTCTGTCAGCAACACCCCGCCCCCACTCCTCGGAGTTATGTCCTGGCCCTGTCCAGTCCGGCTTTCCACACACCAGCAGCTCCTCTCTGCCCTTCCCTCCCCGCACCCCGTCTCCTCTTCCCTTGCTCCTGTGACCGCTCCTTGCGGTGTACCGAGTGTGACTCCGTGGTCATCTCCGCTGCCTTCTTGCTTCTTGATTGCAGCCAGGGCGTGGCACGTGCGCTCTTCGGGGCATCAGCATTGAGGGCAGAACCGAGATGCCCACTTGAAGGGTGTACACATTGAGGGTGACTGCAGCTGTGCCCATGAGAGCAGAGCTACCCCAGCCTTGACCGTCCACTTCTCTTGCCGTGTTGTGTTCCTGGCTCCGCCTCTTCTGAGCTTAGTGAAAATTCCCCTTAGTAACACCTTGCTCTTTCTGGGGAGGAAACATCCTTGTTCATAGAATTCCTAGGAGACCATTGCAGCCCAGAGACAGTGCCTCCTGTCGGCTTTTCTGCACTCTTGGTTCCGCCCCCAGGCTCGGGCCTGCCTGGCCTTCCTTCAGCCTGCCCTCCGCTTCCTAGCCCTGCCTTCCTCAGCTCTGACCTGCATCCTGCCAAGCTCCAAGTGCTGGCCCTTCCCGCCCTGCTGCTCTCGCTTCGTAACCCGAGCCTCCTGCCGCCACCCACCCCTAACCCAGGCCTCTCCGCTGCTTTTGTCTCCTAGCCTAACCATGCCAGGGTCCCGGGCCTCCACGGCTTCTGCTTCTGCCGCAGTCTCTGCGGCCCGGCCCCGCCAGCACCAGAAATCCATGTCGGCCTCCGTGCACCCCAACAAGGCCACTGGGCTGCCCCCCACGGACAGTAACTGTGAGGTGCCGCGGCCCAGGCAAGTGTGCTGGGGCAGCTGGTGCACCTGCTGCCCTCCGCCTGTCCCACTCCCGCCCTCAGCAGTTTCTTCCCACCTGGGGTCCTCTGTTCTTGTCATCTTAGACACAAGAAATGGCTTTGTCCCCTGCAGCCAGGAAATACAAAGAACAACAAAAAAAAAATAGCTTAATGCCCCTCTTTTCCTCCAGTTCTCCCTCTCAGAACAGATATGCCAGAAGCCGTCCCGAGGCTCCAGAAGGAAGCTTTTTTGTTCTGAGCCTTCCTGGACTTCCTTAGGACCCCAGGGACAGTCAGCATCACAGGGACTCAATCCTTGAGGGTTGGTCAACATTGTCCCCTTGAGGTTCCAGTCTGCCTAGCTCCCAAGGAGCCACTTCTCTCCAGCCTGTACTGCTCTCCACACAACATGCTGTCCTTGCCTCCCTCCCTCCCCCAAACCATCTCCTTCCACCTCCCCTAGACGTCCTCCTTACTGGTGTCCTCAGTGGTCACACCCTTCCTTCTGTGTCCTCTGTGATGGCTGCCTCTGCCTTAGCATCCCCCTTCCCTGTTCCCACCCCAGGGCTCCAGGTGCTCGGTGGTGATGGCTTTCTCGTGCCTGATGCATTTCCCCCACCCCCACCTCTTTTTCCCACAGCACAGCCCCCCAGCGTGTCCCTGTCGCCTCCCCCTCCGCCCACAACATCAGCAGCAGTGGTGGAGCCCCAGACCGAACTAATTTTCCCCGGGGTGTGTCCAGTCGAAGCACCTTCCATGCTGGGCAGCTCCGGCAGGTGCGGGACCAGCAGAATTTGCCCTACGGTGTGACCCCAGCCTCTCCCTCTGGCAACAGCCAGGGCCGGCGGGGAGCCTCGGGGAGCATTTTCAGCAAATTCACCTCCAAGTTTGTACGCAGGTGAGTAGGGACCTTAGGGTGGCAGAGGGTGAGGCCAGGCCTTCCCACCCGCCTGGGGCTGGGGCTGGGGACACTCGGAACTGAGCCTGGGTCCTGGGGGTTACTAGAGGCCTTAAGAAGCCTAGGGGATTGTCTTTGTCAGCACCTCAGTTCCCAGACCCTTCTCCCCAACTCCTTATACACCCCTAGTTCTCTGCCCCTACCCCCCAGCAGATGGCCGATGATGCTACCGCCTCCTCTCCAGGAGAGTGTGAACTCAGATGCTAAAATAAAAGCCCCCCTCTTCACTCCTGGGTTCCCATGGAAACTTATATTTGGTGACGCAGCTGCAAAGTCATGAGGCCTGAGCCAGGCTTGGCCGGCAGGGAGAGTTTTTCCTGGTGTCTTGTCTTGCCCCCTCTGACCTCCTTTCCTCGGACCCATTTGGGGAAACATGGCTGCACCTCGCTCTGGGACCCCATGTTGCCAGGATAAAGGCCGTAAATGCAACAGCCGGTGGGGGCCCATGGCGGCCGCCTCCCTTGCAGCCCGATGTGCTGATCCTTTCCTGTGAGGGAACCTGAGTGGGGATTCTCTTCATGAGGCTTTTCACACCTGGTCCCTGACCTCCCCAGAGAGACAGCTTTGATTCTTGAGGTGCATCCAGCAGTCTGGCCTCTGGGGATGCTCCCTGTCTGTCCTGCCGCCTCCTCTCCCACCTTAGTGTAGCAGAAGCAGCGGGAGGCGGGCCTGCACTTCACCCCACTCGGCTGGGTGTCCCTTTGCAGCCGGGAACGCGAGCGCAGGGCTGCAGGGTGGGGCGTGAGCGGGTCGGACGTCTGGGCCTCTAGTCTCGCTGAGCGGCTCTCCCACAAATGGGGTGACCCTTGAACCTGGAAAGCCCATTCCCCACCTGCTTATCCACATACCGTCTTGTTGGTTTTTTTTTTTTTTTTATTTCTTTTTTTATTTTGTCTTTTTTTGTTTGTTTTTTTAGAAATCTGTCTTTCAGGTTTGCCAGAAGGTAGGCGTTGAGCCCTCTGTGTGTGTGTCTGTGTCTGTGTCCTGCCTCTGTCACTAACTTCCCTTTTCTGGCTCCTGCTCCCGCCTCCATCTGCTAACCACGTCTATGTGGTCCCCTTTGCCATCTTAAAGGGATGAACACTGCTCTGACTGGGCAGCCACACAAGGCCATGTCTGCCCTCTCAGGGCAGCTGGCTTTGAAAATGATGGGCCTGTCCCCAAGCAGGGGGAACCTTATCAGGTAATTCTCCCTTTAAGATTGTCTCCTCTCCTCCACCCCCCACCCCTGGGTTTCGGTCTTTGGTCACAAGTGTTGGGTTCCTTCTCTGGTCCTTTCCCCTGTCTGTGCATGCGCTCTGAAGAGGCCCCCTCCCCGCCCCCTGCCATCGTTGAAAGTGGCTCTGGGATGGTATCTCATTCTGGGTCTCCTGGGCTTCCCTTCTTGGTCCCTGCAACTTCAGACCTCTGTGACCTCTCGCCCCTGTCCTACGAGAAGGCAGGACTTTGGAGGTACTGCAGGAACACTGGGGCCCCAGGGCTTCAGTGTGCTACCTCCAAGCCCAAGGAGCCTTTGCCTCATGAGTGGGCACAGCACCCTCTTCTGGCAGCTGCTGCAAAACTAGACCCACCCCACCCCAGCACACCTCCTGCCTCCAGCTGGATCTGGATGAACCGACCCCCGTCCCCGCTGGGCTGTGTTCTCCAGATTCAGCCTGTGGTCTGAGAGCCAGGAGCTGGGCCATCTACCCCTAAGCCCTGGTGAGACAATGGGAGACACCACCCCCCTTGCTCATGCATCTCCTTTTCTAGACCGGACCCTGGCCCTGCCACCCCGGCCCCATCCTAATGCCCTCTGGAGGCCTCGGTGTGCCAAATGCCAAGCTGAAGGCCAAGGGCGAGATTGGGAGCCCTGGTTCCCCAAGGCTGTCAGCCCAGGCCCTGCTGTGGGGCTGGAACACCTGGCAGGCAGTCGGGGCTCCAACTGACAGAGAAATGGCCAAGACGAAGGCCTTCAGGCTTTCCCCTTCACCCACTGCTCTCTACCCGGCTCTTCCCTGCATGGCTAGCTGTTGACTCGGGGGGACCCCCAGCAGGGGCCTGCTGTGCAGGGTGCCTCCTCCCAGGGCAGGAGCCAGGCAGGGCTGCAGAGCGTGGCCAGGCTCCTTCCTGCACAGCCCCGGCTCCTGGCTCACCACCGTGCGTCTGCATTCATGTGGTGTCTTTGTGTCCCTTTTACATGTGCTACTGCTGCTGTCTCTCACTCCACATGCCCTGCCCTCCTCTGCAGTCCCCAATTTCCCGGCTCCAGGCACCCGTCTTCCTGCCAGGAGCTGGAGAAGCCGCTCAGCGGGGCCAGACCTCTTCCCCACCCACCTTCCCCAGGTGTCTGCCCTGCCCTGCCCCGTCCTCCCCTTCTGTACAAGCAGATGGCCTGGCAGCCTGGCAGGCAGGGGAGTTATCAAAGAATGGGGGAGGCGGGCTTGTCTGCAGCTTGGCCCTTTGAGCCTCCTGAGAGAGGCCTCTTTGTACCCCCAACCCCTTCCCTCTAAGGCAGCGGTTCTCAACCTGTGGGTCATGACCCCTTTGGGGGTCGAACGACCCTCTCACAGGGGTCGCCTAAGACCATCAGAAAACACAGATCAGATATTTACATGACGATTCATAACAGCAGCAAAATTACAGTTATGAAGTAGCAACGACAATAATTTTACGGGGGTCACCACACCATGAACTGTATGAAAAGGTCGCGGCATGAGGAAGGTTGAGAACCACTGCCCTAAGGGGACTGTGGTTCTGAAACCTGGTCCAGTGGTGCAGAGGACCCATTCCCAGCGGGAGCCCTGACTGGGCCGGTGTGGCCGCTGCCCCGTGCTGGGCTGCGCTCGATGCGTGTGCCTGCACCCACGTGCTTCTCCCCACCGGGTGAGCGGAGGCTTCCCCCAGCACAGCTCTCTCTCTGGGAGTGTGGGGAGGGACCGTTCCCACGTGCTGGCTCCCTGTTGGAATGAGACAGTTGAGCTGCCAGTGTGAGGTGCCACCGAGCCATGGTGGCCTGCCAGGTGATGGGCAAATAGCCCTTGGGCTTGGGTCCTGCCCACCCACCGGTGGTTCCTCCCCGGACCGCCCTTACCTGGGTCTGCGGCGGCTGAAGGAGCGAGAGGTCCCAGCACTAAACTCTCCCTCGCTCTGTTTTTTGAGGAACCTGAATGAACCTGAAAGCAAAGACCGAGTGGAGACGCTCAGGTGAGAGGGCTGGAGCCAGCACCGGCCCTGCCCAGGCCACCGGGCTGGCCACACGCCTCCTGCTCCTCTCCTTCTGCCACCTGGCTCCTGGTGGGTCAGCCCTGCCGCCACTCTGCGGCGGCCTCCCTTTCCTCACAGTCCCCGCACCCCAGCTCTGTACGTGTGGGCCCTCCTCCTCAGTTCTGGCATCCTCTGGAAGCAGGAGCCCTGGGCATCTGTTGGTGCCTCAGCAGCCTCTTCTGTCCAGTCTGTGAACTGCTCAGGGCAGTCGAGCACGTGCTCCCCTTTCTTCCCTGACTGTCCCCCCTTCGGAGGAAAGCGTGGAGCTGACAGCCCCGCCCCACCGGGGGCTGGCTTCTCATCTTCTCCACGGCTCGCCCTCCCTCTGCCAGCCTGGCTGCCTCCTGGGCACCCTCCCACTCTCCTCTCTGGTCTCAGGGTCCTCGTGCCAGGGTGGCTCCCCTGTGGGTGGGGTGCCTCGGCCCCCGCTGATGGCCGCCTCTGCCCTCTCTGCAGACCTCACGTGGTGGGCGGTGGCGGCAATGACAAAGACAAAGAGGAGTTCCGGGAGGCCAAGCCACGCTCGCTCCGCTTCACGTGGAGCATGAAGACCACGAGCTCCATGGAGCCCAATGAGATGATGCGGGAGATCCGCAAGGTGCTGGACGCGAACAGCTGCCAGAGCGAGCTGCACGAGAAGTACATGCTGCTGTGCATGCACGGCACGCCGGGCCACGAGAACTTCGTGCAGTGGGAGATGGAGGTGTGCAAACTGCCGCGGCTGTCTCTCAACGGCGTTCGGTTTAAGCGGATATCGGGCACCTCCATAGCCTTCAAAAACATTGCCTCCAAAATAGCCAACGAGCTGAAGCTTTAACAGGCTGCCAGGAGTGGGGGGGCGACGGAGGCGGGCCCGCTGGACTTAGCTGCTGGGCCGCCCTCCAACCCACCTGGGCGAGACTGCGAGATGGATTTGCGTGTCTCCCCCTGCTGGCACTTCTCCCTCCCCTGCTCAGTTTTTCTTCCATGTCTGTGGGGATGGGAGATGGTTCTTTCCCTCCCACATGTACCCCTGCCCAGATATTCCCTTTCCCCCCCTCTCCCACAGGAGGCAATGGAAGGGGAGGAGGGGTGGGGGGGGCAGGGCTCCCCCTTGGTACTGCGGTTGCACAGAGTATTTCACCTAAACCAAGAAAATTTTTTATTACCAAAAAGAAAAAAGAAAAAAAAAAATCCCAGCGGCCACCTTTCCTCCCTGCCCCATTGGGACAGTCGAGACTGGCTCTGTGGGGTGTCCCGGGAGGGTGGCTCAGGGCTGGAACACTCTCAGGCAAGAGTGGTGGAGTTCCCTGCCAGGCCCTCCGCCAGGCCCACTTTGGGCTTCTCCCCTCTCCTCCCTTCCTTCCCCTCCAAGCAAACCACCAGAGGTGGCCTTCCCCGACCTCGCGCCCCTGGGCTGGAGCCTGGGGGGCTAGGGGCTGGGGTGGGGGTGCTGCGCAGCCCTGAGGTGGATGGGTGGGCTGGCGGCGAGAGGCGTGGGGCTCCGGCCTCCCTCCACACTATCCTCTGCCCCCCTCCCCCAGAGCTGGGCATTTCCTTCCACAAGCTGCTGTGGGGACTTTTGTTCCCCTCCTCAAGTCTGTGCCATCTTCTCCCACCCTCTCCCAGGTAGAAGGCGGGGCTGACCCCAGGGCTGGGAGAGGGGAGGGGACTGACTGCAGGGCCCCCAGGGGGGCCCCCTGGGCTGCTAGTCTCCGGAACAGGGACGCTGGGCACTCTTGTGTTATGGGAGAGCCCCTGTCGGAAAGCACAGCCCCCCCCCGCCCCCCGCCTTCCTCGTCCCTCCCCACTGCTCATCGTTGGCATTAATCTGGGCACCAGCTAGTTCCATAGCAGTGACTTCCCTCACCACTCATCTCGGCCTTTTCTTCTGACACTGTCGCCCCTCCTCTCAGGAGATAACTGCCCAGGGCCTCCATGGCCACCTGGCAGGAGGCTGGATAGGGCAGCAGGACTGGGAGCCTCTGCCCTCCACGGGGTGGGGGCACAGACAGGCCAAGTGACTCCCAGCTTGCCAACCTCCGTGGCCAGTGTGGGAGTGGCTGGTTATGGGTGCTTGGCTGGTGGCGGCCGCTGCATCCCTTAATTTATTTCTCTGCTGTTTCTGTTCTTGAGAAATTGGGGGCGGGGTCATGCACAGAGGCTGCCCCTACCCTCACCTGAGTTGTACATTTTTTTGTGATGGGTTTTATTTTTTATTATTTTATTTTTTTTTTTTTTTTGATTTATGACGACCCCACCCCTACTCATCACCCCCATTCCCAGGCCAGGCTCCATGGCAAGTCGAGCCCTTGGGTCCCAGGAAGGGGCCTTGCCAACCTCAGCCCTCCTGCCCCAAGCCCGACTTGTGGCTCGGCTCCGACCAAGGGCTCCCCCTCCTTCCCTTCCCGCCCCTGCCCTATGGAACAGCCCGGGTGCTCCGAGGGGCTGGGAGGGCATGGCTTGGCTCCCAGGGGGCGTGGTGGCCAGGGGGAGGGGCTCCCAGGCAAGGTGGCCCCTCCCCACCCAGCCCCCCTTCCTGCACTTAGTTTCTCCTCTGGATCAAACACGTAATAAAGAGAATGTCTGGAATCTGCGCTGCCGCCGCCTCTTTCTTCTCCCAGCCAGGCAGGGACCCAGTCCCCGTGGGCAAGACGCACCTTCCCTGCGGGAGAGCGCGGATTCCTGTCTGGGGCCGGGGAGAAGCCAGCACTGGGCAGATGGGCACACCCTCCCACACTCAAGGCAGTCAGGAAAGCAAAGCCCAGGTTCCGACTCACTGAGCTTGGAAGGTTTTATTTACTTTTTAAAAACATTGAAAAATAAACCCCTGTCAGCAAGTCCCCGACCCTCCTTTTCTCTAAGCTTTTGGATGGTGAGCACAGTGGGCACCCTCAGACCTCCTGGGCACTTCGCATAAGGCCAGAAGACAGAGCTGCTCCTCCCCAGCCTCTGCTGCTGTCAAGCCCCAGGGGACCTTTCTGCTCACCTGCCCCCTCCAGTCCCCTCCCTGCCTCACCCCAGACTTATTGCTAAAAGAAGGGAAAAAGGAAGAACGGCTAGCAGGCCACGCTGTCCTCTCCCCGACCCCCCCCCAAGTTACAGTCTACCTGCTCTACACAAAAGGCAAGGCCCCAAGGCCAAACCCCAGCAGACCAGGAGGCAGCCATTCCAGTCCCATCCAGGAAGAGAAAGTACTCAGGCCAGCTCAGAAGGCCCAGGTCCCAGCGCCTGGCCAGGGCAAGGGCAGAGATGGGCTCAGCTGCCAGAAATAGGCAGCACCCACAGGTCCAGGATTTGCCCATCCAGCATCTCTGGGTCTTCAAAAGACCTGGCAAAAGCTCTAGTCCCTTCTGTCCTCGGTGAAGCCAGAGGTGCCCAAAGTCCAGCAAGGGGGTGCTGGGGCCTCTGGTTGGTGGAGGACCTCGGGGCTCAGAGTGAGGGTGCTGGAGGCTCCAGAGGGGCTCCAATCAGGGTGGGTGGGGGCTGAGGGCCAGGGCGAGCACTGTGGCGGGAGGCAGCCAGGGCAGGGCGGATGAGGGGTGGCGGGGGCTGGTTGGGGGCCAGCCGGGGCTGGAGGAAGCGGCCCTGCTGTAGTGGGGGGGGCTGGCGAAGCAGGGTGGGAGCCGTGGGCAAGGGTGGCCTCAGCAGCGGGGGCGGCTGGGACAGCGAGGTGGGAGGTGGTGGTGGTGGCAGCACGGGGGGCACCGATCGGGGTACCGATGTTGAGACGGATGTAATCTGGACCTGAGAGGAGAGAGAAGAGGGAGAGACCAGGCTCCACCACACCCTTAGCGCCTAAGGATGGAGGCAGTTCCTCTCCTCTCTTCTCTGAAGGGGTTTCTCTCATCCCTTCTCACCTCATCATCTTCCTCTAGGGCTGGGGCTGGCAAGGGAGCCCCTCTCCTAGCCTCCTCCATGGGGACAGGGGCTCCAGGGGCCCCATCCTGCTCGGCCTCCCATTCCTGCAGCACCTCCTCCAGATTGAAGCGGCGCCGGTAGCTCACAAAGAAGGTCTTCACCTGGGTCAGAGTCTTGTTCCCAATCACCTCTGCAATAGCCCCAAAGTCTTTGCCATACCTACGGATGGCTGTAAGGGTCAAAAGGGCAGCAGAGTGTGAATACTCCTTAGAACTAGGTACTTCCTGATCCTTTCCCTCTGCCCCCAGCTCCTTGGAAGGTGGGGAGATTCCTGGGGCTCTCTATTCTCCTCACAATCTAACCCACCTTGTACAGCCAGAAGCTGCTCATCTGTGGTCCAGCGGGAGTTGAACTTGGTGTTGGCCTGAAGAGCAAGGAATATATATATCCTTTACACTCAAAAGATACAGAAATGGGAGTGCCTGCTCTCTAAGCGGGACTGTCCTTTTGGCTCTGCCTCCAGAGACGACCCCTTCCGGCACCCCAACTCAAAAGCAGCCTTACCTCAGGAGGGCGGAGTGGATCGATGCCACCCTCCAGGGCTTGGCGGAGGCTGCTATTGGTCTGCTTCATGCTTTGCACCTGGGGAGGCCGGGAAATGAAGGAACATCAAATGCTCCGTGCCAGGGAGGCCATCAATCCCAGCCCTCGCCCAGGCCCTACGTCTCCTGCAGACACCAGTGCCACGTCCCGGCAAAGCTCTTTGCCACCCACCACCTAGGTCAATTGGCCCTCACAAGCATCACTCACTGGGGGAGACACTGGTTCGCCCTTTTTCGCAGACCAGTTTTGTTTTTTTTTTTCAAAGGCCCAGAAAAGAACGCGGAGTTACCCAGAAGCCCAGAGGACGCGGTGGGGCAGAGGCAGGCTTAGCACCTGCACCGTTCCCTTTACACCTCAGCTGCCCCCAGTTATAGTTCCCCACTGCTGACCGCCCCCTCTGCATGGCTGCTTATTTCCTCCGGCCCCCACCTGGCGCTTGAGGGAGATGAGCTGGGAGTCGAGGCCTCGGAGAGTGAGGTTGGCAAGGTCTGGGCTTCCAGACACAGCAGTGAGGCCCTCTGGGCTCAGGTACATGCCCTTGGGTGGGCGCCTCCGGGTTCGAAGTGGGTGATGGCGGTACTGAGACCCCTGGGCCTCCTTCTTCCCAGGGCCTGGGCGGGCATTCAGGGGCCGAGACGGCAGAGGCTGCCAGAGAAAGGAGAGGGGGACGGTGGTATAGAGCCCAAGGAGAGGGTGGGCAGGCGGGCCACACCAGCTCTGGGACCTCACCTCTCTCTTGGGGTCTCCAGCATCCGGCTCTCCCTCACTCACGGCTCCTCGTCCCTCTTCAAGCTCATCACTGATGACATAGGAGGCAGTGAGGTAGGGGCAGGAACACCCCCCCTGCTCCAAGAGTCTGGCTTGCCCCCACCTACTTGGCTCGCCCCAGAACCCCCACCTCTCTTCTTTGTCCTTTCGGCCCCCCAGCCGCCGAGCCTGTCTGTCCATCACGCTGGTCCGGCTGCGAGTCTTCTTCCAAGAGTAGTAATACTTCACCAGGCTGGGGATCAGCTTGTCAGGCAGCTGGAGGGGCAACGCCACAGGCTGGGGCCACCCAAGAGGCTGGGCCCCAAGCAGGCTCGTCAGAAAGGAGGGGCTGAGGAGCGATGGCTGGGGTGGAGGGCTTTACCATCTGTTGGATCCGCTGGAAGCACTTGCCATGGAAGCCAAAGGCCTGTTCAAACAGCACCTTGTCCTCTACGGTCCACTCGTCAGGGAAGGGGGTAAAGTTGGCCAGGTCGGCCAGTGACTTCTCCACATCGTGTTTATGCCACAGGAGCATGCCCAGTGCCTGGCCCGAGAGAAGGGACAACTCAGGCTCAGCCACCCGCAACACTGTCCAGTCCCCACCCTGAATCCCTGTGGGGCCAAGGCTCACCTGCTCAATGTTGTAGCCATGCTTCTCCTTGGCCATGGCAATGTACTTGTCAACTGCAGGGGTGGGAGGGGCCAGTCCTTGGAGGAGGGGTTACAACTCCTAACCCAGGCCTTCCCAAACAGTTATGCCTCCCCACCAGCCTGAGCTCCAGGGGAGGGGTTGAACCCACACCTCAGCCTCCAGACCACTCTGGAGAAGAGCTGGCCCTGGCTGGCATGAACCCAACTAACTCCCCAGCTCCCAAGGATATGCAGGAACTCGGGGTCCCACCCACTCACGCTTGGCATCCGACACACAGTGGTTGGGTGACCACACCAGCATTCCCTTCAGCTCCTTGTTGCTGTACCGGGCAGGACTCTCTGAAAGAGCAGAGGAGCAGAGGGGAGACACTCAGATCAGCCTGGTGGCTCTGGCCTGGACCCATGACCTGGGGGCGGGGGAGGCGGCCGTGAAGTGAGGCCCAGAGGGAGGGAGAGGCAGAGACCCAGACAGGAAGGCAGAGCAGGAAAACTAACGATGCCACGGGGCCACCCACCCCCGCCTGCCTGTCCTTCCAGTGGGCGCCAGCCAAGGGCTCCCCCAGGTGGGGCTCAGGGCCAAGCCATGGGCCCTCCACTCCCCTCCCTTCACAGCCTGTCCTGCCACTCACCAGGCTTGCACTCCGGAATTACGGCCTGGTAATTGGTTCCAACGCGGATCATGCTGTCTGTGGAACCAGGGGGAGGCAGTCAGGACTCCAGGGAGAGAGAGAGGGAGGGAGGGAGGGAGGGAGGGAGGATGGGAGGATGTGGCGGGGGAGGTGGCTGGTCTGGAGTTCTTTCCTGAGCACCCAGGGCCCCCACCTTCCAGGAGGCTCACTTTTCCCTCATCTTCCCTCTCAGTTACTCTCAACCACAAAAAGAACTAGAAGAGGAAAAAACCCTGCCTAGTCATAGACTATGGGGGGGCCGAGGTGGGGGGACAGAGGACAAGAGGCCAGTTTTAGAGCCTAGGCCAGGCAGTGCCCTTTGTTCTGACTGGGGGGTGGGGGGAGGTTGGAGGGCTGCCCCTGGACCTGGACTACAGCTCTGCAGGGAATCCAAGGCTCCTCCCCACCACATGAGCCTCATAGCTGTGTGGAGGTGTCTTTCTGGCCCCTGCCAAACCTCATTCCCCTGCAAGGTGGCAAGATATGAGAGGTCCAATCTGTGGAAAGGGGTTGGGGGACACCGGAGTCCTTCTGGGACTGAGGAGGGCGCAGTGGGCAGGACCGCCTCCTCGACACCTAGCGGCTCAGCCCCCAGATTCCCCGTGCCCGCAGCCCCAGGCTGGGGGGAGAAGCAAGGCAAAGGCTCTGATCCAAAGAG
Source organism: Lyroderma lyra (assembly GCA_004026885.1). Taxonomy (NCBI): domain Eukaryota; kingdom Metazoa; phylum Chordata; class Mammalia; order Chiroptera; family Megadermatidae; genus Lyroderma; species Lyroderma lyra. The sequence continues at coordinate 191,941 of PVJL010000404.1, read as the reverse complement.
GCCAAGAACCATCAGTATAATACGCTGGTGGTCGGCAACTCTCCCCGCCCCGCCCCGCCCGCCCACTGCGCGCCCCCTGGCCGGTGCGCTTTTAACCCTAGGCCGCGGGGCTCACCGTGCGAGTGCTCCTCCTCGCTGCTGTCATCCTCCGAGTGCGGCTGTCCACCGTTGGGCGCCGTCTTGGCCCGACTTCGGGACAAGATCCCGGAGCCCGCGCTCGGTTTCTCCATCACCGAGGGCATTACCCCGCCCGACTGCCCCAGGGGGCGCGGGATCCTTGGGAGAGCAACCGGGGGTTGCCGCGCTCGCCTCAAGTGCCGTGCCCGGCCCGGCCTAGAGAGGTCGCCACTGAGGCTACGAGAGGCAGGAGGTCAGCGTGGCTAGGGGTCCGGCGAGGCGGGAGCCGAGCGCTCTCTGCGACCCCCACGCGCGAAGGCGCTGGAAAAGTTTGTGTAGAAGTGGGGTACGCGAAGGATAAGCGCAAGGTCCGGTGCGGCTGGAGGGGCGCGCTCGCTCTGTGCGCTCCCGAGATTGGGACTCCTCGGGAGAAGTCGAGGCGCCCTGCCCTCGGGGCGCCCCGGAGACCCACCGCCCTCCTGCCCACGCAGTTCAGTAGGCGGGCGCTGCAGCACAACTGGCACCCCCCGCGGGTTCCGCGCCTCTAGGCTGCACCGAGATGCCCCGGTCCCCAGGCAAGGACCCCTGCCCCGACCAGACCCCAGCCTGCGACGGCAGCCGGAGGGGCACCGGTGGTGGAGGTGGCGGCGGGACGGCGCGCACAGAGCGCGGCGCTGGGGCAGAGTTGCCGGGAGGCGGGCGGAGCGCAGCGGCGGGCACCGCCTCGCACCCTCCCCGGCGCGCTGCCTCGTTCTCTCTCCCCGGCGGGCTCGGGCTGCTGCTCGCTCGCTCGCCCGCCCGCTCTCCGCCGCCGCTCGTTGCTCGCGCACACAATGAAGCTGCTGGCAGGGAAGTAGTGCCGGCTGCGGCCTCAGCACCCCTCCCCCAGCCGATGCCTCCGCCAGCTGAACATCTGGCCCTGGGGTGGAAGGGAGGGCCCGGGGGGCGGGGCCTGGGGGCCTGGGCTAGACCTCCAGGGGGTGGGGTCAGGACCCGGGTGGAGAGCGCTTCCCTCTACGGGCCCCAGGGCTCCGAGACTTGCCCCTGGGGGAAGACCCCGCTGCCCCCACTCGCAGTAGCTGGGGGGTCAGCCCCACCCACGGGCACACCAGCCCCACACACCAGTGGGCTCGGGTTACTGCCGCCTGCCCTGGGGGCCCTGAGGCCGCCTGCCCGCCCGCCCGGGTGGAGCCCAGCTTTTCCTTCCATTTCCCTTCCTGCCAAGGAACTCCCCGCCCCGCCTTCCGCAGGGGGACCCCCCCCCCTTCAGACGCCCTTGGGGGCCAGAGCGGATGGGAGGCCGGACAAGCGAGGAATGAATTTCTCCAAGAGCTACCGGGCCAAAGGCTAGCTTCTGGGGCATCTGCGGGTCCCCAGGGGTCACCCCATTCCCTTTCACTACTGCAGTGTGCACCCCAAAACAGTGGCATAGGGCTGAGGGATGGGGAGTGGGAAGTGTAGGGGAAGATCTGGACTGCAGGGAGAGGGAGGAGCTGGGTCTCCTCCCCGCTGGGTTCACTATCACCCCAGCTGGGAGCAGCATCCCCCTCCCCCAGGACAAGCACGGGCAGAGTGACAGACCGGGAAGCGGGTAGAGAGGCACAGACGGAGAAGGGGGAGGGGGTGGGCAGAGACTTTCCAAGCCAGACCCAGCCACCCTGCCAGGCACACAAAGAACCAGCGCACACCCCGGCGGCGGCTCTGAGCCGGCGAGCTGCGCCGGTGCCGGTCCCCGCCGCCCCGGGCACGTGCGGCAGCGCACACAGGCCCAAGCCCCCGCCCGCAGCCCCTCCCACCCGGAGCCCCAGACTCCCGGACACACCTCCACCCGGGCACACCCGCTGTGCCCAGACGGAGCTGAGCCTGCACTCGCACCCTCCTCTCCCTTCCCTTCCTCGGCCACTCTGTAATCAGATTCCTAAATTTAGAAGCAACCCAGGGCCCAGCCAGGGATCCCCGCCCCCACCCGCTGCCTGCGGCGGGCCGGCCGGGGTCCTGCGGTCCGTCCGAGACCCGGCTGGGGCCTCCTGGTCCTGGGGACTCCTGGGGGCTGCCAGGCAAAATCAACCACGACCTCACCCAGCTGCGGCGCTGTCGGGCCACACGGGGCCACCCTAGGGCCACCCAGCCCGCGGCCACGTTGCCCGCCACACCTCGAGCCAGAGCTACAGGGCCTTTTTCCTCTTCTTAAATCATGGATTGGGCACCAAGCCCCAGGGTGGGGAGGTCTGGACAAAGGAGGAGAATGAATGGGCCAAGGGCAGATCTGAGCTAAAGGGGTCTGCTCCGAGATGAAAAGAGTCTCCCCATCCTCACCCCTCCTGAATGGCAGGGTACCACCCTGCCCGCGTCACCTCCAGTCTTTAGGGAGGCTGTCATCTCTCCCCTCCTGCCTGGCAGGCAGCCATCGCTGCACACAGCCCTCTCCCATGATGGCGTCGTCCATCTTTCCCACACCCGCCACCCTTTAGGCAGGGCCTCACTTGGGTCCCCCATACCCCGACCCTTGCCTCCTTTCTGTACTCATACCTAGGGTCCAGGGCCCAGCCCCTTGCCCAGGCCTCAGCATCATGCATTCTGGCCTCCCTCCTCCAGGGCTGCCCCAGGTACCTCCAGCCCCTGCCACCACTCCTTCCCCAGCATACCCCACCCCCATCACAAGGACCTAATTCTGCTCTCCCATCTCCCTAGAGCCTGGAGCTCAGGGCCAGAAGACTCTGCTCTGGAGATGGGGGCAGGGAACGGAGGTTTATTCCTTGGAGTTGGAGAGGGGCGTCTGTAGGTCCTGGTGTAATGAAGCTTCTACCTAGGAGGTGGGACAAAATACAGGCAGGTGGGGTATCCTAGGAGTTTGGGGGTGACTGCAGGGGCCACAGTATCCCCAGAGGAGGGGATTCCTAGTGAGAAATCCCCTCCCCAAGGGGCGATGGTGCAGGGTTAGGAGGGGGAGGGGCAAGGCCCCACCCTCCCACCTGCTGCAGCCGCCCCCTCCCCAGCTGGCCCCCTCTTTTGTGCAAAGCCACACAAAGGACAAGGGGCCCCGGCTGGCCTGGCCATCTGCTCCCAGCAGCCTGAAGGCTCTTAAAGAGACAGCACCCCCTCCCTGCTGCCCTGGGGCTGTGGGGTGGGGTGGAGTGGACTGCTCTGTGGGACCCGATCTCAGCTATATCCCAGATTACACCCTCATTTCCCTGGCTTCCCCAGCTCCCAGGTCAGGCATCACCCTCCCCCCAGACCGGGGGTGCAGAGGTGCCACGTGGCCAGGAACATGGGGGTGTGGGAGGGGAGAGAAGGAGAGGCAGCCCAGAACCAGTCCCTCCTCCCCTCAGCCATAGGCGGCAGAGGGGCCAGGAGAGCTCCGGAGCTCAGACCTAGAACTGGGGTCCCTCACCTCTATGAGGCCATCTCTGAGCTTGGTGAGAGCTGCTGGTCTCCAGGAAGGCCTCCCCGCCATTTTCACTGATGCGCTCCCCACCCTCACCCTTCCTCGGGGAGGTCGACAACTCCTTTCGGGGCTACGGGCCAGGATGCAAGCCTGCCTTGCAGCAGTTCTGTGATGGGGGCACATTTATTTCCTGTGTTTTTCAGCTGGGGGAACTGAAGCCCTGCTCAGCCCCCACACAGGCCTCTGCAGAGCCCTTAGCCAGGTCTGAAGGCTGGCTTTCTCCCTAGTCCAGATAAGGCTCCGCACCCGGAGATCCCCAGGGACCAGATGCCTGCCCAGGGACTTTGTCACACTACTAGGGACACAAGTTTACATTATTGGTGTGATTGTTTATTTCTCTTCTGTCTCTTCCCTGGCCTCTGGGCAGGGGTTGTGTCCACCATGTTCACTTCTGTGTTGCCAGTGCCTGGCATACAGTAGGCACTGAATATTTACTGAAAGAATAAATGCCAGGACCCCAAAAAGCCTTTCTGTTCCCTGGGCTCCTCGGTCCTTTGCCTGTTGGGATACTTACTTCCTCCCTCCTCAAGGTGAGGCAAAGGGACAAAGGTTGAACAGGGATGCTGGGAGAGAAAGGAGGGTGACCTTGAGTGAGCCACCGCCCCTCCCCTATGGCTTTTTCCTCCCAAAGGCAAGGGCAGCTCCAGCCAATCCTGAACCCGGAGCCCTGCAAGACAGACTGGGACTGTCCCGAGCTCTGGCCCCTGTGGTGTGGTGCCTGGGACCCCAGCCAGGCCCTCAGTGGCCACAGCCAAGGGGCTAAGGTTGGGAGGCAGGCAGGCAGGCCGGCAGGCAGGGGCCCTGGGGTTGGGGAAGGAGAGTGGCAGGATCTAAGCAGAAACCTAGCTGGGCAGTAGAGAGACTTGGGCTGGGGGAGGGGGTGCTTCCCTGGGCTAAAGGCCTGGGGAGAGGTGAGGCAGGGATAGAGGAGATGGTCTACAACTTGGCAAAAGCTTGGGGAGCTCTCTCCAGGGCCCCCCATCCCCTCAATACTGCCTAGACAGGAATGCAATTCCTCCCTCCCTCCCTGCCCTCAGATCCCACTGGCTGGCACTGTGGCCCATGGCGCTGCCTTCCCTGTCTCTGGTCCCTGTTAGTAATCCCCTGGACTAGCCCACACTCCCACCCAGGTTGTGAAGAGGCTGAGAGAAGGTGACAGAGGTGACAATCTGGTGCTTGGCACCACCTCAGCACTGTGGCCCTGTGAAGGCTAAAGGAGGCCAGACCTGCACATCTGTGAGTGCTGCTGGGTTAGAGCCAAGCAGAACCCAGCAGGAGATCAGCAAGGAGACCCCAGGCTTCCTGACACCCACACTGAAGAAATACGACTCCCCGAGCAAAGCAGAAACTGGGGAGGAAAGGTCAGCAAGAACTTAGATAGACATGAGAAAGAGGCAGGGCCTCCCTGGACCCATGAGGGGGTAGTCTCCAGACCCAGAGCCCAAGCTGTTTCTCTAAAAGCTGGGAAGGGGACCTCCCCTCGCCTTTACCTGGGCAACAGCTGGCGCCCTCTGGTGGGGACAGCGTGGACCAAGGGGACCTCAGCCTGGCCACAATTGTCCTCCCAGGGAAGCTGAGCCTGGCTCCCCGAGGGCCTGTTCTCCTGGGGCAGGTGCAGGGATCAAGGACCCCTCTTCAGAGCCAATCTCCAGCAAGTCTCCTTGGCCCAGAGCCACCCAGAACCTTCCAGAACAAAGTCAGGTGGAACAGAAACCCCTAGAGAAATGGCAGGAGAGAGGAACAGCAGGACAAATGCAGAAGCAGTGCAGTCCAAGGAGCTCAGATCTGGAGTGAGTCCTGGCTTTGCTGCTTGCTTGCTGTGTGGTCTGAGGTGAGTTACCTGGCCTCTCAGAACCTCAGTGCCTCAGTGCCTCCATCTCTCAAAGGGAACAATAATTCTGACCTCATCTGATTGTTGGGAGAATCCAGCCCCATCTCAGGTGGAATATAATTAGGACCTCCTTCAATGCTGGTTTCCTTCTGAAGTAGGGGTCCCCTCTTGAGCACCTCAAGCAAGGATGGAAACCCCTTCAGCTGCTCTGTGAGGCAGCCCATGCACTGTAGACCAGCTGAAGGCCGTCGCCACCTGGGTCTGACCACGGGAGCTAACAGCTCTTCCTCTGTGACATTTGACACTTGACATCCTCCCTTCAGGCCTGTCAATGGCTCCAGATTCTTGCCTTCAGTCTGATCTCTCCAATCCACCCCACACACCTGCCTGGATGCAGATTCTTCAACTCTGCTTTGATCATGTCCTGCTCAATGACGTTGCCTTCCGGGCAAAGTTGGAACTTCTCTCAGCCCAGCATTCAAGGGCTTTCTAGCCTGTTTCTGATCCAGCCAAATAGGTGGGCTCTCCATCCGCTGAGCCCTCCCTAGTGCCCCAGAGTGCCCCCTATTCCACCCTACAAACCCTGGTCTGGCCTGGGCCTTGGGACTGCTGGCTCCTGCAGGAGAGCTGTGCTCTAACTCCGCACAGCCAGGGTTCCCGGAGTGGCAGAGAGCATCCTTCCTGCTCCTCTCTCAGGCTCCTCTTGCACCCCCACCCACACCCACACCCACCTGCTGTATGGCTCTTACCACATGACCTTGCCTCCCACACCCAGAGAGAATTGAGGCCATCTGGCAGAAACCCCTCCGAGGCCTGCCCCCACACCCAGAGATTCAGCTCCTCCCCTCTCACCTCCAGGTGTAGATGTGGCTTCCCCTCGAGGCCAACCTAGCTCCCAGGCTCCACATCTCCCCACACCCCCACACACACCCCACTCACACACACTCCTGAGCACCTTGGTCCTCATTTATCCCTCCTCTGTCATTATCGTCTTTCCCCTAGCACACCATCAATCCGCTTAAGTCCCTCCGTCCTAAAACCTCCCAACCCCCACTTGCACCGACAGGCACCCCTCCCCCTCCATCTGTGGTCACTTTTAGCTCTTCCTTTCCGCTAAAGCTGCTGCTGCCTTTTGTCTTTTTTAAAAAAGTCTTCTTAAAACAGTTGTTTGCACCCCTCTAGCCTTGTCCCCACCTCCCACTTCATCCTCTGCCGCTCCACAGAGACTCTTCTTGCCAAGGTCACCAGTGGCTGTTACCTGTAACCCTGAAGGCTCTTTGGCAGGCCTGGTCTTACCCCGCCTCTGGGCAGGGCTAGGCAGGGAGCACACCCCTGCTCCCAGACATCAGCTCCCCGCTGGCTGCCCTCCTGGCTGCCCCGAACCCTACTAATGGTCCTTCAGGCCCAGTCCACATCCTCAACTCCCCGGGCTGTGGACACTCCAATCACCATCCCCAGCCCAGAAACAACACCCCCCACCCCGGGCTTCAGACCCCTCACACCCAACCAATTGCCTTCTGGACATCTGAGCTCGCTTGTCTCTCAGATACCTCAAGCCCAGCCTGTCCAAAGAGAGCTCAGCCTCTCGAGCACTCACTTGCACTTCCTGCCCGCCACCTTCCCACCAGTGCCCAATGCAGAAACTTGGGAGCTGCCCTGACTCCTCCCTGTCCGGCATCTCCAGTTTCTGTCAGTCCCCTCCCCTATAGCCACTCCCCCTCATGCACTACTGAAGCCACCTCCTAGCTGGCCTCCTGCCTCCTCTCTTGCCCTCTTCTAGTCTATTCTTTATTCAACAGCCCAGGGGGGTCCTTCTCGAATCCGATCAAGTCAACCTCTGCTTCCCATCATCCTTGCATTAGGTTCAAGCTCCTGAATACGACTTAAGTCCTTCAAAATCTGGCCTCCTGACCTTTATCCCCACTTTGCCTTTCTCCCCTGGGGATCAGTGTGGTGGTGTGGGATTGATCCTACCCCAATGTCAGCCTTTCCTGAGGCCCTGGACACCATAATCGGTTCAGGAAGTGGACCAGCGACCTAAACTGGTGCAATCGGCATGTTACAGATATGGGACAAAGGCCAGGAGCCTGCGCCGGGAGGGAGCGTCGGCTGCCATCTTTGGTCCTCAAGGAAAGCCACGTGGAGGGCACGAAGACATGGAAAAAGCCTAGTTTCTTTATGACATCACTGGGTCACCGGCTCAACCTCATCTGAAGCCACTGAACCTCTGAACATGTTAGTCACGTGAGCCAATCCATAAAAGCCCTCGATTGCTTGAACTGGGTGATTTCAGTCTTCTGTCACTTGCAACCACAGCCTCTGAAACAATACATCTCTCAACACTGCCCCACGTGAACTTGTGCTTTAGCCCTGCCATTCCTGGTAGCTGGGAAGGGCTCCTCCTTTCCTCTTGATTAATTCCCATTTGCCTTGCAAAAAGAAGCTCAGCTGTCACCTTTGTCTAGGTCATCCGCCTCCTCCCCATCTCAGCACTAAGTCACACTCTGATGGAACCACCTACCTGTTTCCCTGTCTGCCCCTCCCCCAGGCTGTCAAGGCAGAGAGGATGGGTCACGTGTCTTATTCACCTATGCATCCCCAGCTCCTCACACAGCTCCACAGCAGCTGGCACACAGTAGGTACTCAATAAATGGCTGCTGAGTGAGCCTCAGGCCTCCGGAACACCACCTCCTCAAGGGAGCCCTCCTAACTGTCCCCAGCCCTTCTCACTCCACAGGTACCTACCCTGCCAGGTCCAAGAAAATAATTTCCCCCAAATCTTCCTTGATTTTGCCAAGATATTAGGAGCTCCTTGCAGACAAAGATGTAGAATAATAATAGGGCGTTCCCTGGTGGTGTAGTGGCTTAGGGCTTCGGTGCTGGCGCTGTCAGCACTGCGGCCTGGTTTCAATTCCCAGTCAGGTACCACATACCAAAAAAGCAAAAAAAAAAAAAGAATAATAATAAAAAGAGCCAAGTTCATATAATAATATGAGGGCTGTCTGAAAAAAATCCAGCCATAAATGCCTCTATTTTTCACATTACATGGCTGGATGCTTTCTGGACAGCCCTCACATAAGAGCCAACTTCTTCTAATGCCTTTTGCTTTTTTCACAGCTACATCCTCAGGCCCTAAATTAGTACAAACAGAATTTTCAATAACTGTCGTTGAATAAATTAGTGAATGAATAAACAAACGAGTTCATGTTAGAGGTACCAACCACTGTGTGCAAAACGCCTTACCTAAGTTCTTTCATTGCCTCCACATTTGCCCTATGCTATGCTAATTATTTTCATTCTATAGGTAAGGAGCTGGGACTTCAGAAGGTGACCTACCTAAGGTCACACAGCTTGGAAGTGGCAGAGCTGAGATCCATCCCAAACCAGCTGATGTCAGAGCCCTGTTTTTCTTTTCTTTTTTTTTTTTTTTTTTTTTTTTTTTTTTTTTTTTTTTTTTTTTTTTTTTTTTTTTTTTTTTTTTTTTTTTTTTTTTTTTTTTAGTATGTGGGTAGCTCCCTGGCCGGGAATCGAACCCAGGCCGCAGCATTGACAACGCCAGCGCCGAAGCCTTAAGCCACTACAGCACCAGGGAACTCCCAAAGAGCCCTGTTTTCATATCCCCGTGTCCACAGCCTTTTGGCGAAGAGGCATTTGGCTGTGCTCACGGCGCTTTGAGGAAAGCAGACGTTTTATTGTCCGTCCTGAGAAGTGCGGAGATGGGTGGTCACCACGGACAGCGCTCAGTGGTCCTCCAGGACTCAGGATCTTCTCATCTCTCACTGTGCCTCTTCTGTGTAGCTGAAGATGTCTCCTCATAGTCACCAAATGGTGCAGCTGCTCCGAGCATCCCGCTCCGGGAGCCCAGTTTCCAGAGTGGGAGGAGAGGGACATAGGGCAGAGGCTTTCTCCCTGGCACCTCTCTTTTATCAGGGAGAAAAACCTTTCCCAGGACTCCCTGAGCAGGCCCATGCCCCTTAAACTAACCCCGGGCAAAGGGGCATAGGATTCCCATGCTGCGATTGACCCATCGGGCTTGTGCTCCTGCACACCTTCCACGTGTCTAGGGATCTCCACGCCTCTCCTGAGCAGAGCTGGGGCTCTGTTAGCAAGCTAGCATGGCAGTTGGGTAGACAAGCAGTCCTGCCCCTGCTGCGTACCCCAGCCCCTTGACACAGCACCCTCGTTGCATCAGAGCATTCACAAATACTTGCCAGCTGAACTGCAAGCAATTGAGGGGAGTGGGAGAGCCTCTTCCCAGGTGCCTGCCTTTCCTAAGGTGAGAACCAGCAAAGAGGGCTACGACTCCTGCTGGGACACAGGCTCATTGGGCCCCGTGGTGAGTCTGCAGGGACAGATGACCTGGAACCGACAGACGAGTTGATGGATTTTGAACTAGTTGTGAGTTAGACGTACTCAGTCATTCATTCAACAAGCGTTCATTGTTCATCCATTCCTCCAGCCCCTCTCTCTCCTCTGGTGGTGTTGGTGGGCAGATTGCCTGGGGACTGCTGATGAGGACTCTGATCTGCCCCTCGCTTCCTGAGAAAGGGTGCCAGCAGGGATTAGTAATGTCTGCCGTGGGTGGCACGGAGGCAGAGAGAAGGAAAGAGGCTGGGACGCAGAACAAATCCTGGGCAGAAAGGCCTTGGCTCTAAAGAAGGGATCTGGGGGTGTCATAGACTGAATGGTGCCCTCCCCAAAATTCATGTACTCAAGTCCTAACCCCCAGGACTTTAGAATGCAACCTTATTTGGAGGTAAAGTCTTTCCTGAAACAAGCGAGTTAAAGTGAGGTCATTAGGGTGGGCCCCAGTCTAATACAACGGGCGCCCTTATAAGAAGGGGAAATTTGGACGCAGACAGCCATGCAGGGAGAATGCCACGTGAACGTGAGGCTGGTCATCCACGAGCCAAGGACGGCAGCCTGGACAGATCCTGTGCTCACGGCCCTGAGAAGTACCCAGCCCTGCCAGTGCCTTGATTTCTGACTTCTGGCCTCTAGAACTGTGAGGTAGTAAGTTGCTGTTGTTTAGGCCACCGAGTCTGGGGTACTTTGTGACGGCAGCCCTGGGAAACATATGTGGGACAACGGCCTCTGGACACAGGGGTCTGTTCACATTGGGCATGACTTACCTGGGCAGGAACCTGAACAGGCTGTGGGCCCCAAAGTCTCACCCTCCTCCCATCTTTGGGTCCCTCTTGGGGCCTTGGCTTTTCCGGCTGTCAAGGACAGAGAATCTTGGTGACGGCCTGGTCGCTCCCAGCGCTGACCATCTAGCAGCCTCTCACCTTCCTGAGGCCAGCGAGGCCAGCTGTCATCACTAAATCCAACCACCTACTGTTTCCTGTTGACTTCTAGTGCCCAGGTTGGGGCCTAAGGACCTTGAAGGTGAAAACAAGCACGAGATTTAACTGGGCACTTGTATCAGTTGGCCTCAACGCTTCTGTGAATCCGAATCTCAGGAATGATTTCATTGGCTGGTTCTGCCTCCAGGACTCCCACGGGTTTGCCACCAAGATGTTGGCTGGGGCTTCAGTCATCTGAAGCCTTGGCTAGTATGGGCCAGTCGTCTTCCAGGGCGTTCACTCCCTGGGTTAGCAAGCTGGGGCTGGCTGTTGGCGAGAGGCCTCAGTTCCTCACCACGCGGACTTGTCCACAGTGCTGCTTGTGCATCCTGATGGCATGGCAGCTGGCTTCCCCGACAGGGAGCAATCCAAGAGACTCAGGCGGAAGTTTGGTCTCAGGTTTTTTTTTTTTTGTTGTTTGTTTGTTTGTTTGTTTGCTTTTTTGTATGTGGGTAGCTCCCTGACTGGGAATCGAACCCAGGCCGCAGTGCTGACAGCGCCAACGCCAAAGCCTTAAGCCACTACACCATCAGGGAACACCCCTGGTCTCAGGTTTTGTTTGTTTGTTTGTTTGTTTTTTGCTTTTTGGTATGTGGGTAGCTCCCCGACTGGGAATCGAACCCAGGTCGCAGCACCGACAGTGCCAACACCGAAGCCCCAAGCCACTACACCATCAGGGAACTCCCTGGTCTCAGGTTTTATAACCTAGTCTTGGGAATCACACACTGTCACTTCTGCAGTACTTTATTGTCACACGACTCAGCCCCATTCAGTGTGAGAGGGAAGTACATAAGGGCAAGAGTGCCAGGAGGTGAGGATCATTGGGGCCATTTCGGTGGCTGGCTACCACAGGCTGGATGAGCGATCTGGTACTCTAGGGGGTCCTGGGGCCAAGAGGTCACAAAGGAGGAGTCTTATAGATTGAGCTTGGGAAAGATGGAGCCTTGAGACTCTCCATTAACCGGCACTCAAGCAGCTGGCACTCTCAAATAGCCGGCACAATGTTGCTTGAATGCCAGTTAATAGAGAGTCTACTTACATGTATTCGGTAACTACCAATCCCCACGGGTGCCGGTTAACTGAGAGTCTACTGCATTAGCTTCCCAGGCCTGCCATCCCACAGCACCACAAACGGGATGGCTTAAAACAACAGCAATTTATTTTTTCACAGTCTGGAGGCCAGACGTTCAAAATCAAGGTGTTGGCAGACTTGGATCATTTTGGAGGCTCCAAGGGAGAACCCTCTTCATGCCTGACTTCTGACAGCTCCCGGAAATCCCTGGCATTCCTGGGCTTGAGCTCCCTTCAGTCGCTGCCCCTGTGTTCACATGGCCATCTTCCGTCACTGTGTGTGTGTCTCAAACTCCCTCTCCTTTCTCTTATAAGGACATCAGCCACTAGATTTAAAGCCAGTCTTAAATCTGGGATGATCTCATCCTGAGATCCTTAATTTAATTACATCTGCAAAGACCCTATTTCCAAATAAGGTTACATTCACAGGTACCAGGGGGTTAGAACGTCAATATTATCTTTTTAGGGAACACAATTCAACCCACTACAGGAGGCTTCCCCGTGGAGGGAATGGTCGATGCCATAACCGAATATTTTCATCTGTTTTGGCTCAGGTGTCACCTCCTTTAGGGAGCCTGCTATCTCTCCTTTGTGCCCCACAGCACTTGTGCCTGCCACCATCACTGCCACTATTACCCCTTCGGCTAACATTTGCTGAGCACCCGCTCCGTGTCAGGCACCCATCTGGGTCCCAGGATACAGCAGTTAAGGCTGCCAAATTCAGCCTACAAAAATACGGGACGCAAGGGGAAACCTGAATTTCAGATAAAGAGTGAGTTTAGCTTGTTCTGTGTATCACATCTGGCAACATAAGAGCCCCAGAAGAGAGAAGCCCAACCCCCAGCTGCAGGGAGCCCGCAGTCGTGGGGAGAGGTGGCAGGGGTGAGTGACCTCGAGGCTGTGTGACGTGGGTGGGGCGAACAAGGCATCGGGAGCCCCCAGGAAGTGTGCCCAGGCCAGGTACGTGAGTGAGGCTTCCAGGAGTTCCCTGGTGGTGTAGTGGCTAAGGCTTCGGCGCTTTCAATGCTGTGGCCTGGGTTCGACTCCCAGTCAGGGAACTACTCAAAAAAAAAAAAGGAAAGAAAAGGAAAAAGCTTCCAGTGTTTAAGCTGGGACTCCAGGGGTGAGGAGGAAAGAGGGTTTCGGGTGAAGGGAAGGGCAGGGCCAAAGGCAGATGTGGAGGGGGGCCCTGGCCAGGTGGCAGGGCCAAACACACAGCCCTAACCCCTAGCGGAGTCCAGAACCTTGGAGGGCTTTAACTGGCCTGACCAGATGTGCATTTCAGAAAGAGGGGGCTGTGCAGTGTCACAAACACCGAGGAAAGAAGTGTTTCAAGGAAGAGGGAGCGAGTAACATGCCGGATGCTGCAGGGAGGTCCGGGAAGATAAGGACCCAGATGTGTCCCCTGCAATTAGCAAAACTGCCGGTGGCCTCAGAGTGAGGCTTCAGTGGGGTGGTGGGACCCGAGACCAGGCTGCAGTGGGCTGAGGTGTTTGCAATGTGAGAAGCATGGAGGTGGAGGCAGGGAAGGCAGCTTCTCCCCCGAAGTTTTTGAGTAGGATAGAGGCTCAGCACAGGCTGGAGCTGGAGAGAAGCAGGGCTGAGGAAGGCTGGGAGACAGGGGAGAGGGTGCAGGGAGGGGCCCTGAGGGCCTGAGGCCCAGGGTGGTCTGGCCCTGGAGGAGGCTCAGCTCCCCAGGTAGCTGGAAGAGGAGGATGGAGCGTTCAGATTCTTTTTGGGAAATCCAGGGCCTCTCAGGGCCAGCTAATCACACAGTGCAAAGTCTGCCTCTCCCTCCGGTGCTGTGACACGCCCACCCCTGGGCAGGGGTAGTCTCCCAAGCCTGCTTCCCAGCTCAGAAAAAAACCTGGAGCACAGGGCGGCGCCATGGCTCTGCTGAGCCAATGAACACATGAAGATCTGGGAGGAGCTGAGGGCTCTAGAGTGAGAGGTGGGTAAGAGGATGCCAAAACACAGAGTTGGGGGGACTGGCTATCTTAGGGGGAATGGGGAGTCCAGGAAGGAGTAGGAGGGGTACAGGGCCTGGGAGAGGGGGAGACAGTGTCTCTGTCCAGAAGTGTTAAAGAGGAGCAGAGTGGACCCCTGCCCCCCGCCCAGAACCCCTGTCTGAGAGCAGGAGGGCGTGTCTAACGAGGCAGTATGGAAAGCTGGTCCATAGGCACAGACGTGGGGCAGGACAGGGAGGTGGGGCAGCGGCAGGGAGGGTGGGCAGATGCACTTCTGTACTTTGGGAGGAGATTCCTTTCCTGCCCATGGCCCTGCCAGGTGACATCGACCATCCCATCTCATTTAATCTTCACAGTCCCGGTGGAAGGAGATGGTGAAGATCATTGCTATGGGTAGTCTCACTCTAGAAATAAGGAAACGGAATCTCAGAACATTTAAGCACCTTGACTAAAGTCACAGAGCCCCTAACTAGCAGAGAGGGAGTTTAAGCCCAGGCTGGTCAGACTCCAAAGCAGACTTTGTCTACTACCCCAGCAGACCTGAGCTGGGGACCGGCATTGGGGGCAGCCCCCAGGGACACTGCTGTGGGGCAGGAATAGAGACGTGGGGCTTTGCAGGCCTCCTGGGGGCCTAGATGATGTCACCTCCCCAATGGACTACTAAGCTCACCTCCCAGGCTTTGTCTGGGATTCAGCAAATTCCAGCAGTTTGTGGGACAGTGGGCGGACCCAAGCCTGGGAAGTGGCAGAAGAGACAGGGCACAAGGCAATCATGGTGGCAGGCATCTGTTTCCAGAAACAGCTGACCATGAAGTTCAATGTGGGTAAAGAGAGAAGAGATGCCAAAACAGGGTAGAGAACTGCCCTGGGATAGGGTTCAGCCTCGTTCCTACCTTGCCCCCTCCCCTGCCCCCTGCTTCACCCTTCTGACGTTGCAAATACTGTTCCCTCCTTGCCTCCTCCTCCTTCAAGGGCAAGTTCGTTTCCCTGCTTGACTTTTCTCCGTAGAACCTATATCATCTCATGTATTATGTACCTGCCCCCTCCTTCTTGCATACAAGCTCTATGAGAGCAGTATCTTTTGTTTGTTATTGTTTTCTTGCTATTGTTCTCAGCAGATGTTGTTTGCCTGTTTGGGGCTCTTCACTACACTGAGCGCTGAAGATAGGATAATATAACCTGACGAAGTCTATGAAGTGTAAGTCTTGGGCATTGTTTCTCCTGTGTTTGTGTGTTAGACCCTACCTGGGG
The DNA here is from genome assembly GCA_004026885.1 of Lyroderma lyra. Taxonomy (NCBI): domain Eukaryota; kingdom Metazoa; phylum Chordata; class Mammalia; order Chiroptera; family Megadermatidae; genus Lyroderma; species Lyroderma lyra. Next base: position 176,914 of record PVJL010000404.1, on the reverse strand, counting down.
AGCTCTTAGAAGCCAAGACTCTGGCTCCACCCCTGGATTTTCTGGGGCTAGGCCCCAGGCGTGTGCATGGTGCACAAGCTCTAGGGGTGGGTCTGATGCAAGTCACATGGGGGTCACACAGCGGTCTTCTAGGATAGACTGGGGTCTCATTTCAGTAAACAGTTGTTACATGCCTGTCTCCTCCCTAAACAGTGTTTGTTTGTTTGTTTGTTTTTATGTGGGTAGCTCCCTGGCTGGTAATCGAACCCAGGCCGCAGCGCTGACAGCACCGAAGCCTTAAGCCACTGCACCACCAGGGACCTCCCCCTAAACAGCGTTTTGAGCTGCGACAGCATCTTGCCCCGCTCTGTGGCCCCTGGACTCAGGGCAGCGTACGTGCCAGTAAATGTTTATTGAGAGAACGAATGAATGGAGGGCGAATAAATGGTGACATGATGGATGAATGAATAAAGGGACTCCAGTTAGAGAGGAATTTTTCTTTTCTTTCTTTTTTTTTTTTTTTTTTTTTGCTTTTTGGTATGTGGGTAGCTCCCTGGTTGGGAATCGAACCCAGGCCGCAGCACTGACAGCGCCAGCACCGAAGCCTTAAGCCACTACACCATCAGGGAACTCCCAAGAGAGGAATTTCAGGAGTTCACGATCTAGAAGGTGGGAACGGTCCCAAAGACTTCCCCTGTGCCCGAGGGCTGTGGGAAGGGTTAGTACTTCAGAGGTCGTGACGCGTTCGGTAGACTGTGAAGGTGGCCGCTCCGCAGGCTGCCTGGGGCCGGGCCGGGCCGCAGAGGTGCGGAGCGCAGGGGCGGGGAGGCCGCCCAGCTGGCTGCCTAGAGCCTCGCTTCTCCTAGTCCAGAGCGGCCGTTGCCATAGCTACAGACGCAGCCTGGGAAGGAGAGGGCGGGCCCGGGGCTACGTCATTCCTAGCGCGACGCGGCTCTGCACCTCCCGCCTCTCGGTTTGCGAGACCCTCGGCCCGCCCCCGGAGCTCTCCACCTGTACGCCTCCCTCGCTCGCCCCCGTCCCCGGCTCTGCGCAGGCGCGGTGCCCACTAGGGCGCGCGGAGGAGCCCGCGAAACGCATGCGCCTTGCGGGGCCCGCCGCCGCTCTGGTGTCGCCGCTGCTGCCCTAGCCACCGTTGCCGCCTCCCTGCTGGCAAGTGTGGGAAGGAGGAGCCGAGGGCCGCCGCCGCCGTTGCCGCCATGGGGGTGAGTGAGGCAGGGAGAGAAGACGCGAGGGCCGGGAGTGTTCCCTGCTCCCTTCGCCCCCTGAGCCCCCATTGTTATTGAACCCCCTCTCACGTGACCCCGACCCACTCCGGCCTTACGTGACCCCGAGCCCCCACATGACCCGATTCCCCAATTCTAAGTGTCCCCTTGCTCGTCCCAGCCCGGAAATCCCTGGGGAGCCCCATTTTCCGAGCCCCACCCCCTTGAGTGCCCCCCGCCCTTTGCGTTGCGCCCGCCCTGCCTTCCTGGCTGACCTGTTACCTTCTTGGTCTCCCCTCTCCACCCGCGCGAACCTTGGCGGGTATCCCCCCACTCCCGAGGGTCACCGTCATCTGGTTGTCGCCGGCTTTGCGGCTTCCCACATCTCAAGCTAGCCCTGGCCTGGAGGTAACTGAGGCCCAGAGAAAAGAAGGCACCCAGCCAAGGTCAAACACGCAGTGACTGGGGGCCAGACCCCGACGCGGGACTCCCCGCGCTCTGCACTTGCGGCTACTTGGATTCTCAGTGAAGCCGGTTCCCCTGCTCTCTTTGGAAACCTCTCCACCAGGTTCATCCTGCTCCAAAATTAGTCTCTTCTTTTCCAAGAGAGGCCTGCCTTCACGGCCTCCTGGATGCCCTGAGGTGGTGCTTATTATTACCTGATTTATTAGCAGTCTTAGTACTGCAGGTGGCTCTACAGGGGAAGCTGTGCAGAAGTGGAGTAGGGAGTTAATGGCGGGGGGGGGGGGGGGCCCTGGTGATGGCCCCAGTCACGGATGGATCACCTGTTCTGTGTAAGGCCACCTGGAGGTGCAGTTTATGCCCTTCCCTGGCACGTGCTGGTAGAGGGTTGGCAGAAGTTAGGCGCATGTTTCTGTGAGTTCACCTTCCTAAGTCCCAAATAAAGTAGCATTGGTCACTCTTCTAAAAATGTGACCAGCCTTTTCTGTGTGTATTACTAGTTTTTACATAGAGTTTCTCTCACCTTTAAGGAGCTCTGACGTTGGAGCCACAGCTACCTCACTTCCAGCCCCATTCACTGGCCAGCAGCATGACACCGTGCCAGTGACATGGCCTTCCAGAATTTGAATTATCTCATCTGTGAGATGAGGATGATGGTACCTCCCCCTCAGGACAGATGTGAGGATTAAATGAGATGGTGGGTGTAACTAACCAAATAGGTGCCTCCTAAATAGTGGCTGTTAACTTTTGCCTGTATCCTCAGCCTTTACTTTAGTTCTCTAAAATAGATTTGTGCTATTTTTAACCCATTGGGTTTGTCCCTACTGTTAGTAACCTAGATTTTTTTTCCCCACACAAATAGTTATTGACTGAACAAGTCAACTTGTTAGACAAAAATAGTTGTCTAATCCATGTCTCAAAGCATTTTATGTAATCCTTGTCAAAACAAATTTGTCATATTTCAGCAAGGAATTTTTGGATACTATGTACTTTATATGTAGAAAATCAAGTCTGGAGACTTCAGACACATTTAACTTACACTTGAGTGAAAGGAAGGTCCCAGGCCCACCTCGCATTGAAACTAAATGAAACCTGTGTGTTGGATATCACTGAGTAAGTGTCTACCCAGCATCAGCCACTGCAGACGGAGGAGAAAACAAGGAGCATAGCAGGCCATTCTCTTCCAGTACTTCCTCCTTGGATGAGTGGAAGTAGCAGGACTCAGAGGTGCTGTGATCTTGGCTTCCTGGAGGGCCCCAGTCTCATTACTCAGACTTTATGGATGTGTTTCCCAGAACTACCGCCTAGCCTCTTCTGGCCTAGAACTCACTGCAAAAGAGACTTGAATTTTCCTCCTTGCAACAGACCTGGAACATTCCTTGTCCTCATTCCTCATGGGTAGGGGCTGCAGGCATCCCTCCCCAGAGGTATAAGGAAGGTCATCGTAGTGGTCACCTTCCAGTGGAGGGCTCTGTTCCATTTGACAGCCTGACCTCATGCTTGGAGAGAGTGGCATCAGAGGGACCATCATTCTCCTCAAAGTTCTTTTTACCCTTGCCCCAAAGTTGTTGTCTTTTAGGAATTAGAATTTAGATCTGTCTCCCCTTGCCCAAAACAAGTTCTTTTTGGGTACTGGATACTTTTTGGGATGGAGGCATTGACTTTGAAAATGTAGGAGATGCCACATTCCTTTTCTGAAAGGTGCCTCCTGCCCCCATCTGGCGTTTTTGTTTTTTAATTTTTCCATGTGGTCTTTAGCAGTCAGAGAACTCTATGAAGATGCTGCTTAGTAGGAGTAGCAAGGGGAGGAGTTTCACAGCTACATGTGAAAGCTGTAAATGTAATTGATGTAGTGGAAATAGCATGGACTCTGGGGGTCAGACCTGGATTTGAATCTTGGATGACTCATTCATCAGGTATGAACTGAGTACCTGCTGTTTGGTGAACACTGGGTGTGCACTGGCAACTAAAGCAGCTGTGCCTCTGCCTCATGGAGTGTCCAGTCTCATGGGAGTGGAGGGAAGAGAGGGATTGGAAGACCTCTTGGAGAACTCTGTTCACTAGCCCTGTGACTCGGAAAGTTGTCAGTCTCTCTGTGCCTCAGTTTTCTCGTCAAAGAAGTGGGCACACATACCTCACTGAGTTATAAAGATTAAAATCAATCATAATAAAGTACTAGCAGAGTGTTTACTTTAGTGGGTCCTTATAAACACAAGTCCTTACTATAAATAATTTTTATATCTAATACCTTCTATTATTTTGTCCTCACAACAGCCCTAGGATGTGTAGCCATTGTTAGCCCCATTTTATGGATGTGGAAATTGAGGTTCAGAGAAACTGAGTCACTTGCTGAAAAGAGATTAAGTAACTTGCCCAAAGTCACACAGCTGTTAGTAGAAGAGCTGAGAATCAAATCCAGGTTTCTTGACTCAAAATCCCACACTCTTATTATATAAAACTCCCTTGGGAAAGACACTTAACCACCATGAGCTTTACTATTCACTGTGCTTATTTCCCATTTTAATTAGGAGAATTTTCCTGTGTCCCTGCAGGATAATCTTACCTCCACAAGGCAGGGCAAAGCTAATTGGAACAGTAGGAGACCGCTTTTCCTAGGGTATGCTGGGTTTAAGGGGGAGCCGCTGGCTGGCTGGCCCAGCCTGCTGCAGCCTGCCTCACACCCCGTGTGCACGCCGTAAGGCGCTTAAGGGGCTCTTTCATTATCTGCAGTCTGGTGCCGTGGCAGCCCCAGGCCTCACTCCGAGGATTGCCTGCTCGCCTGTTCCCCTGCGTGAATGAGCCCAAATCTGGAGTCCCGGGGTTGGCCCTCCTGCTGTTTGTGCTTGGGGATTACTTCATGTGCTTAGAAATGAGATGCTGTGCAGGCAACCCATGTTTCAGCGCTTTCTGAGTCCCGGGCATCAGACTTTCTTTCCAGCACCTTTGATCCTTTGGCTCTTTATTACCATGTTGAGAGAGAGCTAGTGTGCAGGGTGGAAGAAGGGAGCTTGCCTCTGCTGTGAAGGTGTACGGGCTCTGACCTACCCTCATAGCTGTTCCGTGAGGCCAGCACTGCTTCCCCGTTTTACTGGAGCTGGGTCGCTTTCATAGGTCATGCCAGCCGTGGCAGGAGGAACATTGGCCTAGCCTGTTTGATGCCAAAACTCATGTTCTTTCTGTCCCATCCCACAGCCCTGGAGACTGCCTGTGTCAGGTCTCTGTGTTCCTTACACCTACCTCAGTGTGGAGGTAGGGCCTGGGGTGGCACAGTGTTGGCATGTCATACCTGCTGTTACCAAGCTGAAAGAGTAATGAAAAGTGAGGGCTCCCAAGGTCTCATTTGGACCTTACCTTGGCGGGACCGAGAAGGTCTTTGGTACTGACGTTGGCTCTCCCAGTGGGAGACGACATGGCTGGTAGAACAAAACGTTGGATCTGTGGCCCAGCCCCTGAGTTGACTCTTCCCTCTGCCCTTTACTCTCTGGGGAACTCTGAACGAGTTGCACTGTCCCTTTGAGTCTCAGTTTCCTCATGTGTAAGGCAGGTGACGGTTTCTGCCCTGGGAATTGACCTGATAACGTTTGTGAAAACACTTTGCAAGCTGAGTGTATCTCAAATGTTGTCCTGAAACCCAAATTCCCAGTGGCAAAGATGGATGTCTAAGACTTCCATGTGGTAGAAGGGCTAGTTCTGTTCCCAGAACCCAGCGTCATGAAGACAGCCTGTTCTCTCCTGCTTGTTCCTTCCTCTGGGGAGGTGAGAAAAGGGATCTAGCCTGGCTTCCAGCACAGTGCTCAGCCTGCAGATAACAGCTAGTGTTGGGCAGTTTATACCTAGCATCTTGGCATCTGAACTCTGGCCTCCTGATTGCTCGAAGTAGGAGTTAGTTAAACAACGTTGTTCCTTGGGGAACTGAGGGTAGAATTTATCCTGAGAAACTTTCCCAACCACTGGTTTCTCAGCTCGTTCTTCTCTGAGGCCAGTCAGTGTCTGCTAAGGTGGATGGGAGGTAGTAGAACCTCTCTCGGGTGAGCTCAGGAAGATGTGGGGGGTGGTTGGTAAAAAGCAGAGCCATCTTACCAGTGCCTTTGGGGTGCCTCTGGACTTGGGCTGGGTGCGCTGCTCTGGTCCTTGGGAGTGAATGAGAACTGTTATTTATTGAGTATGTGCTATATTAACCCACATGGGCATAACACCTCCAAGAAGGTATTAAGGGCCCCACTCACGAGAGGAGGAAAGGATTCAGGGCAGGGCTGTGCTTTGCACAGCCCCCCGAAGACCACAGGGACTGCAGAGCAGAAAGAGGCTTTGGATAAGGCCTCTCCGACTCCAGAGCTGGGCTCTTTCCCTATGCTACCTATGTTTTACTGGAGGACAAGAGGGTCCATTTAGTCCTGAGAGAAGCCCACATGAGCCTCAGGATAGGATCTGCTCTAGAGGCGGTTGTGGGCGGTTTGCCGGTTACCCCTCTGTACAAGGACAGCCTCCCTGTGCTCCTCCCTGCTGCCTGTGTGGCTGCAGCTTGGCCTTGCTGACCACGTGTCAGCATGGCCTCTGTCCCCAGGTGAACCCCTTGGGGCCCTTCACTCTGCCTCGTTGCTGCTAGCTGCTAGGTAGCTGCTAGCTGCGTGGTGTGCCTGCCACTCATTGGCCTTCGCTGAGCAGCACCTAAGCCATAGTGCCCTGGCCCTGGCTCGGGAGGGGGGGCCAGCTCCCAGAAGGGCTGCCCCGGATCAGAGCTCTCTCCTGTGGCCGGGAGACTTTGAATGAGCTTATGCTTAGGAATATCTGTCAGCGGCCACCTCAGATGCCGTCTCCTCCCTGAAACCTGCCCTGAGTGTATCTAAAATTAGTTCTCTCCATAGGAGGGGATGGGTGGGTGACTTTCAGGCACCTGCTGGGGGCCAGGCTCTGTTGCAGACCTTGTCACGTGCTCTCCTGGGGTTTTCACAGTGACCCAGCAGTCCTGAGGGTCAGTACCCTTCCTCACAAGGAAGCCAAGGAGTCTGACGCTGCTCCCAGGATCTCACAACTAGAATATTCTTGGGTCTTTCTTAGCCCAGCAAGTCAGCGGCAGCCAGGGTTGGAAGTTTCTGTGGCTGAGGCCAAGCCTGTGGACATAGGGACAGACCCTTGGGTTCCTCACAGGGAAGGACAAGGTTGGCCACAGCCCTTGCAGCCAACTTTGCTTTTCCCTGTTGCAGAGGAAGTCGAGCAAAGCCAAGGAGAAGAAGCAGAAGCGGTTGGAGGAGCGAGCAGCCATGGATGCGGTCTGTGCCAAAGTGGACGCTGCCAACAGGGTGACTGTCCCCTCCTTCCCAGTCCCTTCCCCTTCTGACTTCAACTTGGTTTTTAATTTGACTTCTTTTGGCGCCACCCTGTGGCAGAATTGTGTTACTGCCCAAACCCCCACCTCCCCTGCTTGCTTGTGGAGGGGAATGAACCAGAATGAACGAGCCTGGAGTTTGGAGGAGGGACAGCGATTGGCCATGTGGGTCCAAGTGGAAGTGTCTGCTCCTCTCTGTGGGTCTCCTTCTTACATCAGAAGAGGGTCTGGAGACATTTTTGTTAGGATTTTGCATTTTTGGGCGGGATTTTCCTTGTAAAATGTGATAGAATTTTCTCATTTATTCCTTCAAACATTTACTGAGTGCCCGTGAAGTACCAGAGGCTGCGCTGGAACCAGGAAGGTGCCCGGTTCAGCTACCCGGTTCACAGTAGCTGAGAGTCAGAGCACCAGATGGGCCCAGCTTTCAAGCTGAACCAGAGAGGTTCTGGTCCACCCCATTTGTATCCCATTTTTTATTATTATTCTTTTAGCCCACTCAGTAAACAGTCCACATTTATAAGGATGTGGCTCAGGGACTTGATTTTTCCATGTTGGGTTTTGACCAGGTGAGGTTAGCTAGGGACTTTTTGGAAGTGTGCAGGTGGGTCTCATGGCCCCTCTCCTCCTCTGGGTCCAGTGAGCGGTGAGCAGGTCCTGTGCCCACATGCCAGTGTTAGGTCGCTTAGGTCTCTCCTTGCCCCGTCAGAGGAAGCTCCCTCCTGTGTGTGCTTGCGGAGCTGAGGCCGAGGGGGAGTGTGTGTGAGGGAGACTTTGGGCCTGGGAGTGCAGCCTCCCGATGTGGTTCTGACCAGCGTGTGTGTGTGCTCCTCCTCCGTTCTTTCCCCCCCCACAGCTTGGAGACCCTTTGGAGGCTTTCCCAGTGTTCAAGAAATATGATCGAAATGGGTGAGTGTTCAGCATTCCTACTTTTGCCTCTTTGAGTGTCTTCAGGAATTCATCTTTCCAACAGAGGCTTTCTCAACTCATATTTGCACATTCTTCTTTGTTAGGAAAAAGCAGACACGATGGCTAGTGCCCTGTTGATGTAAAAGCCCCCAGTTAGGGTGACAAAGGAATCCGTAAATGAACAGAGATTGCATAGTCTCAGACTGATGTCCGTAGGACTTGTTATTCTCTCTAAACAAAAAAATCATAGAGCTGAAACTTGAAAAATCTTCTAGGCTGACTCATTTTATACAGGGGAAACTGAGGCTCAGAGAAATTGAACGAGATTTCTGGGCTTACAGAATTTGTCTCTGACAGCCAAGGGAGCTTTTAATTCCCGATCCAGCCTGTTTCCCTCAGCGTATAGTATAATCGTTAAAATCCACTTAGTGGCTTTGTGACCCTGGACAGATTACTTACCCTCTCTGTGCTTCGATTTTCTAGTCAGAAATGGGTCTAAGAATAGTACCTTCCTAATGGCATCATCAGGAGGATTAGATGTAAAGTGTTAGTGTCTGGAGCATTCTAAAAGCTCGCTCAGTGTTAGCTGTTACTACTACTGTTACTGTTACCAGTCCAGTTACTGTGGGATCTGTATTAAAGTCCTCCTCCCCTTTCTGTCTTCTTGATTTGTAAACTAGGAAGCATCATATATTTCACCAGAAATGTGTTTGTTGGCTGAGGGGAAAATGGGAGTTATGGTTTCAGAGAATCACAGGTATTGGTTTGAATCATAACTGTGCTCTTCTTAGCTACACTTGGACAAGTCAGCCATACTCTGCAAACTTTATTTTTTAACCTGTTAAATGGCGTGAAGATGCCAAATTTGCAGGTTTGTTTTAAGGAGGAAAGAGAATGTTTCCAGCTGTTTGTAGCAGCTGGTATGCATATTTCAATGAACAAGGTAGACAAGTGCAAATATTTGAATTATGAAGTAAAGCCTGTAATAGGCAACACGATGCTCGCCTTTCAGAGCTGTGTCTAAATTTCATAGTACTACACGAATGTCTTCATTCCTCTTCCTGTCTGTGATTAGACTCATTGTAGTTCCTCTGGCACCTTTGTCATTCAGCTTCTGGGAAGGCCTTTGCACGTGGTTTAGAGATCCCTTACTGTGCTAGCTGTTGGTGTCCGTACCCCACAGTCCCCCTGACTTCCAGAAATACAAACAGCTGTGAAGCAGGCCTTCCCAGCGGACTCTGGGCTCTTTCAGTGCCTGGAATTTTGTGTGATTTGTGTGGTTGTGATCCTACTCTCATGAACTTAAAGAACTCAGATTAGCAGAGAGTTTACCTGCAGACCGCCCTTTGGAAAATACATAGCTGAGACAGATGCAGTGCTGTGTTTGGGCATTTCTGACTTCTACGTGGTCACTCCGTACAAAGGAAGGAAGACTCCTCCAAGTCAGGAAGTTCCAAATTTACAAACCTCAGCGCACGTGCAGCTCACGTGGTGTGCTAGTCAGCGGCGGTGAGGGTGGATTCCACTGGGAGCATCCTCTGAGGGTCATGTTGAAGGTCACTGGAAGATACTGGGATGGGAGCTCTATAAGGATTTCGAGTTGCTGACTTCAGTCCTTTCAGAATGTGGCGCTACCTAGAGAATGTGGTTTCACAGTTTGGCCAAGCCCTTTAACTGTAATTTACTTAAATTTATTTAGAAGTAAATTGCAGATTGAGATACCTTAATGCCTACAGCATTTGTTAGTTTAGGAAAACAATGTGGGGTTGTTTGATGGCCCTAGAGGTGGCAGGCAGGACTCCTTAGCCCTGCCAGCTCGCTGTACCGATTTTTCGGTCATTTCCGAATCTGCCACTAGACTGCGGTACCTAATTTTCAAAATGAAAGGTAGACCTATTTTCTACAATGTCTCCAAGTTCCATCTTATTCTAACCACTTGTTTGCATGTAACTAACATTTTTCTATATCATGTTGGTTTTTTCTCTTTAATGCTCAGGAGCCCAGGTATCGGGACAGTTAGGTTCAGGGCCTCAGGTCTGGTAGGGTTAGAACAGGGAGTGAGCTGTAGTCTTCTCAGAGAGCCTGAGGTCACCCAGACACTTTCAAGGAGAGTTGGTAGATAAGAAGGACAAGGTCCTCAGAGAGGCATCAGTTCAGAATTAAAGCAGCAGTAAAATGCCTAAGGGTAGGGACTGAGGACACAGCCTTTGTGAGTGTTCATAACAGTGCAGAAGAGAGGGTGCGGAGAGGGACAGTTTACAAAGCATGGAGTCTGATAGGGGAGACAGGAAATGAGCCTTGTGGTCAGGGTGGGGGGCTTGTGATGACAGTTAATCTCTGCCCAAAAGGCTTAGTTCCTGCACAGGCACCGTCCGAGTTTGGTCTGGGAAGGCCAGGCTCGACGTGGCTACTCTGTAGCTTACCTGCAATCAGGCGCTTCTCCCCTCGGGCTTTCAGACCAGCGGCAGTGCGAGGGGGTAGCTGGCTCCACGCACCTCCTTTCCCCTCCCAGGTTAAACGTCTCCATTGAATGTAAGCGAGTGTCTGGACTGGAGCCAGCCACCGTGGACTGGGCCTTCGACCTGACCAAAGCTAACATGCAGACCATGTAAGCACAGCCTGACAGGAGGGCTCTTCCCCAGGCCCGCCTTCTTCTCTCAGGATTCTTGGTCCTAACTGTACCCCCACCCGCCATTTCCCCAGGTATGAGCAGAGTGAGTGGGGCTGGAAGGACCGAGAGAAACGGGAGGAAATGACAGATGACCGAGCCTGGTACCTCATTGCTTGGGAGAACAAGTCGGTCCCAGTTGCCTTTTCTCACTTCCGGTTTGACGTGGAATGTGGGGATGAAGTCCTGTACTGGTAGGAGCCCCGGTTGGGGGTGCGGAGTGTCTGGGGGAGACCCTGGTGCTGCTCTAGGCACTCCAGCGGGAGGCAGAGTCCACCATGCCTGTTGGGTGTGCAGGCCACCAGGGCCCACGGGCTCCTCTGACGGGCCCTCTCCACGCTCACGGCTCCGCTTTCTTTGCCAGCTACGAGGTGCAGTTGGAAAGCAAGGTGCGACGGAAAGGCCTGGGCAAGTTCCTGATCCAGATCCTGCAGCTCATGGCTAATAGGTAAGGGCCACCCTCGTGTCACTCAGTCGGAAGGAGCTGCCTCTGCGGCGCCCCTGCTCCATGGAGGACAAGCTCATGGGAATGTTTTGGAAGAAAGACATCTAGAACCCTCTCAGCAAGATAGTCCCTGCCCTGTTGTGACCCTCGATTTTGTGCATTCAGCTCAGTGCATAATGGGGAGGCGAAGAGGAAGTTGGGTAGCCATTCATGTGGGCCTACTGCCCGTGCGGGCTCCTCAGCCTCCTGAGCACTGTGGAAGCCCGGGACAGAGGCCGGAGTCGGGGCTCAGGCGTGCTGCCGGGCACATGGGAGGTGGCAGGCAGAGGCATGAGAGAGGAAGCACGATTTCACACCTGTCTCTTTCTAGAAGGTCTTCTCTGCTTTCTTCTCAGCACACAGATGAAGAAAGTTATGTTAACAGTATTTAAGCACAATCACGGTGCCTACCAGTTCTTCAGAGAAGCGCTGCAGTAAGGAGCTGGGTCCTGGTGTGGGACTCTGGGTGCAGGAGGCGCTGCCTCGTGCCTTCTCCAGGGCCTGGCCTCTGTTCACCCTGACGCCTGAGCTCCGGGTGCAGGGGTCCTGGGGGTTGGGGGTCCTGGGGGTTGGGGATGGTGGGATGACATGGGAGTGTGGCTGGTGGGAAAGTTCTCAGACCAGGGAGGAGGGCAGTCAGCTGTCTGCAACCAACCCTGTGTTCCTGCCTGCCTTGCAGATTTGAAATCGACGACTCTTCCCCCAGCATGTCTGGTTGCTGTGGGGAGGACTGTTCCTACGAGATCCTGAGCCGGAGGACCAAGTTCGGGGACAGTCAGCACTCCCATGCAGGCGGGCACTGTGGTGGCTGCTGCCACTGACCTCCCAAACCAGAATGTTCTCCAAGGCCTGCCCTCTCCCTGGGTCTCATGCCACTCACCAGGTGCCCTCAGAGCTGTGGCCTTCCCCAGCCCTGCACATGCCAGGCTGCACCCTGAGAGCCAGAGCCAGAGCCCTGTGGGGAGTGGTCTGAGCTGCCCCTACTGTTTCCTAGAAGAGCAGAGTGCCGGGGGGAACAGAGAGGGGAGGACACTGAGGATAGAAGTGGCAGAAGCCAGGGCATGAAGTCATTCTCGCACAGAGGGTGTTTGAAGACTCACTCCACTCTTGTGCTCTTGAGCATAAAGCTCCCTGACTTCTCTGTAGCTGGATTCCTGACAGCCCCCCTCCCCTCTTGCCTGGACAAATGGAGTTTGTCCACATTTATACCCACCTTATGGAAGTCCTGGAGCTCGGGGTTGAGGTCTGGCTGGTCCCCAAAAAGGAGTGGACTCGGTATGAAGTCTGGGCATAGAGAGGCTTCAGAGAGACTTGTGCTCTGTGGACAGAGCACTCTGGTGGCAACCAGGGGAGGTCTTCTGTGCCATGACACGGCAAAGCACGGGCACTCTTTCTAGCTCTTAAGGATCCACAGTCAGAGTGGCGTCATCCCAGGGGTGCACCCGACTGGGAAAAAGGCCGCCTTCCTCCATCGCTGTGAGGGGCTGAGAGACCAAGAGCAAAGTGTCGGATGGAGCCCGTCGTGGGGACAGTTGCTTCTTTGGGCTTTTGGACTTTGCTGCATCTAAAATCAGCCTCTTGACCTCATGGCAGTGACTCGAGTTTTTCATTCGTAGAAAAAAGGCAGAGGTCCTGCCTGTTCCTCCTCCTCCTCACCCTGCACTGCTCTTCCTACTCCTGCTTCTCACCTCCACCCCAGACACTCACTCTCCGGGGGGTGGGGGCAGGAATAACATCAGGGACGCGTCCCCTTCCCCCAGAAGAACCCCTCGTTCTGGCACGCTTGGTGCCATTTTCGCTGATACGTTGGTGCTGATAGCTCTCTGCAGCGGGGCATTGCTCCCTCTTCCGAGAGCCCCCAGCCAGCAGCAGGCCTGACCTGCGCTCCCCAGCCTCGCCCCTCGCTGCCTCAGTGAGGCCTTTGTGCCACGGTCCTGGCCAGTGGCTCAGGCTGCAGCAGGAACGCCTGGTGGCCACACCAGCTGCTCCCTTCTCGCATCACCCTGTGGCAGCAGGCTGGGGCAGAGGAGGAGGCCTTCCTCTTCTCTCACAGGACACGAAGTGCGGGGTCAGCGTTCACACTCACCCTGACCTCTAGGCCTTGTTCCCCCTCCAGGGGAAGAAAATGACCAAACCCTCATCCAGGAAAAAGCACCTAACGCCTCCCCTTAGATGTCCTTGAGCTTTGCTCTAGGGACAGGTTTGAAGTTCTAGCCTTTGTGAGGTTGCTGTCGTGGAAATCTGTGGGCCCTTCTGACCTCAGAGTTGGCTCACAGCCTGCCCTCTGCCCTGACTCAGGCATCTGTGCTGGTGGACCTCCTGGGGCTGTTCTTGCACCTCCCCTGGAGCCCTGCACTTGCAGTGGCCGGAGCACAGGGCCTCCTTCACCCGTGCAGCCCCCGCTGAGTGCTCTGCCTTGCTCTTGACCCCCTTGAAGAGGGCCCTGCAGCTTTACACTGGAACAAGCCCACCTGTGCCCTTGTCCTGCTGGCTCCTGGGGGACTTCACTCAAGAAGGAGAGCTTCAGTTGTTGAGAGGGCACTGGTGGGCTCCTTCCAAGAATCCTAGAATGACAGAAGCATGTTTAGGAAGTGTTTCCTCTGATCCCTATCTCAAAGGATACAGAATGCTAACTATTTATTGTCTTAGATCATGGATTTCTGATACCTCCCAATCAAGGGGACCAAAAGGAGCCCCCAGTGTAAATCCCACATAAGGTGAGTTCAGTGTATATTGTCTCTTTCTAGTAATTGGACACCTGGCACTGAGCCCTCACACACAGCAGCTCGGTGCCATGTCTGTTCGTTCAGCACCTGCCGGCCACTTTAGGGGGCCGGGGTCAGGGCAGGCGAGGCGCTCCCTGAGTCAGCACGTCTCTTTCGTCGGTGTTGAGCCCGTTTGTCCTCCACCGTCAGTCAGTCTTCACTTCCCAGGTCTTGGTTTTGAGAAACACGCAGGTCTTAACCAGGCTTCTTTGGGGCACATTAATACATTTTTAAAGATTTTTTTTCTTTTTAGTTGTATCCATTCTATTTCAGGTTATTTTTGTTGATGTCAAACGTGCACCTGACGTGTATGGTTCTTTTTAACCCTTTATGGTTTTTTTAGAGGAAACTTTGAACTAAACTTCTTGATATATATATTTTTCTTTAGCAACTTATCACTGGAATCAAAGGGAAAATGTGGTCTCTTTTTGCATTGATTGTATTTGTATGTCACAAATAAAAGCTACTTTGTTCAGCTGCTGGGCTGGCTCCTGACGCTGGAGTGCCGTGGGTAGCGTGGGCTCAGGACGTCCCAGGCCCTCAGACGGTCGCGTGTTGGGCCGAAGCCCTGGGAGACAAGCTGTGATGGCCCCGCACGCCCTCCTGGTAAAGAAGCTTCAGGCCTGAGAAGCCTCAGTGTCTGGGGAGAAGAGCCAGAGGTGGGAACTGAGACCAAGTGCACGTGTTTCTGCCACCTCCCAGAAGCCCTGGGTATCGGTCCGAGGTCTCCTGAGGAGCGCCTGCTGTGCATCCTGGAAAGAGAGTCCCAAGCCAGGCATTGTGGCACCTGCCCTCTGGGACTGAACATAAATTCAGTGTGTTTGTGTGGGAGTCAGGTGAGAATGTCAGTGCTTCTTTCCTCCCTTTTATTTTATTGGGTTGCTCAGAATATGCTTTGTCTCCTAAAAAGATTCCAACCCCCTCTTCCCTGCACTCACAAAAGACAGAGTCTCAAAGGAAGGGTAACTCATGTCAGTCCTGACAGGGCAGGAAAGTTACGAGCCGGGGAGGCTCCATCCAGCCCCCGGCGTGTGACAGATGGAGCTGTTCACCTTCTCTCCCCGGCGGGACTCCCGCCAGTCCTGGGCCAGCGTGAGCTGGGAGGAGAGGCAGGAAGTGGGCTGGGAGCTGGGGCTCAGAGGCACCTCCAGTGGATACTGGAGGGGCCCTCTCATCCCGCTCCTGTTGGAAGGTGGTGAGAGAGGCCCAGACGGAGCTCCTGGGCCACAGGGAGTATGTGTGCTCTGGCAGGCCGGTTACCCGGAATGAGGAGCAGGGTTGCTAGCTGCCCAGAGAGTGACAGTACGTTGTGGCCTCAGCCCTGTGAGCAGGGGCATGCCCAGTGGGTGCTTTGTGCAGCTGCCCTATCTTTGAAGCGCAAAGAAAAGCAGCCTAGTCCTTAGGGAGGGAGAGCGCATTTCAGTGGCTAACCAAACAGATGGCTCATGTGACAAAATTCTGCCCCCAAGTTCCTTGTTCCTTGATGGCTCTCTTGATCCCAGGCAGGAATCCTTGGGATGGCCATCCCCTGGCCACAGGGTAAATGGCCAGAGTTGGAAGGGGTGAGGCCCTTCCTTTGCTGCTGCTGGCCAGGGTCTGGCCTTCCACCTTCCTAAGTGGCCAGGTCCCCTCTTTGGTCTTCCATGGTGACTGCTCTCTTGCCGCCCCCTCCGCCCCTCCCTCCAGCAGCACTTGCTGAAGTGACACACCTTCCGTGAGCAGGTGCAGCAGGAGGCACAGTGGCTGGGCCCGTGGTCAGCGCCTGAGCTGGCTTCCCCAGCGAGAGGAAGATGGTTTCTGCAGTCCCACAGCCCCGTGTGTGGCGTCGGCCACCCTGCCGTGGGAGGGAGGAGGCCCGAAGGAACAGACAGGCTGAGAAGGGCCTGGAGCCTCCGAGGGGATGGAGTTGGGGGGGACCCCAGATGTGAACCAGGATGAGGGAGCAGACCTGGGGCTGGCTGCAGCCTGCAGCTTCCCTGGAGGGTTGGGCCCTGTTCTCCAACCACCCTACCCCCACCCCCACCGGTGTCCCAACCAACTGTTAGCCCCAGGGGCCTGGAATTAGTGTTGGTGTGCCAGGCCCTGGGCCAAGGTGTAGTCCTGCTCTGGCACAGGAGGGCACTGTTGCAGGGAGTGGGCCTCAGGACTGGCTCATCCACCCCGCCTCATCGATGGTGATGATGAAGTGGCCAAGCCCAGTGAGAGTCTTTATGAGGTAGTCAGTGAGGTCCCAGCCCGCCAGGCCCAGGCCCAGGGTGCTCAGGGCCAGCACGGGGCCCTCAGATGGGCTCACTGGGGGTGCTGCCATCCCCGAGTCCAGCGTGATGCCTGGGGAGTGGGTTCCACAGGGGCTTCCGGGAGGGGGACCGAGAATGTGGCCTGCGCTCCTGAGCAGCCTGTGTCCCAAAGGCTGGGACACAGGCGGTGGGGAGGGATGGGGGTCCCAGGATGGGACTCGGGGTCAGGACCTTAGTCCCCTCTGGGGACCTGGTTACCAGACGGAGGATCCAGAACTGTGAAAAGGAATGGGGGACTTACTCTAGGGTTTGGAATTGTGAGTCCAGGATATGGGATAATAGCGGGGTAGGGGTGAGGCAGGGGCATGGTCCTCACTATGGTGTGGCCTGAGGCTATGGCAACAGCGCGGGCTTGGCTGGCCACCTGTGTGGCAGCAAGGATGAAGGTCTGGAACATGACCTGGGTCATCTTGCTGTTGGCCTCAATGAGCAGTGCCTGTGCTCCTGCCAGGCCACACACAGCTTGTGGAGACTGGTGGCAGATCCTCTCCCCATCCTCCCAGTTGGTGGTGATGTTATGCTCCGTGGAGTGCTTGAGTGTCGGGATGCCACGTTTACTGGGTGCCTTCTCGCCCACACGTGAGTTCTTCTGACTCATGCCCACCAGGATGCCCCCAGGGGAGGCTGGGAAGGGAGGCCTCAGGTATGCTTGGGAGGTGGTCCAGCCTAGCAGCCCCCCAACTCTGCGGGTCTGTTTATCCACTGTACCATGGGGGCTGTTATGTGGGGGGAGTAGCAGCATGCAGACACTCGGAGAGCTGACTATTGGGTGTGGGTGTGGGTGGACCCTCCCATGTGAAACTGGCCTTTGCCGAGCCCAAGTTGTTGTCACATATGAGTGAGGTGATCTGGTCATCTTTGTCACACATGGATGCCAGCTGTGGGCTGCAGGCCAGAAAGGGTTAACCACTACCTGGCTCCCTGAGGGTACCCTCCCCCCCTGTGTCCCACTGGGGAGA
The DNA here is from genome assembly GCA_004026885.1 of Lyroderma lyra. Taxonomy (NCBI): domain Eukaryota; kingdom Metazoa; phylum Chordata; class Mammalia; order Chiroptera; family Megadermatidae; genus Lyroderma; species Lyroderma lyra. The sequence continues at coordinate 159,842 of PVJL010000404.1, read as the reverse complement.
GCAGTACCCCTGCCCCCTGACCCCTGCCTCCACTCCTCCCCCATGCCACTCTGCCCAACAGCGGCTTCAGGGTCCACTTCTGGACGTCTCCAGGAGCCTGGCTCATCCCTGTCCCACCTCCACCCCGGGGGCTCCTTGCTCCTTGTCAGGGACATCCCAGATCAGTGCTGGCTGTTGCCCAAACCACCTTCCTTCTTTCAGTGAGGCCAGCTCCTCCTGCCTCTTTCTCTTGCTGGGCTTTGCTCCCATTTTATGGATGGGGAAGCTAAGGCCCAGGTAAGGAAAGGGAGATAACCCAGCTAATCAGTGTTGGGTCTGTGACCACACTCCTTTGCTTTCTTGAACTCTCTTCCTTTGGACACTTGGCCTTCCTGAGACTCTACTATGGCCTCCTGCTTCTACCCCTGGCCCAGGGAGACCGTCCCCCTAGGCCTGTACAGAGGCTGCAGCTGCCTTCAGAGTTCTGGGTGGGCTCCTTCACCCCGCACCCCTTTCCCTGGCCAGCCCCAGGGTTCCATGCCTGGCACCCACTTGACATGCCAGGAGACCCCTAGCTAAGGTTTGTACCAGCTCTGTGTCAGATGCTCCAGGAGGTGGCAAACTCCAAAAGGTGGGAGAGGGCATGCTGAGGGGTTTCTACCTGCTGGCCCCACGGGGCTGTGGTTTGGCCTGCTCCCCAGAACTCACAAGCTTCATATTTTGGCAAAGAAGTTAGTGGACTGGATCCTTAAATGGACAGGGGCCAGGCCTGGGGTGGGGGAACCCACTGTTTCTGTAGCCCATGTATGGCTGGTGGGTCTGGGGACCAGCTCTGGGATGGAGTACCTGAGACCTTTCTGTCCCATATATGACCATCAGGGCCTGGGAACTGGATTGTGAAGCTGGTCTCAGGAATAGGGGCCAGCTCCCCTGCTATCCCCAAGGCTTGAGATCTGTTCCTAGTGCCCCACTCAGGGATGAGCAAGTGAGGGGACAGCTTGGGCCCTTGGGTCAGAGCCAGAACCCAGGCTGGGACCTCTAGGCCTCTCCTGGGAGACTCCCAGCAATCTGAATGTGGTGGGCAGAACCGGGGTGGGAGAGAGTTCCCTGTCCTTCCAGACAGCACAAAAGTTGCCAAGGTGTTAGTTAGATCTTTGCCATGTGGAAGCCTGTCCAAGGAGTCAGTTACCTATGGGGCAGACCTCCCTCACTGGGCCAGTGAACCCCGTCTCCTTGATTGCTTATTCTGTCTGATCCTGTAAGAAGTGTCCAATGTGCCAAATGCAGAAGACCACCAAAAATTTTCCCACCGCCATCTAGACAACACCACTGTTAACAGTTTGTATGTCCTTCCAGACTTTTATCTATGCATATTTTTCTCTAGGTATTTTTTCTTTGTTTTAGAAAAACAAGATCATATTACAATTATGTTTTCCTTGCGTTTTTTTATTTATTTATTTTTTTTATCAATGGGGCTTTTATTTTATTTTATTTTTATTTATTTATTTATTTTTGCTTTTTGGTATGTGGGTAGCTCCCTGGCTGGGAATCAAACCCAGGCCGCAGCGCTGACAGTGCTACCGCTGAAGCCTTAAGCTGCTACACCATCAGGGAACTCCCCTCCTTGCATTTTTTTTCCCTGTCTGTTTTGAAATTTTTGAACAGAAGTGTAATAGGCATACCAAAAGGTGCACAAGTTGTGAATGTCCAGACACTTGTGATGGAATTTTGATCACAGAGTGATCACATTCGTGTAGCCGGCAACTAGAAGCCCCATCGTGCCTCTCCCAGCCCCTATGGCCTCCCTCTTCTCCCAGGAACCCCACTACCTGACCCCCTGCCTCCCAATGCTTAGTCCTGCCTGCTGACCTTTATATAAATAGGACCACACTGTGTGCTCTTCTCTGTCTGGCCTTTCTACTTTCCGTAGCTGTAGTTGGCCGTTTGCACTGCTATATAGTGTTTCGTTGTATAAAACACTGCAAGGTTCACGTGCTCTTGTTGAAGGCCTGTCCCTGCTTTTCGGGAGGGGTGGGCTGCTCAGGGACTTTAGTATTAATCCAACAGACCAAGGTGCAAACCCTGCCCTGGCAATTGTAGACTTGGCCTTTATACTTAACCTCTGCCATCCTCTCTCCTCCTCTCTGATGGGGGTTCTGAGAGAAGCCAAGTCACAGGGGCTGTGAGGAAAGCCCTGGAACAGAGCACCTCTGTGCCTGCTCCGCAAATGGTCACTCCTTTTCCTCCAGGCACTGGTGAAGATGAATGTGTGGTTCCCTAGGGAGTAACCCAGGGAACCACAGTAAGGCCCACCCCTTCTGCAAGTGTCTCTGGGCCGCTTGCCTGGCTGTGTTCTAATCTAGGTATTAGTTACTACTTTGTGACAAAGCCCCGTAGGGCAGCAGGGAGGTCCTTGCCCCTTTCTTCTCCATGTGGCAGGCAGCTGGGGCCTCAGCCTCCCAGCCCTGTGCCCTTAGGCTGTGCCCCTTGGGATTGGAGGGGGGCTTGGATTTAGCAGCACCCGTACTGGGCTGTTTGCCAGCGCCCAGGGCAGGGTGCCTGGGAGCCAGGGGTGGGGCTGGGCATTAACAATATCCACAAATGGGTAGAGGAAATGAGGGAGGGGGTCAAGAAGAGCCCTGCATAGCTAACTAGCCTGGGAGCCCATTCCCCTCGAGGGAGCTCAGGCACAGCCCACCCTTTGGATCATTCCGGGTTCATTGCCACCTTTCTGTGGGCCCCCACCTACCCCCATGGGGCTGAGGGTTCTCCTTTGAAGTTCCTGTTTTCCCAGTCTCTTGCTACCCTGCCTCACCCGCATCTGCTGTGGCAGCCTTTGGTGCCACAATCTCAACACTGGAGCTTCTGGAAACTCTCCCCCTCCACAGCAGCTTGTGTGACCCTTAAAAGCATGGAGTTTGGAGCAGATAGACCTTCCCGCGAACCCTGCCCAGACAGTCTTGTAGCTGCATGACCTTGAGCAGGTCATCCACTTCTCCAGGCTTATTTCCTCATTTGTAAAACATTTTAAGTACTAGCATTTCACTCATGATTGTGCAGTGAAGATGGAATGAGATTGTACAGGTAACACCTGGCTCAGTGTCTGGCCCCTCAACCCTTTCCTGTTTGCCTAATACCTACTATTCAGTCTCCTGCAATTCATAAACATGTGAGCATCTGATGTGTGCCAGGTCCTTTGGAGACAGCGGTGAACCAGACACAGACTCCGTTCTCAGGTGGCCCCCCAGTCTAGGGATGGACACCGACCCTGTGGGTAATGCTGTCACAGGGGCTGGGGTGGCCAGTGATGCAGTGCCACACCATTACTTCCTGTCACATCATGGCACTTCCACTAGCTTCTCCTGAAGTGCTTGTTTATTGTCTGTCTCTCCTTTCTGGAATGTGAGTTCTGTGATAAGGGAAGCCCTTGTTCGCTGCAGGTCCAGAACAGTTCCTGAAACACAGTAGGGGCTAGTAAATATTTGAATAAAACAAGCCGTACCAGTAAGTGGAGGCCTGTGAGTAGTAGTCGGAGTGGTGAAAAAGGAAGGTTAGGTAAGGGTTGAGAAAGTGTTCAGGTAGAAAAGATACAAAGAGGGCTTGGGACAGGCGTGGAGGAGGGACACCAGTGAGTGAGCAAGGAGGAAGGTGTGAAATATTTAGAGATGAGGCTGGAGAGTGACATTCAGAAATTGGGACTTGGTCTACTAAGCAATGGGAACTACACAAAGTTAAGTAGGTGGATGTCTTAGATTTGTGTTCAAGAAGAGGGGGGTTCCGTGGTGGTGCAGTGGCTAAGGCTTCGGCGCTGTCAACGCTGCGGCCTGGGTTCGATTCCCAGTCAGGGAACCACCCACATTAAAAAGAAGAACGTGATGAAGGAAGGAAGGAAGGTCGGAGACCGTAATTAAGGAGGGTAATAGTAAATGAGGAGAGTTCAGTTAGGTTAGTCAGGCGTTCCCTCCAGAGATAAAGGAGGCTTAGCGAAGAGGGAATTCTGAATAGAGATTTCAGTACTGTATGAATGAATGGAGGGAGGAGTCAAGAGCACCGTCTAGGTTTCTGACTTATGTGATAGGGGGGGTCTCAGGTGTCACTCAGAAAGATAGACCGCTTTGGGGGCGGGGCATAACCGAAAGAGACGCCCCCCATGCCCCGCCACCGGCGGTAGCATAGTGTCGATTGGCTGTTTCGGGGAGCGCGCCAAAAATTGACAGGCACGGGCTGGAGGTGTGTTTTGCGTCATCTCCGGGAGGTTTCTGGGCCGCCCTTTCCCGGCCTCCTTAGCTGCGGTGCTTCCGGCCAGGGCTGCCATTTTGACTTCCCGACCTTGGACTCTGGCCGCTGTCTGCAGACCATTTAGTAACGGTCATGTCTGTGCTGACGCCGCTGCTGCTGAGAGGCCTGACTGGCCCGGCCCGGCGGCTCCTGGTGCCGCGTGCCCAGGTCCATTCCAAGCCGCCGCGGGAGCAGCTCGGAACCATGGTGAGGATCAGGCCGGACCGTGGGTCCCGCGGCGGGTTCAGGGCCGGCCGTCAGTGCCCGGGCCATAGTCGTTGTTCTGTCAGCCCCAGGATCTCGGGTCACACCCTGTGAGTCCCAGTCCTGTCGCTTACTCGCTGGGCAGCCTCGAGCAAGCCTTTTTAGCCCTCTCTGACCCCGTTTACTTATCGGTTCATTGGGGGTGCCTACGACTGTCAGCTACCCCGATTAATTATTAGGGAAGGGGAGGCAAGATGACCCCAACAGGTCTTTGTAGTTCCCAGAAATGTGGGAGGGTTTAACCCTTAATGACAACTTTCACCATTTTGGCGCTTTTATACATGCCTCGATGGCAGAACCCCGCCTTGAATGAAGGTCTTCAGAATGCAGGTTAGTGGGCCTGGAGTTAACGCACAGGCGAGAGATCGCTGCGATTGAGGAAATACTAGTGATAATAATTGCACTTGGCATCTGCTGAATGGCTACTGTGTGCAAAGCACTGTGCTAAGAGTGCTGTGCTGGTCTCAGTCCTCTGAGACAGCCTGATAAGAAAGGGCCATTATCTCAGTTTTGGGGCTGATGGAACTGAGATTTTAGGAGCAGTGTATTGACTTGTCAAAAGTCACACCTTCCGTGGCAAAGAAGGAGTTTGAACTCAAGTGCGACTCCAAATTTTGCTGTGATCTTACCTGCTATAGGGAATATGGAAATGGGATATAAAACATCCTTTATCCCTAGCCCCAGAGGTTGACTAGCAGTTCTGGTAAGGAGGTGGGAAGGGGGAGGTTTTTAGAGTTATCAGCCTATGCAACGTTCTGGGGTCCCAACAGTCCAGCTTTAAACAGGTTTAAATACTGCTTCCTGTCACTTCACTTTATCAGCTGACGATGGATTTTTCCGTGGATCCTTACCCAAGTGGACCCTGGCCTGCATATCTGATACTTTGCCTCAAGGCCTAGAGTGGGCCTTGGCTCTGCTGTGTCCCTCCCCTGTGGAGCTTGAATCATGACTCCATAAGCGGGGCTTTGGGCTGCCTGCAAAGCCTGCTCAGACTGCAGGAAGCCTGGGGGATTTCTTACTCTGGGGAGTTCCTTCTTTCTTGTGCTGTGTGTAGGATATCGCCATTGGGCTCACCTCCTGCTTCCTGTGCATCCTCCTGCCATCGGGCTGGGTCCTGTCTCACCTGGAGAGCTACAAGAAGCGGGAGTGAAGGGGGCTGTCCTCTCCCTCACCCTGTGACCTGACCACCCCGGCCATTCCTGATCATGTCTGCTGCATTCCTGACCAGCCTCCCCTGGACCATGTCCTTCAGTTACAGTGACCTCTTATGTAATTGTGACCTCTTGATTTCACCATTGTGACATCCTGGGACCACATATATCGGTTTTTCAGGTCCTGCTTGGTAGGACCCCTCTTGAAACAATAAAGTCTATTTACACCTTGCTTCAGAAACTCATGGTGGCTTTGACCTGGCCTCCTGCCTTTGAACTTGAGCTGAAGATGGTTTTGTGTGGGGGTGTGGAGAACAGGGCCTGACTAGCTGCATGCCCCTGCTGGCTGAGTGTCCTGTGGTGGGTTGTGTGTGCTCAGCCATCCTCCTTGCTATCTGGGAGTGGTGCTTCCTTTGCATGCTTTCATGTGTTGAAATGTTTTCTGGCTTCTTGGGAAAACAAAACCTGTTCTCATTGGGTGGCCTTTCTTGCTTATCCCCTCTAGCACTCTTATTCCAAGCCCAAGGCCCGCTTGCACACACACACACACACACACACACACACTCTCTCTCTCTCTCTCTCTCTCTCTCTCTCTCTCTGTGTGTGTGTGTATGTGTGTGTGTGTGTGTCCTTGTCCCATTAGAAGCCCATCCCTGTCCTCATTCAGTGGGCTCCAAGTATTTCTTAGGCGTTGCTGCCCTTCCTAGTGGGGAGGGTGGGGCACCTTTTTATGTCAACTCGGGACCCCTTTTAGCAGTATATCTGCAAATGCTTGTGGACTGACTGGCTCCCTGATACTCCTTGCCTGCCTCTCTGTCCCCTCTCCTTGGCTTGGGGATTTTGCTGCTCCATCCCTAGGGTCCTCAGTAATTCTTCCTGGGGGGATGGGGAATCTCCTTAGCTGGGACTACGCATGTGATGAAGCTCTCCACACTGAGCTGGAACCCTGACTGCCAGTGTCTGGAAGGAATACTCTGACCTGCTGGCCCTGCCCCTGGAGGACACTGCAGGTTAGCCTTCCTTTGCATTCTTGGCTGGGTGATGTGAGTGATTTCTGAACAAACAAGTTAAATGGCCCCCGTGGAGCTGAGGCTGCCAGGACTCCCACATTGTGGGTGAAGCTGCCAGGTGAGAGCTGAGGGGCTCTGGGGTGTGGCTTTAGGCCCTGGGTGTCAGAACACATCTCCCCAGCCCCTCTTCTGCAGGGCTCTTGTTTCCTGATTAATGTTGACAGTAGCTGAAGGTGGACCCTGCTCTACCTCTCTTTGTCCAGTCCTTTGTGTGGTGTCCAGTGATTCCTGTGGGACCCAGCGCCTGGAGACTGGCAAGTTCACTTCTGCCTGTGGCTGCTTCCCTGAGGGATAGGGAATTGGTTGCTTGCCTCCTAAAAGGCTTGTTTTCCTTCCATACAAGCCAGTCTTTGTGTCTGGACCTGAAGGCACAGGGCCTAGAATGCTGGGAAGGGTGCACAGGTTGGGGTATTGGGGTATTGGCTAGGCGAGGGGCTGGGCCAATGTTGGATCTGAAGGGCTGATTTGAGCCAGATAGCAGTGCTGAGCGAGAGGCACCTGTCACTTGCAGGTACATCAGCAACTTCCTTGTCTTGGGGAAGGGACCTCATAGCTATTTTCTCCCAAGCACTGGGGTCACTCGTGTCCCCTGCCTCACTCTGGGAGGCTTCCTGTTGACACTTGCCAGGTAGGGAGAAAACCGAGAGCTGCTTGGCCCTTGGTTGGCTCAGTTGTGGGCACAGATTAGGCCATGGGCTGCCTCAGGGCAAGAATATGACACCAGGAGGAACTGTTTCTGTGGTAACTACTGCCCTGCCAAGAATTTTGATTGGGTGTCCCCCACTTTTATGCCCCTGGAACCCAAAGGCAGTGTTCCCCTGTCCCAGGAGCACTATTCCAGCCCAAAAGCCTTGCATCTTGAGCCATGTCTTGAGTTGATGGGAGGCCAGTGGTTAGGCAAGTCCTTCAGAACCCTGGTCTGAGAAAGCCTCACCAAGCCCTTGCGCTCTCGCAACCTGCTGGGCCCCGAAGCACATGTGGACGTGGCAGGGTCGTACGCTTTGGATGGATGGGAGAGTTTAGGGTGCGAGTGACCCAACATGCTTAAACCCCATCCTCCCTTTGCTTCTCTGTGGCCACTAGGCCTGAAATCTGATTACCTTTTCAGTGTCCCTTTCTTATCTTGAACCAAATCAGATGCCTTGGGGTCATTCCCTATAGAGAAAATAAGGTTCCTATCCTTCCCAACAGCATTTTCTGTCTATGTCTGAGGGTGTCTGAGTCTGGGCAGGGGGTACCTGCCCTGGTGTGCATGCTGGATTGGGGGAGGCTTCAGTCAAGGCAGGTGCTATAATGTCAAGAAACAGACTGGAGTTCGAGGCCTGGGTTTGAGGCCTGGCTTGGCCATTTGCTATCTCACCTTTGGCAAATCATTTAGCCTCTGTGAGCCTCCATTTTCATAATTATAAAATGAAGGTGATGTATCAGAATAAGATGTCCATGTCTTAATCCCTAGAACTTGTGAATATGGCACCTTACCTGGCAAAGGGGACTTTGCAGATATGATTAAAGTGAAGCACATTGGAATGGGAGATTATCCGGTGGGCCCAGTGTAATCACAAGTCCTTACGGTAGATAGGAGAAGGCAGATAATGTGCGTGTTAGAGATGCCACCTGGGAAGGACTCTGCTCCCCTGTGCTGGTTTTGTAGATGGAGAAAGGCGAGGAGCCAAAGAATGCAGTGGCTTCTAGAACCTGGGAACAACTCCCAGTTTAAGCCAGCAAGAACATGGGGACCTCAGTCTTACAGCTGCAAGCAACTGTATTCTGCCAATAGCCTGCATGAGTAGGAAGCAGATGCTTCCAGAAAGGAACATGGCCTGCGCATACCTTGATTTTAGTCCGGTGGAAGCCATAGCTGACCTCTGACCTCTGAACTGCGAAATCAGACATTTGTGTTGTTTGAAGCTACTAGGTTTGCAGTGAGTTGTTTACAGCTGCAATAAGGGAACTAATGCACCATTCTCTTGATGCTGCGAGGCCATCAGACTTCAGATGTTTTGGAACGTGAAGTATTTACAGGACAGTGTGAAGAGGAGCATGGTGGGTGTGAGTCTGTGGGGAGGCCTCTCCCTTTGCCACCTCTGTTTGCTTTCTGCCTTAGGTAGCCTGGACTCTGCCTGCAAATATCAACCCAGCCAGTGGCCCTGAAGTACAGCCGCTGCCCAGCTTCATCGGTTTGGCTTCTGCACCATCATAGTTTTGGAGCCAGTGGTCTGTAAACCTTGAGGGTTCCTGCATCGGCAGCTCCACAGCTTCATTTGGGGCCCGACACACCCCGACTCTTCCTGTGCAGGCAGCTGCCTGCCTCCCATGCCAGCCTCAGGGTGGATCTCTGAGCCCTCATTTCTGGCCCACCTTCAAGGCTTTCTCCTGGCCATTGGCCTCCCTCCCTGTGAGGATTGTGGCCCATGCGATGTCCTTGTTGCCTGGCTCCCCTGAGAGGTAGAAAAGTTTGGGTGGGCCTGAAAGTCATGTCGCCCGCTATGGCCTCTGTGCCATTCTGTAAACCCTCTGAGGCAGGGGTATCGCAGTCTCTGGGTCCTGGTGTGGGGTGTTCTTTCCCTCCACCTGACAGAATCCTGTAGACCCGGATGTGATGTCAGACACACTCTGGGCCAGCAGGGCTGTGAGGAGGCATCTGGGCCATGTTGGTACTCTGGAAAATAAAGTTCTGGGCTGCTGCCTGTCACCTTTGCGACTGTCCAACAGTGCAGTCTGTTTCATGACAGGCCTCAGTGGCCAGGGGCAGCAGCGCCAGACCACTCCTGGATTGGCAGATTAGGAGGCAGAGGAGATTCTGGAGATATACTGGTGATTCCTGACAAATGTGCAGTTAGTTGGGTTTTAGATGCTTCAGGATAGAGAATTAAAACCCCCAAATGGTAAAAGTAACATTTACCATGGAGTGAGGGCAAGTTATTAACCACCAAATCAATTGTCATGGAAAAGAGTGGGTTAAAATTCTGGCACCCTGGGCTGGATTAGGAGCCACAGCTTCCATCTGGCCATTTCCTCCCGACTCTGCCTGACAAGATGCGGAGGGAGGGCCGAGCAGCAGGTAGGAGAAAAGACCCTCATTGCAGGCCCTTTGTAATGAGGGTGCAGGTCTGACCAAACCCCAAATCCTTGGAAGGTACTGGCATTGGCAGCCTGGCTGCACTCCAACACTGGGCCACAACTGGAATGTATCCCTCTCCACATCAGCTGTGTCCCTTGTCCTAACCAGTAGTCCCAACCCCAACTTCCCGTGTACTTCCTCACCCATCACAGACTGCTAGTTGAAATAGGGGTGGGGGTAGGGGTGCAGTATCCTATGGTACTTTCAAGATTTTGAAAAGCCAAATAGAAATGTCTACAACTGTCCTAGCTCTTCATTTGGTAATACCAGTTCAGTTCTACTGACTGAAGATCTGACTGGCAGTTCCAAATTTCATTTAAAATCCAGATAAAGGGAGTTCCCTGGTGGTGTAGTGGCTTAAGGCTTCGGTGCTGTCAGCACTGCGGCCTGGGTTCATTTCCCATCCAGGGAGCTATCCACATATAAAAATAATAATAATAATTTTAAAAAATCCAGATAAAGGAATGAACAATTTGGTAGACATGGGGTGCAGATAGGGTGGATTCTTTGTTTTCTTGAGTTTAGAAGAAACCCCAAGGCTCAGTGACCCAATAGGTAGTGATTTACAGTTCCTGGGCCACAGATTTGACGTGTGCCATTGCTATGAGGCCACCATGGTCTGTGGTGAGCCCAGGCACCACTGCAGCTGCTCCAGAACTGGACGGAGATTACGGAAACATCCAGTCATATTCCACTCCTGTACTATCAAACTGAAGGATCTGCCTGAGACTCGGGCACAGCCTCGAGTGCTGAAGGATCACTGTCATGGAAAAAAAAGCCCCCAATCGTGAAAAATCAGGAACTAGAGGCCCATTTGTAACCTCTCTTAAATAATAGAAGCTTTAGCATCCAAGGCCTTGCCCCTTTTAAACCTTTCTTTAGGTAATTCACAGGCAATTTTAATAGATTACACAGATCCCTTCACTCATTCCCCTCGTAACATCTTGCGTCTTGCATAACTATAGTAGAGCATATACCAGGATATTCAGGTATAGTCAAGATACAGAACGTTTCCGTCTCCACAAGGATCCCTCCTGTTTCCTTTTTGCAATCATCACTTCACTCCGGCCCCCACCCACTTCTTAACCCCTGGCAACCAATCTGTTTTCCATAACCAGAAGTGCACGGAGCCTAAAGTTAGGTCCGGAGACTTTGGCCTTGACCCCAAAGGGACGTGTTCTCCCTGCCGGAAGCAGGACGCCAAAGCCCGCTGAGGATGGAGGCTCGTGGAGAGGGGCGGTGGAGTCTCGGGTTCTGATGTTAGCATGGTTCTCATCGGCCAGTGCTCCTCATTGCAATCGCCTGCCCTAAATTCTGGAGCCCGCCGCAGGAATGTTGCTTTCGGTGATTTTAATTTCACTTTCCTATTTACAATCCGCGTTTCAAACTCCAGAGGAAAGAAAGCTGAACTGGCTCCGGGAGGCTCTTACCAGCACCAGGAGCTTTGAGAGCCCGGGGAGATGGAGCTAACCGGGTGGAGGGCGGGCGGGGCGGCTGTCCCTCACTGGCCTGGGCTCTTACGCCCGCGGCGGCCACAGGAACTGCGAGCCCCTCTGGTGACAACTTCCGAGGGGGATCCCGTTGCTAAGGGCGTTGCCGAGGAGGGGCTCTTCCGGGAGGAGGGCAACGGGTAACCCGGAAGCGGTCGACAGTGCGGCGCTGTTTAAAGATGGCGGCGGAGGAACCTCAGCAGCAGAAGCAGGAGCCGCTGGGCAGCGACTCCGAAGGTACTGACCAAGGGAGGACCGTGAGGCCCGGGCTAGCGGGAGCGATGCTGGGCCGCCGGTTCCCGAGGAGGCCGGGGACGAAGCGCACGGACGGCCCTCGCCTTCCTCGCAGCCGCCTCCCCTCCCCCTCACAATGGAAGGAGCTGCCGCCGCGACCCCCGGCCGGGCGGGCAGTGGGGCGGGCAGTGGGGCGGGGCGGGTCCAGGCCCGCGGCCCTTCCCCCGCTCCGCGCGCTCTAGGGGCGGAGCCTGGGCCGCCCTGTCCCCCACCTAGTCCCCTCGGCGCCGGGTTCTCGGTACCCCAACCTGCCTTCCCGGTCCTTGCAGTCAGTCGGAGGCCTAGGCCGGGGTCTGGCCGCCCGCCTTCTCAAGAGCAACCTGCGCCCGGGAGGGCGTCGAGTTACCCTGTGCCTCGGAGCACAAAGGACCTGGGCGGCCGCTCGGGATGCCGTGGGCGGCCTGGGGGGTGTGAGCGGCCGCGGGTGTGCCCTGAGGACTGCAGCCTGCGTTTCCTGTAGAGCTCCTCTTCTGGCCTTGCAGCCTCTTTCCGCCTGCCTGGGCATTGTTTTCGTAGACTTCTGAAGAGCTGGACCTTTCAAAATGGTGCCACCTTCTCCTTTTTCACCCACGAGTTAGGCCCTGGGGACTGAGTAGGTCACTTGGGCGGAAGGACAGCCCCGTTGTAGGGCAGTGAAGGGCCAGCTGAGGATCCGGGATGCTCAGGCCCAAAAAGATTGGCCTTAAAAGTCATTCAGCATGCCCCCCTCCCGTTCTAACAGCACACTTAAGGGACTGAGCACGGGGAGACCCAGGCCCTCAGAAGGGGCTTGTTTAGAATCAGGTAAGTTAAGAAAGAGCCAACACCAGAACTCCAGGCTCCTCACCAGTGGCTGCTCAGAGTGGGGTCCATAGGGTAGACCTGCCCGACTCACTGGTGAGCCCTTAACAGTATCCCTGTAAGTACCCCATCCTCCTCATGACATTTCAGTGTGGGGAGGAAGGCGGGGATATTAGCCCCTTTCTACAGCGGAGGAAAGTTCTCTGCAGTGAGAGAGACTGTGAAGGGCTCAGCCTTTGGGATTAGGCAGACCTGGGTTTGGCCACAGGCCTTTTTATTAGTCGTGACACTAGGAAAGTGGGCAGATTACTTCACCTGTCTGCATTTATTTCTTCTGCAAAATGGGCACCATTAAGAACGTCCAGGACAGCAGAAGGAGGAAGGGTGTGGTCAAGTAAAGTGCAGGCTCACAGGAAGCTCCCATCCCACCCACGATTCTGTACCTTCTCCTCTTACTTTCCCCAGGAGACCCTGCCTGGCCCCAGAGCATTCCCAGACTGCTGAGAAGTGATGTCAGAGAGCTGGGAAGTGGGGAAGGGGGTGTTAGAGCTGGAGGAGCCACTTTGGGGCTGATCACGTCTGCCCCCTCGTTTTAAAGATGAGGAAATGAAGGGCTGGGAGAGGAAGGGCCTTTGCCAAGATTGCACATTTGGGGTGGAGCAGGGTGTGAGCTGCATGCTTTCAGATTCTAAGCCTGTACTCCAGGCTGCTCTCATCCTCCCGTCTGGCTGCCTGCAGTGAAGATACAGGGCCCACTGTAATCCTTGGCCTGCTTCCTTCTTCCAGGTGTTAACTGTCTTGCCTATGATGAAGCCATCATGGCTCAGCAGGACCGAATTCAGCAAGAGGTAAGGGGCTGTGGCCACTGGCCCTATTGTGGGAATGCACAGGCTGGGCCTTTGTGTGTGTGTGTGGGGGGGGGGGGGTCACTGTGCCACTGCGTGACTGGCTTGGCATCCCTGGTGTAGGTGTTCTGGCTATTAGTGTGCGTCACTACATACACTTGCCTCCTGGAGCATGACGGCTTTTGTGCCCTCTGCAGATTGCTGTGCAGAACCCACTGGTCTCTGAGCGGCTGGAGCTCTCGGTCCTGTACAAGGAGTATGCTGAGGATGACAATATCTATCAACAGAAGATCAAGGTGGGAGCCTGGCTGAGCCCTGGGGCGGGAGCAGGAGCACGCCCACTTCACACCTGTTGCTGGGCCTGGCCTCATGGAGGGTAGGGTGTTGGGGGAGCCTTCTGGTTCTTAAGCGTGCGGACTGGAATCAAGGCCTCGGTTCAGATCTTGACACTGCCACCCAGCAGCTGTATTCTTGGCAGATTTTAAGTGTCTCTGAACTGTGGGGTCCTTTCTATAAAATCGGGATGAAACAAGCATGGGCCTGTGGTTGTTGAGGGTGGTGGTGAGGTTGAGAGGGGATGCCAGTGGGGGAGCTGAAAGTCTCAGTGCTCACTGGGGGCTGTGGGGGGTGGGGTTTGTGGCAGGGATGTGTCCCAGATCTTTGTGGGGAGGCAGGGGGAGCAGGCTGCTGTGGGGAAAGGGGCCTGCAGACCTTTGTGCGAGGCCCTGCTGCATCATTTATGAACAAGTAAGTCCCTTAACCACTCACTTTCTTCTGAGCTGGGAGACTGAAATATGACAGGGGGTATGTGGACACAGTCTCCATTGACACAGCTGGGAGTTTAGTAAATGTTATTCCTCCTTTCTCTCCCTAAAGATCAGAGATGCTTAGAACCTTCCATTAGAACCTTTCATCTGAAAGGAGGGGTCTTTGGGGCTATCCATGTCAGGGGTCAGGCAGGTAACCCAGGTGATTGAAGGTGGCCAGGTCAGGTAGTGAACAGCGGGCACCATAGTTCTATCTGCTAGTAGCAGGAAGTGAAAGCATGCAGGGCAAGTGGGAGTATCCATGCCTTTTACCCCATTGTTGCCAGACCTCTTTATCCTAGACAAGCCAGGAATTATTTTGATGGTGAAGTCTCTGGACTTCTAATGGTGGGCAGCTAGTTCAAATTGAAATTTTTATGTAAACAAAACCATACCTGCAGGCCAGATCAGCTGCATGTGGCCTGTGGTTTGCTCTGACCCCTTGTTTAGAGTGTTTGTGATTCACCCAAGAGGACTGTGGAGAGATGAACACACTGGCTCTGGAGTACCTTCAGACCTGGGTTTGAGTCATGGCTTCACCACTTCCAGCTATGTGATCTTGGGCAACACACTGAGCTTCTGGGCGCTTCTGTCTCTCATCTCTGGGTGGGGAGGTCTCACCCTCCTAGGGTGAGTGTGAGGCATGAAGTGATGGGATGATGGTGAGCAGGTGCTGAGCTCAGTGCACAGCCAGGGCTTAGGAAGCTGTGAGTCCTCTTTCCCGGTGTTGGGTCAGTCGAGTGGGACCCCATATCAAGGCCTACCTGTCACACTTGGACCAGCCTGGTAAAACCAACAGGGTGGGCCTACTCAGGTCTTCCATTGAGTCATCCAGTGAATGTTCAAGTGTGCACTGCATGCTGTCTATGCAGGAGATCTGACACCCCCCCACCCCCCCACTCTGTGCTTGTGCCTGAGCCCCTTTGCTCTCGGGGAGCAGCCTAAATCTAGATGGCAGAACCCCAGCTGAGCTGGTGACTGAGGTGGGCCCCTGTGAGGATTAATGAGATAATGGACACACCCTCAGCTGAGTGCTTGGCCTAGAGTAAGTGCTCAGAGGAGTCTAGTGGCTGTTCTGGTGGCTGCAGTGGTCTGGCCTCCTTGTATGCTCTGTGAGCTGCTGAGTTAAGTTATGCCCACATACTGTGGGCCAGGCACGGCACTGTTTGGGGTCCTGGAGAACAACGATGACCCCGCTGACAAACTGCTGCACTCATGAACCTTACAGTCCCTAGTGGATGGACAGGAAGCAGGAGTACCAAAACGTCCATGTCAGAGGCGGTAAGGGCTGTGGGAAAAGCGAAGTGGGCGAGGAGATGGGCGTGCCGGGGACTGCAGCTTTCAGTCGGGTGTGGGCGAAGGGCCCGCTGACAAGGTGCTGTTTGCGTGACGAACTGGGAGGCACGGGCACAGGTTTTTGGCCGCGAGGTCGGGCCAACAGCGTGCCTCGAGGAACGGCGCGGAGGCTGGTGTGCTGGGACACGGAGGCTGTGGCAGGACTTGGAGGACGTGACAGAGGGAGTATCACAGGTTTCCTGGGTTGCTCTGGGGTGAGAACAGACTGAGCGGCAGGTGAAGTCAGGGAGACCCAAGGTAGAAGCTTTGCCCTGAGACAAACCAGCAGGAGGTGGGCGGGTTAAGCAGTGAGAAACCGCTGCTACTGGGTGGATGGACGATGCAGCCGGGAGGATGCACTGGATTGGATGCCATGCGAGGGAGAAGTCAGCAGGGAGGTCTTTGGCGGAGGGCAGGCGCCTGGAGGTCAGCCCCCCACCCCCACCCCCGTGTCGGGCTGGGCAGTGTGGAAGTGTGGGTGAGGCGTTTGGACAGTGAGTTGAAATTGGAGTTCAAGGCTGAGATGGGGCATGTGAAGAGTTACGTTTAGGGCCATTTAAATCTCAGGACCGATGACATCAAGAAAATGAGCATAGTTAACAAGCAGAAGCTGTCCCAGGCCTGAGCAGGGTTGTGCTGTTCGCGTGGCGGGCACTGTGGATGGACATGCATCGTGACCATCTTCTGGCACGCTGTGTCTTGAGGAGGGGTGCTGTGTGGTTTGGTGGTGGCCCTGACTTCCACAGGTTAGAGAGATGAGGACGGGTGGCAGTAAGGTGGGAGGAGGGGTCCACAAGGAGAGGGTGGGGTCCACAAGCCGTGTGGAGATGGTATCTCAGAGTAGGTAGCTTTACGGGCTGCCTGGTGTCACAGGGTGGTTGGTATCACCGTGCATGGATGCTGCTGAGGGGTTATTACGGGAAGGAGTGGGTTTGACCCTGGATTTAGGAGGGCATCCGTGACCTCGACTGGAGTACGAGGCTGTTTGGGTTATGTTCACAGAAGAGAAATGGAGATAGTGAGCACAGACAGCCTCATGTAGTTTTGCTATAAAGGAGAGCGGAGAGATGGGGTAGTAGCTGGAAAGGCTTCACTGGAAGCAAAATGGTTTTTGTTTTGTTTTTTTTTAAAGCAAGAACTAGCCTTGTATTTATACACTGATGGGTGTAAACCAGTAGGGAGAGGAAAGCTGCCAGTGCTGGGGAGGGGAGACTGAGCCCAAGCGGGGGCTGGCGCTGGCAGCAGCCTCAGGCCCTCGGAGAATCGGGAGCAAAGGCTGAGGGCTTCTCGGTGGACATCTTCAGTCAGAAAGGAAGCAGGGCCATCGGGGAGGTTTAAGGAGACTGGAGAAGGTAAGAAGCAGAGTCGGGGAGCAGGGCAGGTCTGCTTGCCAGGCAGCGCCATGGCCCACTTGTGTGGCTGGGTGGGTCCGACAGAAGAAATGCCTGGAGTTTGGGAAGGAAAGAGGAACGGATCGCAGAGAGGAGGCTGTTCCCCGCCCTGGGGCCACGCGGCGTGGGGCCCAGGCCCGCACTCCCCTGCACCCCAGCCAGTCTGCTGTGGCCTCATGGTTTGTGACTGGTCACTGGAAAAGCTGCAGGGCCTGACTCGTCTGCCGGTTTTTATGAACAGACAGCCCTGCAGGCCCACACACTGTTTTGGGTACTGGAAATAGAGCACCAGTGTGTCCACAAATCACGGTTTCCTGAGACTTTGGGGGCCCCAAGTGGTGGGTCACTAAGTGACTCTCATCACCAGAGTCAGCAGCCAAGGATGGCTCAGGTGCCACTGCTGTGGTGTGGCCTTTGTGGGGGGTGGGTCCGGGGCCTGCCTTGGTTCTGGGCTGATGCTGACGGGGGCGGGGGCTGCCTCTCTGCAGGACCTCCACAAAAAGTACTCATACATCCGTAAGACCAGGCCCGACGGGAACTGCTTCTATCGAGCTTTCGGGTTCTCCCACTTGGAGGCGCTGCTGGAAGACAGCAAGGAGTTGCAGAGGTGAGGGGGGTGGGCGCTTAGGCTCCAATGGAGTTGGACCATGGTTCCTTGAAGCACTGGTGGGGCTCCCTCCCTTGCTTGAGAACTAGGCAGAACAGGACAAGCCGAGGCCAGACAGTAGGCAAGGTTCCTGCTGGGGCTTCCCTTCTGAGCTTCCCTTCTGAGTTGGGGGGAAAGGCCAGCCTTGTCTGAGGCTGGCCAGTGCTTGCCTGTAACTGCCCCTGGGCGGGCCTCTGTGGGCCCCTGCTCTTGTGGCCCAGGGACCCATACCTGCCTTTCTTCCCCTCTGGCCAGGTTTAAGGCTGTGTCTGCCAAGAGCAAAGAGGACCTGGTATCCCAGGGATTCACCGAATTCACAATTGAGGATTTCCATAACACGGTGAGCCCAGCCGCCCCTGTTGCCCGCTTGACCCAGATAAGAGGGAGGGTGGCCTGGCATGGCAGGGTTGACCATGTGCTCCCTCATCTTGTCCTCTGTCCCCGCTGGTGGCAGTTCATGGACCTGATCGAGCAGGTGGAGAAGCAGACCTCAGTAGCTGACCTACTGGCCTCCTTCAATGACCAGAGCACCTCGGACTACCTGGTGGTCTACCTGCGGCTGCTCACCTCTGGCTACCTGCAGCGGGAGAGCAAGTTCTTCGAGCACTTCATCGAGGGTGGGCGGACTGTCAAGGAGTTCTGCCAGCAGGTACCGCCTGCCCCAATTCCCAGACTTAGGGCCCTCCCTCTCCTCTCCCCTCGGTGGGGAGCACCAGGGCTGGGGGAGTGCTCCAGGGTCCGTGGGGGCACCGGGACCGGTGCTGAGACCCAGGCCCTGACCTGCACCTGCGCTGCAGGAGGTGGAGCCCATGTGCAAGGAGAGCGACCACATCCACATCATCGCACTGGCCCAGGCCCTCAGCGTCTCCATCCAGGTGGAGTACATGGACCGTGGTGAGGGTGGCACCACCAACCCGCACATCTTCCCCGAGGGCTCCGAGCCCAAGGTCTACCTGCTCTACCGACCCGGACACTACGACATCCTCTACAAATAGGGCTGGCCCCGCCCGCCGCTGCCCTGCCGCCCTCCCCACTGCAGGCGCTAGACATGTACAGAGGTTTTCGTGTGGTTGTAAATGGTCATATTTCACTCCCCTTTCCCTGTCACACAGCCTTCTATGTTTTATTAAAGGGGATGCTGGTGGTGAGCCGCGTGTGCGTGTCCCTGCTCTGCTGCTGCCCGCCTGGCTGCTTATGTGTCTGGCTGTCCCCTTTGCCCCCAGGTGGGTTCCTGTCAGCCTTCCACCTGTCCACCCCCAGCCTCCCGACCAGCAGCAGTTTTGAGGGGCTAGGTTTCTTGGGGCCCATTCTTGATTATTGGGGTTCTGCTTCCCTCATCCTCCCCTCTTCCTTCCTTAGCTGGCCAGGGGCTTCCATGGAAATTTGGAAGTTCCTTAGGGATTTGCCCTGTGACCCAGGACCATCAAGGCTTCAAGCTATTCCCTCCTAGGCCCCACCCCTACCCCCACCCACTGACATGGCCCCAGACCCCAGCTCCCTGCCCTCCATCAGGAGTCTGCATGGTCAAGGGCTCCTGGGTGGAGAGGGCCGACATCATGGTGGGGCCTGGCTCAGGGCAGGTAGAGGAGCTGGGGCATCCCCAATGCACCCCCAGGTGGCCCCAGTCTGGTGGGGGAGGGACAGCCTTCACACCAGTGCTTGGTCCGGTTCCCAAGTCTAGGGAGGGCTTGCCAGGCTGCCATCCCCCTGTCCACCCCCAGGACCCCTGCCTGTGCCTGCTTTGCACCCCTTTTGCTTGGGCCGCGGCGTCTGCATTGCCTGCCTTTTTGCCTTCACCTCTTCGCCTTCACCTCTTCCCCCACCCCAGCACATGTTGGGGCTCAGCCCCCAGGCTGTGAGCTCCTTGGGGGCAGGCCCTCAATAAATGTGAAGTGCTGCTGCCCACCTCTGCCGTCCGGCCCGTGCCTCCTCCACCCGGCTCACCGAGAGCCCTTGCCAGCCGCTGACCAAAGCACCTCCCCACCCCCTGGGCTGCCTCCCTCACCCCAGCCAGGGTCCGACAGCAGGAGCTGCAACAAGGGTGGCCTTTATTAGGAGGCTTCTGGGGGCAGGGCGCTGGTGGGTAGGATGGGTTGCCGGGCCCAGCTGCAGCCTTCGGAGACCTCTTAGAGCTGGGAACGAGGTCTGGCAGGCCTGGGCGAGTCTGCGGGCAGAGCAGAGGCTGGAGGGAACAGTGGGCTGCAGGCTTCCCCTGGCCTCCCAGGCTGCTGCCCTGTGTGTGGGGGGTGAGCATGGAGAGCAAGCAGGTGTGTTAGTGGGCAGGAGGTTAGTGGGCAGCTATACAGTGGGCCGGGCCCTGCTTACCAGTCCTGGTCAGGGTGGGCGGTGGGGGTACCGTCAGGCTGGAAGGCAGAGGACACTGAGAACTGGCCCAGGGTGGTTGGGGAGGGGCAGGGGCTGGCTGGGGTGCGGACAGCACAGCAGGTACGTACCCAGGGGAAAGTAGTAGGGGAGCCGCTGCAGGTAGATGTTCTCATCCTTCTCCAGGAACACACAGATGATCAGCCGGTCCACCTACACCGGGGCCTGCTCAGTCTGGGCCAGAGCCACCTTCTCCCAGTGAGGCCCAGGTCTTACCACTGCCCCTGGTCCTGTAGGGTCACGTGCCTTTCCCTTGGGATGCCCCTTGACCCTGAGCTTAGATCTAGGCTACACCCTTCACAGAAGGGGCTCCTGGTAGCTCCGGAGAGAAACAGGCTGAGGGAAGGGGAGTGGGATGTAGGAAGGGCTGGCGTGGCTAGAGATCCCTGGGCTAGGCACTGGGCACCCTAGCTCTCCGCAGTGGCTCATGGGGCTGGTCAGCAGGGCTGGGATGCCCCCACCATCCCACCCTGTCCACTTCCCTCGACTGGGCCCAGGCCTCACCTTGTCCTTGTGCTGCTCCAGCCACTCGCGCAGCGCAGTCAGCACTACCTCGGCTGCCGCCTCGTTAGGGTAGCCTGGGGACCCCGCAAGAGTGATCCCAACTCTGGCCCTCCGCCTTGAGGCTCCGCCGCTGCCGAGACCCCCGGCCCCTCCTGTGTACCTGCTGACCCCGCCCTTCCTCCTCTCGGTGACCCCACTCACCAAACACGCCTGTTGAGATGCAGGGGAACGCCTGGGCGGGGGTGGAGGGGAGAAAGGAGGGGACTGCATCACTTCCTGCCCCGCCCCCGCCCGCCGCCTCCTGCCCGCACGGTCTCCTCTGGGCCAGGCCGCTCCCGCCCTGGACCCCTCACCGCTGAGCGGAGCCGGTGCTCCAGCAGCAGGTCGAGGCTGTTCAGGTAGCAGCTGCGGAGCTCGGTAGCCTGGCTGGTACTGGGCTCTCCGTGGGCGATGGGCCCCACCGTATGGATGACATCTGTGGGAGGCGGCAGGGTCAGGCCGGCAGGAGCTTCCCTGCAGGCCTGGGCTCTTGGAGGGGACAGGAAACACGGCCTCTATCCCCCTAATTTCGGGACTCCCCAGGGAGGACCCCACCCATGTGGGTACACAGGTGTGCCCTGGAGCCCCAGTCCACACCTCGATAGGCACGGGCAGACCCACGGTGGGCCACTCTCTACATCTGTGTGCACTCGGCTGAGCTGTGGGGCGCTACTGGGTGGGCGAAGGCCCCGCCCCTAGCTCGTCCCTCCCGGCTCAGGTCGTTGCCCCTCCCTAGCCTCCAGGAATCCTCCTTCGCCCGCTTCCTGAGGTGTAGGAGGAGAGGCCAGGGCCCGCCATTTACGGCTAAGAAGTGACCCCTGAGAAGGCCTCCAGCAATTCTGTGGGGGTCGCACCATTAACCTCCCCAAATGACACAAAGCGCCCTGTCCCACAGGGCTGGGGGTGTGGGGACTCACACTTAGCCGGCAGCCGATAGCCGCCAGTGATCTTGGCCTTGCCGGTCTCGCAGCTCTGCAGGGTCCGGCACTCGTCGGTGAGCAGGGGCCCGGCGGCCCGGTGAATACAGCCGTCCACTGCAGGGGAGGAGCAGTGATGCGTGCGCTTCCCGCGTCCCGCTCGAGCCCGTTTTACAGAGGAGGCGGCCGATGCCCTCGGCTGTGCTGGGACTCCCCGGCGCCGCGGCTTTCTCCCGCGGCCTTCAGCCGCTCCTGTCACCCCCGTCCCCATTGTTTCCCGTCTGGGAAAAACCTGTCCCCTCCAGAAGCAGAGAAGGGCCGCGGCGGACCCCGACGGGAAGCGACAAGGGGCGGCCAGCAGGGGGCGCGCCCGGCCCGCCAGCTATCCGGGCTGCACGGCTGGGGAGCTACTGGGCAAGGGCTTCCCCCGATACCGTCTCTGGGAGAGGGGAGCCGCCACCCCGCACCTGGCCTGGGGAAAGTTCGTCTTCGGGCTCGACCCGGGCATGCCAGCCGACACCGCGCACCGGATCCCAAGGCCAACCTCCCCGGGTGAGGCTCCTCGGGGCTCAAGCTCTAGGATCCACTTTACAGATAAGGAAACTGAGGCCATTTAGTTACAAGTGGCAAATGGGGCTGGGCCTTGAACCTGGTCTTCCAGCCCCTTCCTTGCACCAGGCGGGCAGGTGGACGGGCTGCCGCACAGGAGTCTCAGGCAGCACCCTGATCCTTAACGAGCTGCCTCGTTAGCGCAGCAGGCTTAATTGGGGCCAGGCCTGGGCTTGTTGATCTGAGGGAGGCTCCGTGGCCTTGGCAAACGACCCTGGGGACCGGAGCACAGGTAAACAACTCGAGCAGGATGGGAGGCGTAGAGGAACTCCTTCAGCTCCACTTCGCCCTGATGCCAAGGCTTGAGAGGGCCCCTGCCCAGGAGGCAGGGCTCAGCCTCAGGCAGGCTTGGGTCAAATCCTGGCTAGCTTCTCATCGCCTGTGCCAGTGGGGCACATTGGCAAGTCCTTTCTCCTCTCTGAGGGCTCGCTACCTCATCTGGAAAATAGGGACAATGACCCCTCCTCAGGGCTGGAGCCAGGAGAACATGACTCACCTCTGACAGCTCCCCAGCTTCCCCCCTGCACCCCAGGAGCCCCTTCCACACCAGCTGCCGGGCGCTCACAATGCCGGGCAGCAGGAAAGGACCACCATTTCCTCACTTTACAGGTGTGCAAACCGAGGCCATTCCTCCATCACCACCCCATCCCAACATCTTGGCGTAGGTCCAGGGACACCAGCTAGAGGCAGGTCCGCCCTGGGGCCCAGGATGGCTTTGAATGCGGCCCAACACAAATTCTTAGAACATTATGAGATTTTTTCTGGTGACCTTTTTTTTTTTTTAAGCTCACCAGCTATCATTAGTGTCAGTGTATTTTACATGTGGCCAAGACAATTCTTCCAATGTAGCCCAGGGAAGCCAAAAGGTTGGACCCTGCTGATTAGACGCTCCTGCTTTCTTTTGTGCCCAGTGGGGCCCAATGAAACCTAATTTTGTGACTTCACTCTGAGCCAGCCCCAGGTGATTTCTTTCTTCATTGCTTTTTTTAAAAATAAACTTCAGGTGGGCACCAGGTGATTTCTTTTTTTTTTTCTTTTTTGTATGTGGGTAGCTCCCTGGCCGGGAATCGAACCCAGGCCGCAGCGTTTACAGTGCCAGTGCTGAAGCCTTAAGCCACTACACCACCAGGGAACTCCCTTTATTTCTTTTTTTTTTTTTTTTTTTTTTTTTTTTTACCAGGTGATTTCTTAGCGTGTTCTGTGGGTGGGGGTGAATCAGGGAGAGGAGTTGGGGGAACCCTGGGAGGAGCTCTGGGACTGGGTCCCCGCCTCCTCCCCTGTGCAGGGTAAGGGCAGCTGGAGCCGATAAGGATGGGAAGTGTCCAGGGCCTCACGGTGGGTGTACAGCCTGGACTGCCGTGTCCATGTGCAGTGTATCTGCCCTGGGTGGGGGGTGCCAGGTGATCCCTTAGCATAGTGTGCAACAGCAGGGGCTGTGCAGCTGGGCAGTCGGGGTTCAAACCCTAGCCCTGCCAGGCACAGATGTGTGACCCAGGGCACCTCATGTATCCCTCTAGACCTCAGTTAACCCCACCCGGGCCAACAGGCGACACCTCACCGGGCTATTGGGAGGATTAGGCGGGTTCATTCCCGTAAGGTGCTTACACTGGTGCCTGGCATGAGCGAAGGCCATGTGCATGTTGGCTGTTATTTTATTAGGACAGTATGACAGTCTGGGCATGTGCTGGTATGTGTACACCTGGAAGTGGGATGGGAGGTGGGAGTTCTGGCCGGGTATGCTCCGGGTGTTCACGGCATACGGAATGAGCACAGGGGTGTGTCTGAGCCCCTGTGCTGGGGGCCCCCCAGCCCTATCCCAGTGGTGTCAGCCCCTCGGCGCCCAGCTGCCTGCCATCTCCCGGTGCTATCCGCCTTGCAGGTGACCTTGGCCCACTGAGGGGCTATGTGGAAGTGAAGCTCACTGAGATCTGTGTTTCAGGGATTTAATGTTTCCTGCAGAGGTGGACGGCCTGCAGCCAGGCCTTTGGGGCTGACCTGGGGGCATGCGGTGGGAGGAGGGAGCAAATGGAGCTAGCAGAGGCCCCCCACCTGGCAGTGTCCAGAACAGAGCCGGGCCCTGTGACTGCTGTGCAGGTGTCCAGGGGAGCAGTTCCCCCAAAGCACGGATGAGGGACAGGCCCTGGGCACCACCCCTGGGCCAGAGCACAGACTGGCCAGCATTCAGGCCCTCAGCAGCCTGGCCCCTCCTGCTCACCCCCTCCCTGTCCACACACCAGCCTTGTTGTTCTCCCACCTCCCTGTGCCAGAGGGGACCCCACCCCACCCCAGTGCTGCTGCTGTAGCCAGAGCCCCAAAGGGCGGCCCTTCCTGTCTCTTCACATGACCAGCAGCTCCGCTGGCTCTGACCCCAGGCTCTGTCCTGGCTCGCTGTTAGGCTAAGCCAAGCCCTGGAGACTGCAAGAAGGGTTCCTGGGGCTCCATCCAAGAAGGAGGTGCCTCCTCTCCCCACCTGACTCTGGGCCCCTTACCAACATTCAAGCAAACCTCAAACCTCCAACTTAAGGCCCAGCCCACCTTGACCAGCAGAAAACCTGGGGAGACTGAGCCATGAGGGCAGTGGGGCCATCAGAGTCTCTCCAGCAGGTCAAGGTTGGGTCCTTCCTCCTCTAGAAGCCTGCCCTGGGCGCACCCTGCCTTCTCAGCCCCCGACTTGACCTTCACTGCTGAGCTCCTGGATCTGGGTCCTTATTTCAGCCTCTTGCTGAGAACCTGCCAGGTGCTGAGCAGTTTACATCAACCCCCCTGTTTGAACCTCACAGACACCCTAAGAGGTGCTGTTATTTTCCTGCTTTGGAGAGGAAATCAAGGCACTGAAAGGGTGAGAGACTTGCCCAAGGTCACACAGCTGGACCGCTCTGCCTCCTGTAGGACACTGAGGGGGTCTGTCCCTGCCTTCCCACCGCACCTCCCTCCCGCCCTGGCTGTCTGGCTCCGGCTTGCCCTCCTTACCCACTCTGGGAAGACGCTGTCTGTACCTGCTGCGTCAGCGTCAGTCACTGCCAGCTCCTGCGGCCTGGCTCCTGCCCCCCTCCCCACATCAACACTTCCCCCTCCCAACAGACGGACTGCTTTGGGGACCTCTCCTTGCTGAGAGGTCTGGGGCCACTCCTGCTTGACTGTCTGGCTGTGTCCACACGCTGCCCACGGGCGGCCCCCACCTCCCAGGCTGCCTTGGAGACCCTCTGCCCCGGACCTCCTGCCACCCTGTCTCTTCTGCCTGCTTCCTGAGCTCCTTGGACTCTGCTGCTGTCTGGGGACCCCGTCTGCCCTCTCCGTCCCAGCCCCGACCCTCTGCCTGCTCCCAGGCAGTGACCCGCCGCCCCGCCGCCTCCGCTGGGGAGCCCACTGGGCCTCCTGCCCACGGCACAGCCTCCACACGCCACAGTCCTGGTCGGGAAGGGCACAGGGGCTGCAGCCCGGCCCTCCTCAGACCAGCAGAGGCGGAGGCAGGCGGCTCCGATGGGGGCCATTTGGACGGCGCTGAGGATATGTTGGCCGCTATTTAGGGTGCTGTAATATTCATGAAGGGAAGATTAGATATTTAAATTTATTCAGCAATAAACGCATCTCAGTGGGGGAGCATTCTTCATGCTAAACAAACAAGCAAGTAGAGGCTAATTAATTATTTACAGGAATACAAGGAGGCCTATGGCCTAGGGGAGAGGGGACAACTGCCTCTCCACCCTCCCCCCACAACCCCCATTCCCCCTCCACTGTCTGGTGGGTCTGGCCCCTGTGTGCCCCTTCTGCATATTCCTCTTTCCGGAAATCCTGCCTCCAAGCTTACTGGTGGCCTTGGGCAAGTCACTTAACCTCTCTGGGCATTGGGAGGACTGAGATATGCCGAGGGCTGGTGGGGGCTGGCGGGGAGGTTGGGAAGTGGAAGGCCTGAGTGATCTAGTAAGTTGTCCAAGGTCTCCCAGTTAGAGGACAGCAGGGGCGAAGCGTGGCTTCGCCGGGCCGGCCCGTCTGGTAGCATGGAAACAGAGACAGCGTTCCAGGAGGCAAAGCCACTCCCTCAGCCCAGCTCCGGGCGTAGGGGAGGGAGAGGGAGGGCCTGGGGGGCCCCCTGGGGGTGGGGTGCGAAGTCTCAGAGCCTCTGAACTGAGCTCCCTAGGGCTATGAGGGGGCGGCTCCCAGTGGGACCCGGGTCCCTGCCCCCAGCTCCTCCATCCCTTCACGGCCTCACTTCAGCTCTCTGCACCTCAGTTCAGTCCTCTATACAAAGTCAGCACCTCCCTCCGGGGTTGGCGCAGCCTTCAGTGAGAGACTGCACCAAAGGCCCTGCGCTGTCACCCCGTTTTACGGACGGGGACACTGAGGCCCAGCCACAGACTCTAGACAGAAGACCACTGTGCCCCTCGCGCTCTGGGGCCTCCTTCAGCAGAGGGACGGGATGCATGCCGGGAGATGTCCCCGAGAAGGTCCTGGGTGTGAGCCTGAGGCCTCGGGCGCTGGAGGAGGGCTGTGCCTCTCAAGTGCAGGACGGCACTGGGGTCTGGGTCCCAGAGACCACTCTCCACCCAGGCATCTGGGTGCCTGGCTCGAGGTGAGCCCATTCCAGTCACCGTGGTGATGCCCAGGTCACAGCCACCTGCCCAAACACCTAATGCCAGGGCTGAAAGGGGCCAGGCTCCATTGGGCAGAGGGGAAACTGAGTCCTGAGAGGTTACCAGCTGGGTCAAGGGCAGAAACCTTGACCTCAACCCTGAGGAGAGCAAGTTCAACCATGAAGCCTGGATGAATGACCCACCTTGGGGGCCTGTGCCCCCTGCTTTCCTGGCCCACCTGCACGTTTCATCTCTGTTCTCCTAGGCCCTGTTGAGCCTGGGGGGCCACAACCCTGTGTGATACCCCAGTACCAGAACCATTTTTGTGCTTCTGCCCACACCCTCCTGGTCACTCACTCAGTCAACAAACTCTTACCAGCCCCCAGCTCTGTGCTAGGCTTGGGCTCAGCCCATCGGCCCATGGGGGATGCAGAGCCCACCCTGGCCAGGCCCCACCCTCGCGGTGCCAAGGCGGGTGGGCGCCCCAGGGAGAAGATGGATGGACGACAGTGCCGTGATGTGATCTGAAATTCATTACAGGGTGAGATCAGCTCCTTAAATGGGGATTTGAAAACATTAGGGCTTCATTATGTACACAACGGCCGTGCCTCATTCATCATGCAAAAATCACTCCCGTTATTAAAAATCCCCGTGGCAGCTGCGTGCAGGGGCTTGGCGGCACCTTGCCCGCTGGGGGCGGGGCGCGGGCCCCACAGGCCAACGCTGGAGGCCCTGCTGGACCGAGCCTGGTTAGCCCGCCCACCCAGGGAGTGCCAGCTGAGGGGCACGAGTGGGGAGCGTGATTCAGCTCAAGGGACTCGAGGCCTCAATGTCCTCATCTGCAAAATGGGGATGCTAATGGCATGCCCCGTGGCGCCGTGGTGAGGGTACATGAAATCCCGCAGGGAGAGCCTCAGCAAGGCCCTGGCATCCATGCAGGGTGGAAGGGAGGCCTGGAGACTTCACTAGGGGTGGGCATTGCTCATAGCCCCCCAGGGCTCCCACAAGTCCAGGAAACAAAATCCTCAAGTCCCAGCATAGCTGGGGCTCCCTGCAGCCCCCGCCTTAGATGACTGCAGGCCCGGCCCGGCTGTGGTGCGCACACGCCAGGAGGGAGGGGAAGCGCGCTCCAACATCACCTGTGACTCAAGAGCTGACCAGAGGGGAGGGGTGGGTGCTGTTTTGTGGTCGGGAAGGTCGCTCTGAGGAAGTGGTATCTGAGTAGAGATGAGAAAATAACAAAAAACTGGCTTCCAGAAGGTCAGGGGAGGCAGGTCCAGGCAGCAGGACCCTGTGAGCAGGGGCAGGAAGCTCAGAACAGACGCCATTGTGGTGGGAAATTTTGGGCAGGAGAGGGTCGTGGCTGAGACACCGTTTGGGCCTTTGGGCCCCTTTGCTGTTCCCTCATCCCAGATGCCTGTCCCCGCAGCACAGCCCTGTCCCAGAAAACCTGGCGGGCCCAGCATACCCCGCCCCACAGCCTGGCAGGCAGTGGTGCTCATCGAATTTGTGGACTTGCTGGTTGGCCCTTAGGGGCTACCTGCTTGCTCTGAGCCCAGCCCAGCCCGGGAAGGGGCCGGTCACACCCAATTTGGCCTCAAGGGGGCTTGGAGGCCACCAGGTCTGCCCGCTGCGTCAGGCTGGCTACTCCGAGCAGCCGGAGCCCTGTCCCGACGGCCCGGGAAGCAATCACGGCATGGTGGTGTGGGGCGATGGGAGACGGCGCTGGGCAGGGCCCCCGGGACGAAGGGTGAACCCGGCAGAACACTCAGAGGCTTTGCCAATGCCCACGGGCCGGCCTGTCTGTGAAGGGAGAACGAGCGAGAGCAGGAGCCAGAGAGAGGAGGGAGCAACGAGAGTGGGACATGCAGAGAGTACACGTGCCGGAGAGAGAGCTGGAGAGGAGCCTGCAGAGTGCGAGGCAGAGAGACAGAGGAAGTGGGAGAGATTAAAAGAGACAAACAGAGAGAAAGAGGGTGTCACCTGCCCCCCAGGGTCAGGGGGCCTGTGTGAGGAAGGGTGGGGGGCCTGGGCACAGCCGGTCCTCACACAGGTCTGCACTGAGCACTGACTCTGCCAGGAGGTGGACAGGCGGGTGCCCGAGCGCACCCCATAGGGGGTGGCCTGATGGGGAACAGCTGGTAGGTACTCAAATAACCACAGAAACAGGAGCCTGATGATCAAGGGCAACAGAACGCCGGCCCGGGAGGGGGGGTGTCTGCGGAGCGCTGAGGACAGTGCCAGGCCCTCGGGAAACGGAGCAGGGGTGAGGCGTGGTCTCAGAGGCAGGGGAGCCCTCAGGCGCGGCAGCAGCACGTGCAAAGGCCCTGGGCCAGCAGAGGACACAGGCTTGCCGCGTGGGCGTGGGGAGCAGGGGCCACACAGAGCAGGGTGGCCGGACGAGGGCAGGGGGGCTGAGCCCTCAGAGGCACGCACTGGCCTCTGCAGGCTCGGGTGGGGCTGCGGACCTCCGGAAGGTGCCAGGTGTCGCCGGTACTGAGTGTGCATGGGAGGGGTTGGGGCTCCATTCCGTGCACCTACGCCTGCCAGGGACCCGCCTGACCCCAGGCCAGCCACCCCTGGGGCCAGCCCTTTGGGGCGCTGGCCGGGCAGGAGCAGTGATGGCGGCCACGCAAGCACAGGAAGGCGGCCCTGAATTAATCTGTCACTAAAGCTCGGCCATGGCAGGCACAGTCATGATTTAGATGAATAATTGAAACGCTCCGATACATTTATTATCCCTTTAGTGCAAAAGTGGCAGAGAAAGACGAGGGGTAATTGAAAAAGAGCGCACAAATCTCCGCGAGAAAGCCGGCTCCTTATCGCCGAGTAAACATTTCAGTCCTAATAAACAGGAGAGACGCACGTCAGGACCCTGTCGATTCCCATGCTGATTTAGGGCCCGCCTCCCTTCTTACCACACAATAGGAGAGCGTTAAAAAAAATTTTTTTATCGAGCCAGTAAAAGGCTCTCCAGGAGGGAGAGGGGGGAGCCGAGCCAGCTCCAGGCCTCAGGGTTTGGCCAGAGACTCGGGGGCTGCCCCGGCCCCAGCAGGTCTCCCCACCGCAGACACTGGGCCCTCTGCCTGGGGTCTCTCTCCCCGATGCACATGCAGAGCTCCTATCCAGCCTTTAGGGCCCAAGTCAAATGCCCCCTATGCTGGGAAGCCTTCTACCAAAATGGGTCTCTGAGGGCAGAGCCAAGTCCTGAGTCTCAGTGTGTGACACAGGTGTCCCCCCATCACATAAACACACTCACACACTCAGAAAAAGCCCTGGGAAAGAATGCGCGGCAGAGGACTCACTGCTGCCAGAACCACCTAGCTTCCTAGTTTGGCCCCCATGGGAGCTGGTGGGGGCCCAGCCCCAGGGTGAGGCCAGCTCAGGAGCGTGGACCCTAGGGTTAAGTTCTTTGGGCCCCAGTGGCCTCTGGGGGCCTCCAATGTGGCTGGGAGTGTCCAGCAGACTCCCTTCCCTGCTCCGCAGGCCACAGTCCTCTCCCACCCAGAACCTCCACCTACTCGCAGTCCAAACTGTGGGCTCGCTGCACCAAAGCCCTGTAGCCCAGGCCCTGGCCCCGCTTTGGAGGGCCCTTCTCTGAGCTGGCCCAGGGGAACCCCGGGTCAGTTAGACCTGTGTCCTAGCTCCTAGGGCAGGGCCCCCCACACAGACCATGCAACTCACTGCCCCACAGAACCCCCTAGCACCCTGCTCATGGGGAGGGTGCATCCTAGTTGGGAGACGGACACTGAGAGCAGAAGACAAGTCTGTGAAAGGGGGTCAGCGCCGTGGGAAGAGGCACAGAGCAGGTGAGCTGGGCTGGCTGGGCGACTCGAAACAGAGTGCCCAGGGCAGGCTGAGTGAGACCAGTGCTCGGAAAACGCCTAGATGGGTGGGTACATGGATGGATAGATGGGTGGGTGGTAAGGGTGGGTAGGTAAATGGGTGGTGACAGAAGTGGTGGGGTGGTGGGTAGAGGCCTGAACCCCTCAGGGTAGACTCAGGAGAAGAGGGCAGAACCTTAGGGGACCCCATGGGAAGACTGAGGTTGGTCTGGGCAGAGTCAGGAGTGGACCGGGGACCCTAGTCCCAGGCTACTCGCGTCTGTGCCTCCCACCCCGGGTTAAGGCTGGATGGACCGAGGACCTCGCAGGGCACAGGTGGCAGACGTGAGGGTGGGGATGTCCCAGGGGTCTGGGCCCCTCTCCCTCCCAGCCCCCGCCTTGCCCCTACCCCGGTCCCCTCCCTACCACCTCCACCTTGTTCCAATCACATTAGCGGAGTGACAGCCCCAGCGAGTACTTGTAGCGGCTCCATAAATCTCAGCAGCATTAAGAGGCTAGACTCCGGGCCCACTTCCTCCCAGGTCCTGGCTCACTCCATCCATCTCTGCGTCAGTCAGGCTGTACTTGGGGCCTGCTCTAGCCTCCTCTCACCCTCAATGACAAAGGAAGGGGAGCTAGAGGGACGGCCGTGGTGCCTCCCCCGTCAATCTGGCCACAGCAAGTGCCCTCTGAGTTCCCAGAGTGAGGTCACCGGGCCACCTATGAGCCACTCCCAGCCCTGCCTAAAACCTCAGTGGCTCCCACTGCCTTTGTCAGCCATCCCTGCCTTCACCTGAAGTTCATTCGTTCATTCAACGGCCATTTACTGAGCTCTAAGGGCCAGACCCAGCTCCAGGTGCTGGAGATACAGTCGTGCCCTTGGAGCTTTTGTTCTCAGCGGGGAGACAGACAATAAGCAATGAACATAGTCAACAGGTAAATTATATGGCAAGTCAGGAGAGAAGTGCTCTAAGAAAAATAAAAACTAGAGCAGTGTGAGGGACCCAGGGAGGCGGGATGGGACAGGGCAGGCAGCTGCAATTTCAATTAGGTGTCAGGGTGGGCCTCAAGGGAGAACGTGGACTACAAGCAAAGACTTGTAAGAGGTGAAGGGAGCAGCCACATGGCTATCTGAGGAAGAGCATTCTACACTTGATCTTGACCAAAAGACCGAGACGCAATGAGGAAGAGCATTCTAGGCAGCGGGAACAGCCAGTGCAAAGGCCCTGGGGCAGGAGTGGGCCAGGCCTGATCCAGTAAGGAAGGCCAGCGTGGTGGGCAGTGTGGAGGGGAGTCTGGGAGGTGGCTGGAGACCTTGTAGACTTTGGCCTTGGCTCTGAGTGAGGTGAGAACCCTGGCAGGGTTTTGAGCAGAAGAGGATTGTGACATGACCTACACCTTTTTTGTATGGTGGCCTTTTGTCTTTGGGGACTGAATGGCTAAAAATGCAGCTCCTCACATGGTCTCAGGCTCCTCCATCATCTCCTGCCTCTACCCCTGCCTGGGCTCTGACCTCTCTAATAGTTTTGTTTTTTTTGTTTGTTTGTTTTTTTGTTTTTTTTTGCTTTTTGGTATGTGGGTAGCTCCCTGACTGGGAATCGAACCCAGGCCGCAGCGTTGACAGCGCCGAAACCTTAGCCACTGCACCACCAGGGACTCCCCTCTAACCTTCTGAGTCTCCCCGAGCCCCCCATGCTCTCCCTGACTTCAGGCTTCACTTGCACTGCTCCCTCTGTACCCTCTGCTCAGCACACCCTTCCCACGGCTCTTCACTGGGTCCCTCCTACCCATCCCTCAGGTCCCAGTGGGGGTGCCACCTCCTTCCAGGAGCCTTCCTGAAGCCCAGGCCTGGACAGGTGCTTCTCGCTGAGCGCCGACCTGCCTACGAGCAGCCCCCTGTGCCACGCACGCGGACCATCCCATGTAATGGCGGGCACTCTCCTCCGGACTGTGAACTCTGGGAGATCAGGGACCTGGTCCCTCTGGTGCCTGGCGGCGGACCTGTCCCCACACCCAGGGCCTGGCACCCAGTAGGCACTCAATCACTGGGTGATGAGCGAGCAGAACAAAGGAGAGGGGTTGCTATGGGCAGCGCGTGGCAGGTGTGGAAGCAATAGGGCCCCCGAGCCTTCCAAAAGGACAGGCTTTGGAAGAGGGACCTAGATGGCCTGTGTGTGGGCTCCTGGCCTCTAGTGAAGTTCCTTCATTCTGTGAAGCCTCCAGGGTAGCTGTGACCTCCACAGGGACAGCTAGAGGAAAAGTGGGGAGGGAGGGAGGGAAAACATCTCTAGCCACAAACAGACCCTCCCCGCCCCCACACCCTGGCCGGTCACCGACAGCTCTTCGAGCGGCTCATATTTATTCCTGACCTTCGCTGCCCCTTTTATTTTCCCCCTTTTAAAACCTGGACTGGGCCCCACCACGGCTGCCGTAAACATGGTCCCCGGGATTTATCCGACGGCACATTAACCCCTGCCCCCGGCCTCACCAATCATCCTGCTTCCTGTGCAGACAGCAGGCAGCCCCGCCAGTGCGCGGCCCAGGGCCTGGGCTGGTGGGGTGGCAGGCCCTGGGGGCATAGGGACTGCCCCTGCCCCGTGGCACCTGCTGACCTTGGCCTGGCTGCACGGCCGCCCTGACCTCTGACCTCCAGCCCACCTGGGCCTGCCTCGTGCTGGTCATTAGCAGTGGTGAACACACACATGTTCTCGAGGGTTCAGCAGTTGGCAGAGCTCTCCCTGACTTCATGAGAACTTGGTCTGGACAGGGGGCCACTCTGCGTGGTTTTGGGACAGAGCAGAGATGATCGTTTTGCCCTCACAGGTGGGGAAACTGAGGCCAAGGCCACTTGAGGGGCAGTGGCAGGGCTGTGACCCCCACTCTCTGGCCTGGGTCCTTTTAAGGACCTCACATATCCCCCCTCATCCCCCAGTTATAGACCAGAGGATGGGGACCTGCCCATGTCACCTCGTGGTGAGGAGGCCAGGCCTGCCATCCAGACGCCCTTCTATGTCTACACTGACAGCAGGCCAGGCAAGGCCGAGCGGGGGGGGGGGCAGAAAAGAAGGGCAGAGACCTCCGGGGAAATAGAGGGGGCACTGTCGGGTGCATGGGGAGGACCATGGCAGTGAGCTGGGGCAGTGAGCTGGCGAGGGGGCCGGGGGAGAGAAGCAGCCGTGGAAGGAGACGCATTGCCACCCCCACCCCCCAACCCCCCAGACCACAGACGGGGTCCACTCACCGCCTCCGCCTCCGAGCAGGGAGCTGTTGGCTGCAAGAGAGAGAAGAGGCCAGTCAGTCGGGGCATGGCCAGGAGTGCAGGCGGCCCTGCAGAGCGGGGAGATGGGGGCTGCCGGCTGGGCCCCCAGACTCTGGGCACAGGGGCAGGGAAGGGGAGGAGCAGGGCTGGGACTTCCTCTCCGGCTCAGCCCTAATGGGCCGGGGTTTGTATGGGACAGAGCAGGGTCCTGCCCGCTCACCCTGACAGCAGCTGCACGTGGGGCCTAGAATGGCAGTGGACACACTGGTCCGTCCTTGCATTCGATCACTCTTTCACCCCACGGTGTCTCCTGTGGCCCATCTGTGCCAGGCCTGGCACAGAGATGTGGGACGAACAGGGCAGCCCTGGTCCCTGCCTGCGGGCTCACAGGCTGCAGAGGGACCCCGACTTGAAGCCACTAGGAAACAAACAGCCGTAGTAAGTGCTGCGCGTGGCAGGAGAGAACATGAGACCGTGAACCAGGGCTGGGACCCCTAGCAGATGACAGCGACCATGTGTGATGTAAGGGCCCCGTCCCCAGGCAGCACAGCGAGGTCTGGAGCACTAGGCCTGGGCCTAAAGCTGTGTTCAACAAATGGGTGACTCGAGCCACTTTCTTGTGTCTCAGTTTCCCCAGGAAGAACAGGCCACCTTCCAGGGCTGGTGTGAAGGTCAGGGAGAGAAGGGGGATCCTCAGCTCCAGCTGCTGTGGCTGCCCTGTTCATCTCATGTTGCCCGGCCGGCTGCCCCCTCCCGCCTCTCCACTGACGTGGGGACAAGGGGAAGCTGGCAGCCTCTCCGCCGGAATGTCAGGGCTGTGCAGCCCAGTGCCCCCTCCCCAGCTGGGGCTCCGGCGTCTGGCGCCAATCAGTGTTAACTGCTGGTGCCAACCCGGCAGGTGACAGCGAGACAGCCTAGGTTGTCCCCAGGCCCAGGTGCTGCCTAGGCGAGGGGACCAGCTGGGCCACAGCCCCTCTGGCCTCAGGAGCCCTGGCCCCCAGGCAGGGCCACCAGCTCCTACACCGCTCTGGCAGCCACCCTACCTCCCCAGGTCATGTTGCAGCCTCTCCGTAAGAGGGGGACATGCAGCAGAGCCAGGGCCAGGAGGGGGGCCACTTGTGGCCAGCCAGGCTGCAGGCCACGTGGAAGCTTCGGACGCTGCTAAGTGGTATCGGCGGCACCGAGTGGCTGGTGTCCCAGAGCTGACAGCTCTTCGCTTGGGGAATAATTAATTCCACAGCCCCCAAACCCAAGGCTGTAAGTTGCCACGTTACTTGCGAGATTAATACAAGCAGCTAATTAAGATGGAGAGGCAAGGAGCGTCTGGGCGCTCCCAGAGCAGGGCTGGGGGGCTGCGGGGAGCTCGGGGGAGGCGGCCGGAGCCGCCAGATCCGAGCAAGAGCAGGACAGGGACCGCAGCAGGACACCCAGGCAGACATGCAGGCCCCTGAGAGGCTGGGCCCGCGAAAGCTCTGGCTGTGACCGCTGCCCAGGAGCATACATTTCAGTGACAGAGAGGACTGTTTGCCAGGCACAGACTGAGTGCTTCACACAAATGACCCCATTCAGTGTCATAAGAAAGCCACAAAGAAGGAGCTGTCACTCCCATTTCATAGATAAGAAAACCGAGGCTCAGAGGTTGCGATGCACAAGGCAGTAGCAGGATCGGAACTGGGTTTGTCTGACTCCAAAGCCAAGCCCAAAAGTAGGCCAACCTCAAGGCAGACTGCCCAAGGGACTGTCACAGGGAGGTTCCCCACCCCCAGGGCTGGGGCCTGCCTCCTCCACACACACACACACACACACACACACACACACACACACACCCCTTGGCCCCCGCAGCGCACACCCTGCCCCCCACCCCCGGCGGGGCAAGCTGCAGAGCTCCGGGGCTGGCATTTGGACAGCCCTGCCCCGGAGCCAGTGGGGGAAGTCGGCATCACAGGTTGCCCGGGTCCAGATCCTGGCCCCCTTGGTCCTCGGGGTGGTCCTGGCGGCTGTCGGAAACTGCCCTCTGTGGCCCTTTCCCACCTCCCCCCATCACCTCTCTCTCTCTTAATTAACACCGGCGGCAAACGAGCTGGCTCCCGTTCAGAGGGCTCAGTGCCAAATGGGTTGGCAGCTAGCCTTGAAGGGGAGGGAGGGGAGGGGGCACTGACCTGCTGCTCTGCAGGCCCCGCTGGAAGGAGATGCCAAACCCTCCCCACCTGCCCAGCACTCCCTAAACCCCACCGTTTGGGGCCCTGCCCAGATGAGGGAACTAGGATGAGCTGTCCGATGTCCACCAGGGGCCATGGAGGTGGGCTTGGGCCACAGGAAAGATTGCACCAGGCTGAGCTGAAGAGAGGGCTAGCCAGGGGGCCAGGTGGCTTCACCTGCCGCAGGTGGGGCTGGCTTTGGGGCTCAGACTAGGGCTGCACAGAGGACTTGGTCACAGGTCTGTCCCCAGCTCAGCAGGTGTCCTAGGAGGCCACTCTGCAGTGTTCCCTGCCCCTAGCCTACCACATGTGGTAGTCGCATGGGTGGGGGGCTCAGGGAGAAGGGCAGCAACTCAGTGGTCTGGACCTGGTTCCCCTGGGCCCCTGTCTGTCCCTCTCTCCCCAGGGACCTGGAGGCTTGGGGAGGGCACTCTAAAGGAGAGCCAGGCCAAAGACATCAACGGGCCATCCCTTGGGTGAGCCACCCAGCCTCTCCCTGAAGCAGGGTGGTCCCAGGCCTTCCTGCTCCCCAGGCCCGGACTGGCTCTCCCCACCCCACCGACCCCAAAAGCTGGCCTCCTGCTCCTGCCCCTTCTGCTGTCTGCCCACTCGTGCTTCCCTCCCTTCAGTTTGGTTTGAGGCTCTGAATCACCACTGGTCATTGGCCCATTTCTCAGATGAAAAAACTGAGGCTCACAAAGTGGCTGAGGAGTGGGGAAAGGGGCTTGAGTAGGAGGGTTGGTTGTCAACATGCATTTTCTTCACCCCTGCTCCCTCCCTGTGTCAGAAAGGGTTCCTCTTGCTGAGACATGGTGATGGCTGAGCAGCCACATGGCATAATGTGGGGACACCCCACCCATGAGAGACCCAAACCTGCCCCAGCAAAAAGTAGGGGTTTTTGTGCTCCTAACGGGCTGGGTGAGCTGGGCCCAGGCCTCGTCCTGGGGGCTGGGGTATGCACATGAGGCTTATTCTGGGTTTGGGGGGCTGTAGGTTCCTGGGACAGAGGGAGAACCTTGGGGGCCAGCGGGTGGGGGTGCTGGCCTGAAAACTGCCATCGGAGTCCATGTGTCGGCCCCCACTGCAGTGTGACGTGGTCCAGCCCAACGGCTCCTGTCCCATGCTCCACTGCGCTGGATTAACTGACTCGCAGCCTCAGTGCTGGGGCTGTGACCTTGGGGTGGCAATGAGGTTTGCACCCCTCTTCGTCAGTCACTGCCAAATCCTCTGTCTCCTGATGGTGGCCTACCGGTCCAGGGCACCCTGGGGGCCTCACTCCCCATCTCCCACACGTTGTGCCTGCCCTTCCGTGCCCCCACACTACGGCTCATGCAGTGCACTCCCCCAAACCCCCATTTTTGCCCACAACATACATTCTCAGGCCTGGCACACCTCCTCTGGGGAGACCCCGTGCCTCCCCAACCCCCAGCACCTGCTGTTCCTGTGGGCAGGGTGGGGTCGCTGCCCCAGTCTGTGCCCCAGCTCCTGACCTGATTCAGGGGCTGGCATGTGGCCACTGCCCAGTGAAAGGGAGCAAGCTTGACCACTGTCACTGGAGGTCAGAGGAGGCCCTGGGGCAAAGGCGGACCCAGCTGTCTCCTTCACTCTCTACACAAGACATTTTAATTGGGTGCCAACCAAGCATACAGAGGTGAACCAGACACCTTCCCTGGGAGGAGGCAGGGGGAGGGGGAAGCACGTAAACACCGTGGGGAGGGAGGTACAAGAGCCGCTGCAGCTGGAGGCTGGGCAGGCTTCACAGAGGAGGTGGCCTGTGAGCCGAGGCTGGAGGGAGGCTGGGTACCCTCAGAGATAAGAAAGGCAGGCATCCGGAGATGGGCATGGCAAGGGCAAGGGCACGGTGTGAAAGGGCCTCATGGGTCAGAGCCGAGCATTTCTTTCCTTGGACAGGATGATGAGCCGCGGTGTGTTTAGGCTGGGGAAGGCAAGGTCAAGGTCGGCTGGGCCTGACTCCACAGCTAGAGGGAGGGCCAAAGTCTGTAGGATCTGGGATGGGGAGGAGGTGGAGTTGATGGGCGCAGAAGGAGGCTCTGGGGCACACAGACACCTCTTCCTCTTCCGATTGCCCATCCCGTGCCCCCTGCCCCCTCCCCCCACCCCCATTGGAGGAAGAGCCCCGATTTTGAGGGCCCAGGCATGTCTTGGGCCCATAATACTTTTAGGAACCCATGAAAATGTTGTAATTTCTTTTAAAATCAGAAGGAAAAAAATGAACTTTAAGATTGAAGCAAATGTTTTAACATATGATGTTAATAATATTTTTGTCTTTATGCCAACAAAGTAATAAAATCTAACTTTAATTTTTTTTATGGAGGAAGGGCCCACGACAGCAGAGATGTCTGGGTGGAGGCCAGGTAAGCTCCAGACTCACGTGGGCTCATTTAGTCCTCACCCTGTGGGGAAGACATCATTACTAACCCATTGCACAGATGAGAGAGCTGAGCCCCGGAGAACGAACTTCTCACGATGCAGGTGTGAGCGCCAGCCTCCTGATCAAACCCTCCTACAGCTCCCGGTGGCTCGCAGGGTAAGGAACAGGTCCCGAGCAGGCCCCAGGCTCATGGGTCCCCTGACTCAATGCCTCATTTCTTCCCCTCTCCCCTCCATCTCTCCAGGTCTTCAAACCTGCCCCATGTCCTCCGGCCCCAGGGCCTTTGCATGGGTTGGCACCTCTGCCTGGAAGACACTTTCACCATCGCCCACCCTGGGAGTCAGCCTTGCGGAGCACATCAGCTGCACAGGTCTGGCCTTAGTCCCGGGTCACACCCTCCCATGGGCTATGAATCGCCACCTCTAGCATTGTCACCTGCCGGGAGAGTGCCTACCTCACTCCTGCACCCTTCCGCCCTGTGTGTCTCGTCCACAGCTGTGTCCCCAGTTCCCAGCACAGAGTCCGGTGCACAGCAGGTGTCCGCTAACCATTTACCCAACACACAGAGCAGGCTATATTTTATGGATTGTGCCCAGAGGCATTCAGCTAGGCCATACGGGGTCCGCCTGGCTCTTACCCACTGGGCCTCACAGAAGAGCACACCCCCTAAACAGCCCTCCGGAGGCAGGACCTGCGCGGGGGGCGTGCAGGCCCGAGGGCTGGTCCAAGGGCAAGGGCAGGAGGCGGTATAGAAGCTGCCTCAGCTCTTCCCTGATGCAAACTAAATCCTCAGCCCCGGCTCCAGCTCTCCAGCTCGGGCTCCGGCTCTGGGAGCACGGAGGGAGGTGAGGGGGCGCCATGCGGGGGCCGGGCCTCCAGAGAGGAGACTCAGTGACCTGAGGAAAGCGCTGAGCAGGTTCCTGGGCTAGGGAGAGGCCTGCACTCGGGCACAGCGGGCACAGCAGTGACTTTGAGCAGGCACAGCCGGGGGCCGCTGCTGACACGTGCCCCGCACCACCGTTCCAAATACCTCGGCCAGGCCTCAGAGACCTGAGAGGCCACCAGCCAGGCCTGGGGAGCTGGGGGTTGCTCCCCCGACCCCAACTCCTGGCCCTGGCCCTCTGTCTTCTACCTCCCTTGTGAGGCCATTTCAGTCATTTGAAAATCCCATCCACCCACGACCACGTGCCAGGCTCCGACAGGCAAGGCCCTGCAGGCAGAGATCATCATCTAGCCGGGCTTGAGAAACACTAGAAAAATAAACTTGAACAAAAATTACTGTCAGCACCAGAGGTTGTGAAGGGAATAGAAGGAAGGAGAGAGTGGCAGACGGGTGGGTGGGGGCAGACCCAGAAGGAGACAAGACCTGCCGAACAGAGGGGGCCAGCGGTGAGCAGCACAGCCCAGCAGGGGCCAGCCTGTGCAAAGGCCCTGAGGCGGGAGTGGGCTGGTGGGTGTGAAGCACAGTGAGGCGGCCACTGTGGCTGAAACAGAGACAGTGGGGGAGGGAAATAGAGAAGGTCAAAAGGCAATGGGAACAGGACCTGCTGGCTGCCGCACTGTCCAGGCGACCCCTTCTCAGACCTCTGTGAGGGAGTGGGAGCCTCCTTGGCATACCCACAAGGCCTGTGCATCCCCGTCACAGCCCCGACCGGTCCACTGCAGCTTCCAAGTTCCTGGCCTGCCTACCAATGACTGGGCCCCCGCGGCTGACCTGCACCCCAGGGCGTGGCACAGAGCCCGGAACCTGCAAGGTGAGGGCTGGTTGACTGGAGGCCCTAGCTCCACTCTCAGGTTTAGGGGAGTGGGTTTTTTTCTTGGGAAATCAGCTACGTTGCCTCCCCCACTTCTGGCAGGCCAGCGGCCGGTATCTGTGTTATGGAGGGTGAGTCATTTAAAACATGTTTTAGATGAGAGACGCCCACCGATGGAATAAAATGTAAAATGTGCTGAGATTTTGAAGATAAAACAAGAGACTTCAAAGGCATCTCAAGTTGTGAGCAGTTGCCATGTTTGACAAGCTCTGTCCCCCTAGGCCAAGGTCACTGTCCTCCGAAGCAGGGCTGCCCATGAGAATATGAAATTTATTGGACATTTCCCAGGCCTGGTGGGGCTCATGGCGGGGCAAGGGGGCTCACGTTTCTCAGCACCAACTGCAGGCTGACACGCACACAGGCCCTCTGCTGGTCATCTGCACGCGTGCCTGTGTGTGTCCACATACCCCTTCCCGCCCTATTTACAGATGGGGCAAGTGAGGCCCAGAGAGGCCAAGTGACTTGCTCAAGGCCAAGCCTTTAGTGGGAGGAGCCAATGACCTGTGCTTTGCAAGGCCTGGTCTTGACACCCCCAGCAATGAACTTGAGCCCCTTGCTCCACCCTCTGGGGTCTCAGTCTCCTCATCTGTGGCGGGTAGTCAGAGAACTGAGGCCTTTGTGGGCATAGAGGAGAAAGTTTAAAATACCCCTAAACTGTTATGGCCTCATAGAGCATCATGGTGGCAGTGGGTGCAGGAGCTGGTCCCCAGCTGTCCCTGGTCAGCCAGGGAGAAGGGTGAGATCAGCCTGCTGACAGGTCCGGTTAACAATAATAGCAATAATATTAACGACAGCAGCTTCTTA
Organism: Lyroderma lyra; assembly: GCA_004026885.1. Lineage (NCBI taxonomy): Eukaryota > Metazoa > Chordata > Mammalia > Chiroptera > Megadermatidae > Lyroderma > Lyroderma lyra. The sequence goes on along the minus strand of PVJL010000404.1, from coordinate 119,079 downwards.
TCATGGTTCGTTCACCGACTTCCTAGGGAGAGCCGTGGGGACCTTGCTGGGTGTGCAGCTCCGTTCTACAGATGGGTAAACTGAGGCTCAGCTAAGTGTCTGGCTGAGGGCACACAGGTTAGGGTGGTGTAGGCAGGATTTCAATCCTGCTGGGTCAATTCTGAAACCAGGACCATGAAGCATCCTGCTCAGCCAGACTCAGCTTGCTCGCCTCTAGGACTGAGCCCCTCACTCTCTCTCTCCTGAATGGAGCCCTGCGATTCCTCAGATCTGCTGGGAGTTGTACCCAGCTGGGCTCCCACTTCTAGGACCCCCCTCTCCCACTGTCCCTGTGCTAGGGCCCCCTTCCTCTGCCTCCCCTCAACCTCAGAGCAGCCTCCCTCAGTCGGGCCCCACCCTTCCTAGCTCCCCGCTGCGCATTCACCCAAGTCCATCCCAGCTCTGCAGCCCCTCCCTGGTCGGCCTCCGGGATCCCACCCCAGGCCTCTCCAGGTCAGCCATTTAAGCTCAAAGCTATGGTTCCTGCCAGCCTGGGTCTCTCTTTTGTCCCCTCCTGCTTGCATTCCTTGGGTACCGCTCCTTGAGACCCATTTTCCCAGCCAACCACCCTCAAGCTGGACTCCAAACCCTTGGACCCCCAATACTTAAATTAACATCCACTCCCCAAGCCCTGCTCCCAGGCACCTTCCACTTATTGGTGTTTGTTATGTAAGAAATTCATGTGCATTGCCCCAAACTGTAATAATATACAGAAACAAAAAGCAAAAGAAAAGTGAGTCACCCATTAGCTCATCACTCAGATTCGGCGAGTCCCTGGTAGGACCTTTTAGACTTTAAACAAAAACACAAAAAAATAGTTAATAATGCATTTATCAAGCAAATTCTCTGGGCCAGGCATTGGGCCAAGTCTTGCTGGTGGATTCTTTCATTTCATCTTTCCCTCCCCTAGGAGCCTAATGAGAGGGTAATACTATTCCTCCCACTGTATAGATGAGGAAATACAGGCTCAGAGAGCTTGAGTGACTTGCCCAAGGTCACACAGCTGCGAGTGAGAGAGCCGGGTTTGAATCAGACAGTCTGATTTCCAAGGGACCACGGCAGAGCTGTGGGACCCTGGCTGCCTGGGCCGCCCCTCCCCCAGGAGGCAGGGGGCAGGCACTCAGTGTCCCACCATTAGCATAACCATGAGCGTGAGCATCCCTGAAACTCAATTACCAGGAGATGGCTTGGGCCCCAGCCAGCCGGGCCCAGTCTCCATCTAGGCAGGAATGAGGGGCTGGGGCCCAAGGGAGCCCTGGCAGTTGGGAGAGTGGATGGCTGGGGGGAAGTGTCCTGGGAGGAGGCGCCCAGAGGAGGCTGCTGTCTCCCACTTAGGGTCCGGTGGGTGGGTCCCAGAGGCAGCCCTGACCCATCTGCGCAGCCCCAGCTGGACAGGCCTGACTTCTCCCAAGGACTGATCACGGGTTCTTCTGTCCCTAGCTCGCTGGGTGACCCCAAGCAGGCCCTGGCCCTCTCTGAGCTTCAGTTTTCTTCCTGAAAGGAGAAAACCAGGGGCCGTTTGAGCAGAAGACAAACCGTGGGTTTGGAAGAGGAAAGCCTGCAGGCTCGGAACAGTCAGGCCTGCTGGGTCTCGCTTCTAACGCCCCCAGAGGCTCCCTCACTGTCACCTCCCTCCTGGGCCACAGGTGGGGATCCTTTCCTATTGATTTCATGCACATCACCTGCAGCCACACACATACACATATACGTGTGGCCCCTTGACCCCCCCATCAGCCCAACAGATACTCCTTCGTAGAAGAGTTAAAGGCTCCCTTCCCCACCAGAGGAACCCACCCCCCTGCATTCAGCATGAGTTTTCCTTAGACGTTTACTGTGCCTGCCCCTCAGCAGGCCCATACCTAGGTCTGCATGTCTTTGATTTATATAAAGTGGAGGTCCTGGGATTGGCTGCCATATTCACGGCGATGCTTGGGGACTGGCCCAGGCCGGCCCACGCTGCTCTAGTCAGTCTGTTTTCACTGCTGTGTAATATTCCAGGTGGGGACTATCCCACACTCGTCCACCCGTCCTCCCACGGACCAATAGTCACGCGTGCCCAATTTCGTCTCTTGCAAACACAGCTGCAGTAAGTAGCATTTGCCTACGCCCCAGGCACATGTGCCGGAATTTCTCTCGGGTATAAGCCTGGGAGTGGGACTGTTGGGCTGTGGTAGATGCACATCTTTAACTTTACTAGTTATTGCCAAATTGCTCTCCAAAGTGGTTGTTCAGATGATCGTTTTAAAATATAAATTAAATCATGTCACTTCCTTGCTTAAAACTCTCAAATAGCTTCCGATTACACTTAGAATAAAATCCATATTCCCCTCCATGAATGCCTGGCTGCATCTCACTCCCTGCTCCCCCCAATTTCTTGGCTTCCTTTCTCTTTTTCTAATAGGTCTGGCTCTTTCATGCCCCAGAGCCTTTGCACATACTGCTGCTTCTGCCTAGCATACTCGTTTTTCAGCTCTTTCCAAACTGGCTCCTTCTCATTCTTTAGGTCTTAGTGCAAATGTCACCTCCTCTGAGAGGCCTTCCCTGACCACTCAGGTAAAGTGCCTCTTGCCCTGTTCCTCTTATCACCCTGTTTATTTCCTTCGGAGCCCATACCACAGTCCCGTAATTGACTTGTCCCCCGCACGGCAGCGTCAGGAAGGGGACCTCGTCTGCTGTGGTCATTCCTGTACCCAGAGGCCAGCACAGGCTCAGCGCTGAAGAACTTCTTAGTGCTGTTCATTCATTTAGCAGCCGCCGATTCTGGCCAGTCTGGTGGCAGTGTCTGGAGGGGTGAATGAGCTCTGTGTGTCGGGGAGGGGGAGCTGTGAGGAGGGGCTGTGCAGAGGGGAGTGCGGCTGAGCCGGGGGCAGAGGGGCAGGAAGAGGGGCCATGCTGAAGCCACAGGGACCAATTAGAGGACTGTGGGAGACAGGATGGGATTAGCTTCCAAACGTGGCTCAGTCAGGTCAGTGGAAGGGGCCTGGGTGTGTGTGTGAGCCCCCTATCGTCCTGCCCCCACCCCTTCCTCCACCACAGGAAGCCTGGAGGGAGCTTTCCCCGATTTCAGAGAGGGTGGCAGAAGTCCAGAGGCTCCTCCCTGGACCCCAGAGGGGCATCCTTGGCCTAGTTCAGCTCCTCGGGTACAGACGGGAAATGGAGGTTCTAGAAGGAAAGGGAACCGGAGAAAGACCAGGCAGTTGAATCCTCACTTGCAGCTTTTGGAATATGAAGTGTTGAACTGAGACCACACAGACACCGCCTTCTCAGCAAGAACAGAAGGAAGGCGGCGGCCACTTGCTGAACCGGGGATTTAAGGGAGACACCAGGAAGGACTTCCTCGGAAACTGCCCACCAGACACAGCCCGGTCACCCTGCCTCCCCTGGGCGGCCTGTGACTGAGGCTCCTGTATCTGACTGGGACCCTCAGGACAAAAGGCTTGGGGTCGGGGGGTGGCTTGTTCAAAGTCAGTCAGCCAGGAAGAGGCAGTTTCACCTGGCTCAGTGAGGCGGGATCCCACTGGGAAGGTCAGGTGGGGTTCCCCTCACCCTCCCGCCCCTGTCCCTGGCTGTCAGGGACCCAGGACACCTCCTGCCCCGAAGGCCTCAGGGCGGAATCTTACCCCCTCCCAGGCTGTGTCCTGGGGGGAACAAGATAGGACCCCAGTTCCTGCCCTGGGCTGGGTGCCCCTTCCCTCTGTCTTCCTGACCTCCCAGCTGGGGCTCCACACCGCCCGAGGAGGGAGGAGGCCGGCAAGAGCAGCCATTGGTATGCGAGGCTGTGCCTCAGCCCCTCCAAGGCCCAGGCTTTCCGCTCAGCTCTTTAAGAATCCGTCCTCGGCAGAGACAGCGTAGTGGTTGCCGGGCAACCCCATCCCCCGCCCCCCCCCATCTCTGGCGCCCTGCCCCGCCTCGCCCTCCCCCTCCTCCGTGCCTCCTCCCAGGCCCAGTCTCAGCAGTGTACTTAGCTCCGGACCTGCCAGGCCTGGCTGCACCTGTGCCCAGCAGGTGAGGAACCCTGAGTGACCCCACCTAACCCCAGGCCTGGACCACAGCTCTGTGCCATCAGGACTTGGGGAGGGAACCCATGGGCTCAGAGCACCCCATCTGTAGACTCCTACTGCCCCCGGCCCCCCACTATCTTCAGCAGCTTCAGCTGCCCTGAAGTTTTGGAGCCTGCTGAGGGGACAGAGAGGACTCAATGGGAAGGGTCCAGGAGCTGTCTGGGTCACCAGGGAGGTGGCCTGCTGGGGCCTCCAGAGGACTGAGGCAGGTGTGGGATGAAGAGGAGGAGAGGAGAAATGCAGAGTCCTGGACTCCTGCAAAAGTCTGCAGGGGTCCGAAGAGGCACAGCGATGGGGTAGGGGCTGGGCTGCAGCACAGGTCTGGGGTTCCAATCTTCCACCCTCCTGGTCCTCAGCCCTGCCCTCCCCTTCTCCCTCCTCGGGCACACCCGCCTGCTGGCTCCCCAGTGTCTTGGGCACGTGCCCTCTCTTTGCCTTCCTGATCAGGCCTGCACTCTGGTCTCACCTGTTTCCCCTGACCAGGAGCTGCTCACCATCCACCCCTCCATGCCTGGCACATTCGTGGCCCTCCCCCTGGACTGTCCTTCAGGACTCATCCACATCCCCGCTCCTGAACTTGGGATGTGTGTAACAGGTGACTGATAGCCGGAGTTAAGAAATGCTTAAATCACCATAAAAAGCATTACCTCTGCTGGGAATAATGGCTGGGGAGTAAGTGGAGCGGGGAGGGAGGGAGAGGCAGCCCTGGGAGTCTGGCAGAGATGGGGGGTTGGGGGGGCGGTGATGTCATTTGTGGGGAGGAGAGGAAGCTCCCAGGGGAGAGGAGAGCCCATCAGAGACAAGCCTGGGTAGTAGCCTCCGTCCTGCCAGGGCCAGGAGAGGCGGGCTGGTGTGGAACCCTGGCCCCAGAGGGACACAGTCTTGTCCAGACCAGGTTTGGACCCTCTCTGACATCTTTCTCACCCACACCCAGGGGCTTTGGGTCACAACTGTCACTCCTGATTTCTCCTGCCCAACCTCTCGATCGCCTCTCACCCACCCACCCACACAGACCGCAAGCACCCTGCTACTGACCCCCTCTGAGCTCCCGGAACCATCATCTTGGGGTAGTTCCCAGTTTGGAGCAGCTGTCCCCGTTGCCAGGCAAGGCTGTTTCAGTCTGACACTTAGCAACATCTGACTGCTGTTGCCACAGTCTGGGCTCTGTGGCAGGTGTTGGGGACACGCAGGGACCACAGAGGCCCTGGCTGTGCCCTCAAGGTGCTCACGGTCTGTTGGGAAAAAAGGACACCAAGCAAAACACGTCACAACACGGGCTCTGTCAGTTTGAAGTCTGCCACGGTCTCCTGCTCTACGGAGGAAGAAAACGAGCCGCCAGCCACACCCCGACTTCAGAGATGTGTAAGTGTTGTCCAGTGGATGAAAAACATCGTCATGCAAGTCACATGTGATCACAGACTAGGTCCCACAGAGGAGAAGCCCGGGGAGCAAAGAACAAAGCGACCTCACTGGGCAAGGTGGGGTTAGGAGGCGTCTCTCAGAGGACAGGCAGTCCAGCCCTGGATGAGGGTCAAGTGGGAGTTGGCTGGGTCTCAGAGGCAGCAGAGTGCGGGGCTGCAGGACCCCTATTCCAGGGCCTGGGGCAGGAGTGTGCCCAGCGGCAGGTGGTGGGGAGCAGCTGTGCTCCTGCCCTGGCCAGCAGCTTCCCCGGGCCAGCTGCTCAGGTTGACCCCTCCGTGATCCCATCTGCACCCAGCTGGGTGCCCGCCCAGCTGCTCCTGTACCCTGACCCTATGCTTTTGGGGAGCAGCCCCAAGCCTCTGTGCTGTGCAGGATGGAAAGGTTTAGTGCACAAGTGAGGGGTTGGGGGAGTGTGGTGGCTTCAGAACTTGGATCAGAGAAGCTGCCAGGACCGTCTGGTGAGGGCTGGTGTGCTTGGCTAGGTGTGTACAGCCAGCTTGCCCACAGGCCACGTGTCCATGGTTGATGGAAACATCGTTGGGTGTACCAGGCATCACCATGGGCAATGGTCTAGGAGCTAGGTGGTTTTCTGGGGGCACCTAAGGGGTGCTCAGGGGACCTTGAGGATCTTGGAGGGCAGAGATGAGGTTCCCCTGCCTCTAGTCCAGAACAGGCCCAAGCAGGGCCAAAGGTGGTCCACGGCCTTGGTTGACAACAGTCTAATAATGGTGAGTAGTGTTGTCATAGCACTTCACAGTATACAAAGAGGACATGAGACTGTCATACTACCCCTGTGGTGGCCCCATTAAGATAAGAAAACTGAGGAGCACTGAGGCTGGGATAGTACGTGGGGTCACCAGAGGGCAGGCAGAATCCAGGTCTGGGGACTGCCGCAAGAGTAGGTGGGTGAGGGAGGGGAGGCAGGGGTGCTGTGGGCAGGGCCTAGGATGGCCTTGGCTGCCCAATGGTAGGTTCCGCTGCACCCAGCTGCTCAGACACTTCCCAGTTACTGCTGCCCAGTGGGTAGGGGAGCTGGGGCTCATCAAGACCAAGGTTGAAGCCACAAATGGTCCCCATGTGACTCTGCAGCCTCTGACCGAGAGCATCTCCATGCTTGCCCCAGCTCAAAGACTACCTCAGACCTCCTGGGCCAGGGCCCTACCACCTTGCCCACCCACCAGTGCCCACGGGGGCTCAGCAAGTGTTTGTTGAATGAACAAGTGATCTTCCTGAATGTTACAGTTGATGGGGCCCCAGCTGGACTTACACTCCCTCCCTGGCACCCTACTCCTTCCAATAAAGGCTGGACTCCCCAGGCCCTGCCCACCTGGCTTAGCTGACATCTTCACTTCATCTTTGCCATGGTCCCCCAACTCCCACCCCTCAACTCTGACCAAGAATTCCACATCTCCAAACCCTGGGATCTTTCACATCACAGCTCCTGTGAACAGGCCAGAATGAGCTTCCGGAGTCTGCCCAGAACTACATTCCTTCTGACCTTTCAAGACACAGCTCAAGAGCCACCTCCCTTGGGAAGTTGTCCTTGCATGTTGCAGTGGACTTGACCCCTGGGTCCTGGGGTCACATGATAATGATGTCTGTTTCAGCATGATCCTGCTAAGCCCTAACTGTCTGGGTGCCCAACCCTCTGTGGGATTTTCAGCTTTGTCAGGGTGGGGGTGCAGCAGGGCCCAATTCACTTTTGTCTTTAGTGCCCCCAAAGCGCTCAGGACACAGTAGATCGCCACCAACATTCTGTGAACTATATGCAGCCACCAGGCACGGCTGAGCGAGTTATGGTACATCAGCTGCACGGAATATCATGCAGCCATTAAAACCACAATTATGAAGATGATATTTTCATATCTAAGAGCAACATGTCAAATAGAGCTATATCCATACCATCCACTCCACTCCGCAGCCCTGAGAGCTGCTCTGTGCCAGCCCTGTGCTTGGCATGCAGGCGGCGGGGACAGAAAGGGGTCCCTCCTTCACAGGATCCAGTCAGACGAGGAGGAGGACATGCACGCGCCTGATTCCTGAGCGCCATGCTAAGCGCCACGGTGGAGAGATGACGGAGCCCCAGGCCCCCACATCCACCTGGGGGTCGGGGCGGGCGGAACGGGAAACCACAGCTCTGTAAAAATTACAGCCAACAGGGCATGGACAAGCCTGGAAGGGCACAGAGGAGCGGAGGCTGTTGACGCCACAGGGCGGTGGCATTGTGGGTGATTTTTCTTTCTTTTATTGTTGGTATAATGCCATTTGGGCAATAAATAAAACTTGGGAGGAAAAATAGCTGTTTGGTGAAGTGAGTAGAAAGTGGAGAAGGGAGTTAAGGGGAAGTAGATGGGAAGGGAGAGGCAAGACGGGCAAAGGCAGGGGTGCTCACGGTGAGGGCAGAGGGGGCAGCCTCAGGCAAGGCCTCTGTCTGTGCCTGGGCTTGGGGAAAGAGGAATGGGAGAGCACAGAGGGGTTCACATAGCCCTTACTTGACCTCCCCAAGGGGACATCTGGGGGGGGGGGCATCCCAGAGCAGAGGTGGTCTGGCCAGGCCTTGAAGGACAGCAGAGAGCAGGGTGTGCTGGGCCCCTGGAAGGGTCTGACACAGGCCTGGAGTTGGGACCATGGATGGGAGGGGTCTTGGGGGTGGGGTCCCAGTCAGGTTATGGGGAGTATGGGTGTGTAGACCTACAAGCATGGGGCTAGGAGAGGGGACATTCTAGGCAGAGGCAGGGACTCCACTCAGAGTAGCCCCCAATCCACCCCTAGACCTCACACAACAGGTGCAGACATTTCCTGGGTCCCTAATGTGTGCCAGGCACTGCCCTAGCCACCTTCCCATTCAATGTCTCCTTCAACCCTCATGTCAACCCTCTGGTGTAGGTGGTTAATGTTCCCATTTTTTCAGGAGGACGCTGAGGCTTGGAGAGGTTAAGTAACTTGCTCAAGGTCACAGTCGGCTAGTGAGCAGAGGGGCGGGGCTGGGATCTGACTGGGCGAGGCTGGCTTAGGCAGCTGGGTGGGGCACAGCACCCGGAGGGTCGGGTGCTTAGAGAGCAGATGCAGGTGAGGGGGTCCGCGTGGGGAAGGGGCGCAGGCAGGGAGGAAGGGGTTACCTGGGCACACGGAGTAGGCGGTGGGTACGTGTGAGTGAATGAATGCATGGGTGGACGGGTGAATGAATGAATGGATGGGTGGAGGGATGGGTGAATAAGTGGGTGTAGAGAGGAGGGGTGGAAGGGGAGGCTGCGCGTCAGCGAGAACCCCTTTTCCTCCCCTCCGCCCCCGCGCTGGAGCCTGGTTTTTGGGAGCCTCCCTCCTAGGCCCCCAGACGGGGCTGGTTCCCCAGCCTCTTGCCCCAACCCCCCAGCCGTTTTCGCCGAGGGCAGGCGGAGGAGTACGCGGATGCTGTTTCTCCCGGGCTGGGCCCTAGTCCCCGCGCGGCGGCGCAGCCTTCCGCGCCGGGTCCCGCCGGCCAGTGCGCAGCGCGGCGCCCCCGCCCCCGTCGCCTCCTCCCCGCCCCCCGCGCCCGCCTCCCCCCTCTGCTCCTCTCCCTCCCGGCTCCGCGCCTGCACGCAAGGCTCCCCCCCTCGCCGCCGCCGCCGCCGCCGCCGCCGCCGCCGCCGCCGCGAGGGAAGAGGCGGCCGCCCAGCCTGGTTCCCCGCGCCCTGCTCGCTGCCGCCGCCGCTCGCGCAGGCACCGCTGTCGGCCCTCGCCCAGCCGAGCGCATCCGCCCGGGCACACGCACCCGGACGCCGGGCGCACCCCCGTGCACGCCCCCCGCGGCTCCGCCGGGCGCCCGAGCCGGGCAGATGCTCCGCCGCGCACCCCTCATCCCGGGCCCGCCACCGCGCTCCGCCGCGCGCCGGGGGCTCCTCTCCGGGCCCCACTGGGCGCCCTTCGGCTCCGGTTCCCTCCCGCTCCTTGGAATAACCCCTGAGGCTCCAGCCGTCGCCGCAAAGTTTCCCGAGGAGACCCGCCTCCCCAGCCGCTGCGCAGGTAAGCAGGACTGCGCGGGGCGGGGGCCGAGGGCCGTGCGAGCGGGACGGGGCGCCGGGGCTAGCGGGGAGGGGGCTGGGAGTGCACTGAGGCGCCGCGGGGTCAGGCTGCCCGGCTTTGCCCGGGGCGCCGCGGAGACCGTGCAGCCTTTGGGATTTGAGCTGGGGCGGGGGGGGGGCCCGAGTCGACAGCCGAGCGCCGGCGGCAGTGACTCCGCCGCGGGGAGGCGCGGGGTGCGCGCTCGGCCGCTCCACTCTCCTCAGCCGAGGCTGGAAAGGGCGGGGGCTCTGTTGGAGCCCCCGTCCGAGCCCTCGCTGCGCCCCCAGGGAGGCGGCCCGGCCCGCGAGGGGCGTCAGGTTGGGCTGGCTGGTTCCGGCTCCCGCCTCGCACCCGGGAACCGGAGAGCTTGAGGTGCGTGGAGAGAGGCAGCCGGCCGGCCCAGGAGCGGCGCTCCGGTCCTCACCAACCGCGTGAGTCACGGTTGGAGCGAGGTTTTATTTTTAAAACGACTTCAAGGGTGGCATAGGCAGCCTCCAACTTCTCTCTCCGTGCGCGCTGTGGACTGTCAGTCCTGTGCGGGGCAGGGGGCCGCGGCGGTGCACCTGGCGCTGCAACGGTGGGACTGCCGGGCTGGAGGCCGGGGGTATTGCACTCCCCCGCCCCCCAACCAAGCCGGAGGCCAGGCACACGCCCCTCCTCGCGGAAGGCTGGGGAGTGTCGTTGCCCAGCCGCAGGGATTCGTGGCTGATCAGGGCTCTCGCAGGAGGAGAAAGTTGTGGAGCAGCGACATCGGGGAGCTGCCCCGGGCTTCCTGGTGTCCCCGGAGGACTGCGAGGCTCTCTGGGATGAGTGGTTTTAAGAGAAGACAGCCCTGCTGGGGTGTGCCAGGTCCCTGCAGCCCAAGCCAGAGCCCTGAGATAAATAAATAAAGCCTAGACCGGTGGCAGAGCCTGGGGGCTGCTGGGTCCAGGCCTGCCCTGGCCCCTGCACCCTCAGGGAGGATGGAGGCCTGCCTCCCCCCCCCCCCCTTCCTAGGTGGCTCAGGAGCTGGGGTGGCTGTGTCAGGGCACCGAGCCCTGCAGGATGGGACTAGCAGAGGGATGTGGCCTGGGGCATGCCCCTCTGCCCAGCAGCCCTCCACGCTCGAGGGATCCAAGCTCAGGTTTCTGGAGTGAACGCCAAGTGCATCTCTTCCTGCCAGCCCCAGAAGGAGAGGCGCAAGCATCACCTGTCAGCTGGTGCCGACTTCGTGGGCGACTGACTGTACAGGGCTTCCTCAGAGGTTTAAAATGGAAATGGTCTGAGCTGCCAGGGCCAGCAGGGAAGGGGTGCTGTCCAGCAGGGTGGGCATCGAGGGAGCCCTTGTGGGTCTGAGGGGCAGGAAGAGCCAAGAGGCTGTCACATCCTGGCTGAAGGGCCAGCCATGGGCAGGTTTGAGAGCAAGCAGGAGAGAGAAGGGCAGACAGGGCGTGTGTGTGTGTGTGTGTGTGTGTGTCGAGGGGGTGTATGTAGGCACCCCCAGCCCTGTGATCCCACATAGACGGACACTTGCGTAAAAAGCCTCCCCAGCATGAGTTCAAGCCCAGCACGCCTAGGGCCGCTGCAGCCGGCCAGCCAGGACCGTGCCCTCACCAGGCTGCTTACTGGGTGCAAGTCCCTCCACCTCTCTGAGCCTCACTTTCCCTTGGTGAAATGGGGTGGACTGTGCCCGTACCTCTTGAGGCTGAGTGTGTGTGGGGGAATAGGACTGAGGTATAAAATGGGGTGAGGTGGACAGATCCTCTGCTTCTGGGCTAAAGGGGTCCCCGAGGACTGAGGGCAACTGCAGAGGCCTGAGGGTTGGGGGGCAGGCTGGGGGGTGGATTCCAGCCTGAAGCTGACCCTCGGCGGCAGTAGCATTGTCCCTGTGGGGCGCCCCCACCATGCCTCCTCTGAGGCCTCCCACTGCAAGCCCCTGGGAGGGCCCCCCTGCTTGTTTCTAAAGTGGCGGCAGCATCACCTCATCACACCGCCTGTTGCCAGGGCTCTATGGGGAGGCGGGTAGCCTGACGGTCTCAGCTCTGTGCAGAGGCCTGGTGGCTGAGCCTGTGTCACCCACTGGGTGACTCCAGGTCTGCAGCCTCTGGAGATCCTGCTTCCTTGCCTGCACAGGGGGGATACAGCTTCCCACCCTGTGAGGATGTATGGGTACCCTGAGTCTGGCAGAGCCGTGCAGGGCAGTGCCCAAAAGATGGGCAGGACATGTCTATGCTTGCTTCTAAATGAGCCAAGAGGTGGACCGGATCTCCAGGTGGACCCGAACGGTGGGTATCGAGGGACAGAGGCAGGCCTGGAACTGGATGACTGCCCACAGAGGCCCAGGGCAGTGGCGGCCGTTAGGAAGAAGTGGCTGGCCTGGTGCAGTGGGGGCTGGGGTCCCCTTTGCCCAGTCAGGTGGGACAGAGGCAGCGGGCAGAGGCAGGGAGGAAGGGAGGTTGCAGCTGGGTTTGGCGTGCTGGGCACACTCTGGGCCGCCAGGGGCCAGCCAGCGGAAGGGGCAGATGGCTCAGGAGTGACAGTGAGCAGGTAAAGGCCCTGCCCTGCAGTGTGGATGGCCCCACTGTGTGTCCCTGGGAACTGGGAATCTGCTGGCAGCTGCCTTCCCACCCAGCCAGGCTGCCTTGGAGGCAGGGCTGAGAAATGGCCTGATCTGTGAGATGGGCCCATCTGGGGGCTGTGTGGGGGTCTGGCTGCGCCAGTCCTTCTGCCCTAGGGTGCTAGAGATTTGGGGTTCCTAAGGAGGATGTCTCTGCCTGGCCTGCTGACCTCTAGTAAATAACTGGATGTCTTGGGTCTTTGACATCCTTATCTGTAAAGTGGGGTAACTAACGGTAGTGCTTATCTTGGGGGTACCCATTATGACATGATGGCTGTGAAGCGACTAGCACAGAGCTTATGCCTGGCTGTGTGGGCCCTCTGTTCCCCACTCCCGGTTCACACTGGGCTGAGGGCCTCCCGCTGCTTTAGGCCTTGGAGTGACTGACTTGGCCCACCCCAGCTGACATGCCCAGTGGGATCTTACCTGCCTGCTGGTCTGGCTCAGGGTGTCAACTCTAGTGCCTGGACCCGGCACCAACCCTTGGCAATGTCCAGGAGTGAGGGTTTGTCAACAGGGGTGAGGCTGGGGGATTTTCGCCTTGGGGCCTTCATGGGATGGGCCATGAGTGAGTGGATGGACAAGGGAGTGGGGGTGGGGTGAGGGTGTGGCTGGAGGTCCTAAGTGCCTGTGGTGGGTGGGGTTGGTCCCAGGGTGCTCACCATCAGGAGGATGGGGCTGGCTCAGGCCTAAGGCCCTGTCCTCGATGCACAGCCCTCTGTGTGGATTTGGGGGGTCCCCTCCCCAGAACCTACGTTCTTTTCCCCAAGACAGAGTTCAGGCCTGCACGGGCTTGTGTCAGGGTGCAAGGCAGCTGCATTGTGCCCTCTGCCACGGGGCAGTCACCCTGAGAAGGCTGGGGTGCGGTCGTGGACCGGCCGGCCATCCGCCCACCCTGCCACACTCGGCCTGGCATTCCCTAGCAGCAGCTGGAGCAGAGAGGGCTGCGCGGGGAAGGGCCGTGTTTGTGCAGGCCTGTGTCTGCCTGAGCGGCCGGTGGATGCCTGTTTATGCCACTGGCGGCCCCCAGAGCCCAGCTGTTCCCCAGGGTCAGCGGCTCTGCAGATGATGTCAGCATCTGGGGGCCTCAGCTCACCTTGTGGAAATTGTTTGCTGGATTTGCTGCAGCCCTGGGTTTTGAAAACTCCCATCATTGGGCTTGTGTGTGCTGCCCCAGACCCCTGAGGGCTGGGCCCAGTGAATGTGGGGAAAGGCATGGAAGGAGGGTGGGAGTTTGGGCATCGGCATGGCTTTGGCAGGTACGGGGGAACTGGCCTACAAGGCGCCCTGCCCAGCACCCCAGCTCTTATCCTTCCCTTCTTCCCTCCTTTCCTGCTCATTCATTCATTCATTCATTCATTCAGTGGGTTATGGGCTAGGCAAGGTCCTGGGCTCTGGGAGAAAAAGGGGGAAGAAAGCAGCCATAAATCTTGTCCTCAGAGGGTGTGCAATTGGGAGTGGAGGTAGGACAGCCATCAGATAATTCCCCTCCCACTCCAGAGCCCGGGTTCTGAAGGTGAGAAGGCAGCCCTGTGAGCTCAGGTGACGAGGAGCCTGCTGGGCATTGGATTGGGGAGAGGGGGGTGCATGAGCCAAGACATGAAGCAGGAGCAGGAGTCGGCGAGAAGGGACAGGAACGAGGGGCCTGGTGGACAGAACCAACACGAGGGGCTGTGTGCAGACACTTGGCACGTGTGAGAAGCAGGGGTGCTGCAGGGGCACCTGGACTGTGGGTCTGTTCAGAGCTCGTGGTCTGTCTGTCTCCCTCGGTCTCTGCTGGCCTGTCTGTCTCCATGTCTCAGGACGCCTGGGCCTGCCTCAAGGACCATCTGCCCAGTCCTCCTGGGTGGGCACTTGAACGGGTGGGCTTACTGGGCCTAGGGCACGAGGTCTCCTGTTCCTGAGAGCTGTGTATCCACCTCTGTGGACAGGCTGGGTGGGAGAATGTTGGGGCTTGTCTGTCATGTGGACAGAGGGCTGCTGGTGATGAAGGAGGTTCCTCAGAAGGCGGAGTCTCCTGGAGGCACCAGGACCCAGCTGTATGGGACTCAGCTAACCACTAGGGGACACTGCCTCCCAGGCGGAGTGTAGGACCCAGGCATTCGCAGACAGCCAGGGCCTGTCAGGAGGGGGGCTCCCTGGCAGGGAGGCAGCGGCTGGACTGCTCTGTGGATGGCTTTGTACTTAATTAAAACTGGGATTAAATCTGGGGTCGCTGAGGCGCCTGTCCTGGCCTTCCCTGCCTGTGCTGAGCTAGAAAAGCAGCTCTGTGGCCGTAGTTTTTTACCCCGCTTTCCCTCCTTCTGCCTGAATTAATCGTTGGCACCAGATTACAACAGATTTAGCAAACTGTAAGAGAGAGAGAGAGAGAGAGAGCGAGCACGCGGGACTGACTTTGGAGCAATGGCATTTATCCACAGAAGCAAATTGCTCTTGTCGATTTGTCCCCCATCACCCTTCACTCCTCGCCCCCCAGGACGCCTGGGAAATGCTGCCTAGAAGAAGGTTCTCACAATGCCGCTGGGCGCTGGTGCCAGGATGGGCTTTCTGGGGGGTGGGCTGCCACGGCTGCCTGGTGGAGGGAGCAGAGGGGAGAGCTGAGTTTTCCAGGGCCGCTCTGGGTGGCTGGTTCTGAGTTGTGGCGGGGCTGGGGATGAGGCGGGCAGAGGGCAGAGGTCGTGTCTGTCTGATTCCCCAGGACCTGGTGTGGGGCGGGCACCCAGCAGGTGCTCAGTGCTGTGCAGGGTGAATGAACGGATGAAGGAATGATGAAACCATGACTGAACAGCTGCCTCAGCTGGCATGGGTGGCAGTACAGGGTCCAACCTGCCCCTGGGACTCCCGGGGATGACATTCGCTGGACTGAGCTGCCCTCCAGGGATACGCCCTCCGGGGTTCTGGGTCAAGTGCAGACCAAGGTTCCCTACAGGTCCTGCTCAGCAGCTGTCTGCTGGCTTTTCTGGGATGACCTTGATTTACAACACGCACCTCTGTGGTCAGACCTGAGGGGCCTGATTCTAGCTCAGGTAATCTGGTTGTGCAGTCTCAGGATCCTGGTCCCCCAGGTCAAGATGGGGACACAGATGTTCATTGTGTTCAGTCCTCTTGCACACTCAAATGCACTTCTGCACACAGGCTCACACCTCACTCTCCTAACTTGCCAGCCCAGGCTCGGCTGTGAGGCAA
The DNA here is from genome assembly GCA_004026885.1 of Lyroderma lyra. Classification (NCBI taxonomy): domain Eukaryota; kingdom Metazoa; phylum Chordata; class Mammalia; order Chiroptera; family Megadermatidae; genus Lyroderma; species Lyroderma lyra. Next base: position 103,734 of record PVJL010000404.1, on the reverse strand, counting down.
ATGAACCTCTCCACCAACCCCCCAAGACGATGCCAAGAACAGACCCAGGGCCCTTTCCTATGCAGCCCTCTGCCTCTCCTCCCCCGCCATCACCCAGAGCACTCTGTTGCCCATGAGTTCTCCCTAGGCACCTCTCTGTAGAGAGGGGTCCAAAGGAATGAGAAGTCGGGGTGACAGCCCCCTTCCCAAGTCCTGCTCCACCCAAGGAGGCCTGGCCACTGTCAGCCCTGCAGCCAAACTTCTGACCCCAGGGCAGGAGTGGGGAGTCATTTGAGCAGTCATGCAGGTCCTCAGCAGGGCCACTGTCCTAGAGCTCCAAGCAGAGAGGGGGAGAGCCAGTGACCTCAGGAGGGTGGCGGTGTCCCGGAAGCCCTGGCCCTCCTCACTGAGGCTGCCTGCGTACCTGTGTCAGGGGGACAGACCACACATACTCCTCCCATGCTCTCCAGTCACCGTGGGGCTCTCTCTGCCTTGGTTTCCCCACTACTGCTCAAGGGTTTGGACCACAAGGCCCCTAAGGGCCTAGCAGCACCATGGCTCTGGGACTCTGAACCCTGAGTTCCCCCAGGCTTAGGCTGTTGAGAGGGCTGAGCAGTGCCACGCCCTAGCTTCCAGGAGCTTCTGACGGACCAGCTCTGCCTGGCTTGTCTTCGTCCCACTGTGAGAGTAGGGACAGAGGCACAGACAGGATGCATGGCTCGTCCAGGGCCTTTCAGAAGTCAGGACCCACCCGAGGCAGTGGCTGTGGAGTGACAGCACTCAGGATCTGGAGTCTGGGCTTGAATTCGAATCCTGCCTCTGGTACTTATCAGCTGGGTGCCCCTGGCCGCCTCATTTCCCCTCTCTGTGCCTCAGTCTCCACAGCAGCAAAATGGAACAACAGAGAGCACGTCCTGGGGCCAGTATGAAGACTAAATGTGACAGTGCCCGTGGAAGGGCTTTTTGGGAACCAGCAGTTACTGCACTTGGGCACGTAGGGCAGGCTCCCCCAGATGCAGGGCTGGGGCGCTGACTGCCCTGGGGCTCCAAGGAGCTCAGGGCCTGTGCAAGGGCTACACATACTACCCTCTCGAACTCGGGAGCACCCCACGCTCCCCGGCAGGCAGGCTTACAGGACATGTCCTGAGCTCCTGACCGGCCTCTCACTGGGCGGAGGTGGGGCCCTGGGATCTGCAGCCACGCAGGTGGTGGGTGGAGTGATGAAGGAAAGGAGGGGACGCAGACCGCTTATCTGCGACAGGGGCACAGGGAGTGTGGATGACTCTGGTGGGGCTGGGGAGAACTGAGCCCCTGAGGGAAGCAATAACGGTGGGGTTGGGAGCCAAGTAGTGGGAAGGGAGAGCTCCAATGTCACCTTCTCCTAGGATGGGTCCCCTGGGATGGGGCCAGGTGGGATCCTGGTGGGTATTTCCCGGGCACCTCCTGTGTGCCAGGCCTCTGTGTGGAAGCCAGGCACAGGGATCAGTATGACTTGATCACTCCTGTGAGGGTGGCAGACAGGCCATCACGGCTGCCTTTACGGAGTGTTTACTGTCTACCCGGCATGTCACGGAGCGTTACACTAAGGACTCTACCCATGCAGGATCTCCTTGAGGCTTCTCAGCAGCCTACTTCACAGCAGAGAAAATTGAGGCACAGACAGATACAGTGACTGGACTGAGGTCACTCAGCCCAGACATGGCAAAAAGAGATGGCCGCCACTGTCCCAGCAGCAGTGGCCCACACAGATTGCACTTGCTATGGGCCAGCGATATTACCAAGATTAATCCCCCAGCAGACCCCTGAGGTGGGCACTGTTATTATTCTGATCTTACCCTAGAAAACAGACACAGGTGAAGAGACTTGCCCAAGGTCACACCAAGGAAGGGCAACCCTCGAGGCACACTGGTCCCAGCCCCTTCTGGGTCCTTACAAACATTCTCGAAGATGGGAAACTGGGGTGCAGAGATGGCAGGTAACCCCGAGGTCTCCAGGGCCTGAGGTTTGTCTGGCCCATTTTCCCTTGAACCTTGCCCCTCCACAAGTTGGGGACCTGCCTGGGTACAAGAGCTGTGTCTCTGGTCTCACACCTCTGAGGCCCTGCGCTGGTCTTGATGACATGTGATGTCATTTAACACTAGTGGGGGCGGGGAGGTGCCATTTGAGCCTCAGAGGGAGAGTCAGGCAGGGTCAGCCTGGGGTGCGAGTGGGCCTGGCCTGTCGGGCTGTGGGTGAGCAGTCTGGGTGGCGGGGGCATGGCGCTTCTCTCCAGGCCCAGACTCTGCTGTGACGTCAGCAGGTGGCCCAGCTGGGCCTGGCTGCCCCGTCAGTGCCCTGGTGCCCCCAGAGGAGCTGGGCAGTGGGGCCGGGTGGGGGGGGCGCAGGAGGGCACGAGCAGCCTGTGGTCACAGAGCAATCTCCATTAGTGAGTGGCTGCAGCTCCTGGAATCCTATTAAAAGCTTTTTCATTGTTCTCCACGATATGCTCCGCTCCACCGGGACCTGGGCATGTTGATAATTTATTTGTGGAAGGGAAAGGGGCACAGAGTGCAGGACAGAGGGAAATGTCATTATTTACTCAGCCGCTCTGTGCAGCGCGGGGCCCTTCCTGGGGTAGCTGGGGTGGGGGGGCACACCATCCTCCCCCAAGTCAGGCAGTGGGGTGGCAAGGCTCTGCCAGGGCGCAGCTGTGGGGGCCATGGCCAGGGTAGGAGAGGCCCTGGGGGGGTGAAGGCTGTGTCCTCTGAAAGTAGTGGGGACTCTGACCCCAGACTCAGAATTGCAGCTTGGGGGGGGGCCCTTCCAGGAGCTTCGTTCAGCCTGACTCTGGTGCAGACTGGGGTGGGGGTTCTTGTTGCCATGACTCTGGCTTGGGTGGGGCTGGTGGCAACCTGGATGGGTCCTGAGGGTGCAGACTGGAGAGATGATAGCTCCTGGGGTCTGGGGTGGGGAGGGGAAACCACTTGCTGGATGGGGTGACTGGGAGGGCCCTGGATGCTGTAAGACAGGAAGCAGCCGAGGCCTCTGTGGGGGATGGGAGGCATTCAGCACTAACAACATTAGCCTATTTACCCAAAGTTCTCACCATGTGCCGAGTGCCTCATGGATGGCGTCTCGTTCAGTGCTCACGGCATCTCTGTGCGGTGGGACCTTATCGCTGCCTTTTTACACGTGAGGACACTGAGGCACAAGGGGTCATAGGCACGCAGCTTCTAAGTGGCAGGGGTGGGATTTGAACCCCGGCCTCTGAGCACGGTTACTGCCTCCAGTGGGTACTCCACAGAGGCCCGGCTCCCCCTTGGTGCCCAGCCCCTTCCTCCTAGGTAAGGAAGTCCCAAAGAGGGAACGGGGTCCCTCCTGCCTCAGGGGGTCACACTTAATCCTCACAGCGGCACTGTGGGGCACGGCTGTGGTTACCTCCTTGCACAGACGACGAAACAGGCTCAGAGAGGTGACGTAACTTGCACAAAGGTGGGGCAGAGTGGGATTTGAACCTGGGCTGGCTCTGGATACCTGAAGTATCCCATGCTGGGTGTGAGAGGGCAGGGGGGCCCCGGGCGGTGCTGGCTTTGGGACCCACAGAGGGTCAGGTCCCGGCGGCTCTGCTGGGTCCGAGTCCCCTTCACGCGCGCTCGCTAAACTGTAATGACGGGACAGGCGGATGGGATGCCACACGGGTGTCCCCCCATGCCCACCCCTCCAGCACAGATCTGCCAGACCTTTCAAGAATTTACACTTAAGTCACTCACAGGCTCTGAGGTCATCAGTGGCTCCCTAGTTCCTGAAAACTTGAGTCGTAAGCCCTTGGCCTTGCATTTCAGACCTCTCTGGCCCGGCCCGGCCCGGCCCTGGCTGACCCAACAGCCTCTGCCTAGTGCCTCCCCGAGTAGGCCTGTGGGTGCCAACATCTCACACCTCTGAGCCTCTGACTGTGCTGCTCCTTGTGTCCAGAAGGCACCCTCACTCCCCACATGGGGTGACTGCCACCTCCAGAGTGAATCTCTCCCTGACTATGAAGAGGAACCAGCCCCGCCTGCCTCCCGTCCCCCTACCCCCCCACGCTTGGCAGGCCTCTCATTGGACGTTTGACATATGGCGGTGTAGGTGGCTGCAGTTTACATCTGCCCCACGTCCGCCAGCCTTGACTTCTCTTCCTTCCTCGCCCCCAAGGTTCTGCTTCACCACGGAGTTGAGTCTGGGATTCATTCATTCGTCCAACCAAGGCTTCCTGAGCCTGAAGCATGTGGATCAATAGCTTTGTCTTTACAGCAGCTCTGGGAGTGGGTGGTATTATCCCATTTTACAGAGGAGAAAGGGAGACCCAGGGAGGTTGAGTCGCCTGGCTAAGGTCACCCAGCAAGTCCGGGGCGGTGCTGGAGATGACACGGGCCCCTGGGCAGGAGCAGTGATGGGGTGGTGATCGTGGCCTCCCCTGAGCCCTCCTGCCTGCTTGGCATGGAGCGGAGTGTTAACTGCCGGTCTCGTTTGATTCTCGCAGTTGCCCAGGGAGGGATGTACTTGGAGGCTCCAAGCTGAGGCTCAGAGAGGGAAGGAGGCAGAGCCCCAGTCCTGGGACTTCGTGAGAGCCCTGAGTATGGAAGAGAGGCTTTTCCCGTGTCCTGGGTGCCAGGCCTGGAGCCGTCCCTTCAGAGTGGGGACAGGAGCAAGCCCTGCTTCCCCTGAGACCCCCGGAGGCCCTCCCTGGCTCTCAAGCCCACAGCCTGCCCTGGCCCAGCGTCCTCCGGGTCAGAGGAGGCTGGGGAGGCCGTGTGCCCAGCAGCGGGACCGGCGTGGGCCCTGCCCCCATGGCAGCTGCCTGCCTGGCCCTGTGGCCTCACAGACAGACAGGGCTTGTGAGAGCCGGGGGCCTCCAAGGAGAGCCCGGCTCCCGCAGCAGCTGTTCAAAGGCCTCATTGTGGCAGAAGGGCCCTCTGTGGGCAGCTGCCCCCACCAAAGGCGCAGACAGGGCCCAGCCTTTGTGCCAGTGCACTGCCCCTGCCCTGACCCAGGGTCTTGTCTGAGAGAGGCTGGGGAGCCTCCCCGGGGAGGGGCTGCCCTGGACGCTCCTGTGGTCTAGGATGGTTGTGGTCATGTTGCCAGGACCCAGGAACTGCCCCCCACCCCGGCTCACTTTGGAGGGGGCTGCTCCTTGGGAAGGCAGTGTGGAAGCTGGTGTATTAGTAATAATAACAATAGCAGCAGCAGTAACAACAATAAGGTCTCCTGTCATTCAAGGAACTCTTGCCATGTGTCTGCTGAGAGGTATTTATGTGGATTATCTCATTGGTCCTTCGTAGCAGCCCTACAGACTACAGTTATTCATCCCATTTTAGAGATGAGGAAACTGAGGCACCTGCCCCCGGGCCACATCCCCTGCATAGTTTAGGACCTCTAGCCCACCAGCGCCTGCCCTCCCTGGGAGGTGCCTGCTGGAGGAGGGTTGGGGAGGGTTTCGGGAGGAATGACAGCTCAGAGACCTTCTGCAGGGGACACACAGGCCGAGTCCTGCTGCTGAGCTTGCCTTCTCATCCTGAGCTGGACGGGCATTGAGCCTGTGCAGCCCCTTCCTAGGGAGCCCACACGTGAAATCCCGTCTGCAGACGCCCTCATTGCTGGGGCGGATGGGGCTGGGCCTCCCCCCCTCCCCCTCCCTCGGAGCCTGGTGGCCAGCCCAGGCCTGGATGCTGGATTAGAAATAATCAGTGCTATTCATATTCATAACAAGTGGCCTGGTGAAATGCGGGGGGGTGATCATCTGTGCCTCCAGCTGGGGCCCAGGTGACCCCTGCAAGGAAGCCAGGTGCCAGGCTCTCAGTCCCCTCCTCAACCCTGCTGGCTCCCCAGGGCCCCGCCAGACAAGGCCTGCTGCTGCGGGAGTGTCTGCTGTCCCATGGGCAGAGCCTTACGTAGCCCTTGGTAGGACTCAGGCGTCCTGGCTCTGCTCCTTCCTGGCCATGTGGCTGTGGGCACCCCTCTGTGCTTCATTCAGTCCCTGTGGGTTACCGCAGGGGAGAGCCCCCTCACAGGGCTGTGTGCAAGCCTGGCGCAGTGAGGGCCACGCGGCGGGATCAGCGTCACCCAGCCCGCGGGCCGAGCGTTCCTCTCGGGCCGGACCGTGCTGGGCTCCAGGAGGCTCGGCCCCTGCCCTGCCCCTGAGGATTCTACAGCGGGAGAGACAGGCAGGTCCTCAGGGGCCCGGGGCAAACCGCACACACCTGCTGGGGCAGGAGTGGGAACAGGGCTGCGGCTCAGTGGGCAGAGGGGCCCCTGGCTCTGGGCAGGGTCCTAAGCAGGGTTCTGACCCCCGCCCTTTGCCCTGTTGCCTGAGCCGGGCCTCCTGCACTCCCAGCCTTGCTCTCGTCCCACCGCCTCTCCTTGTAGGTGGCCTTGCCTGTCTCCTCAGCCCCCACTCCTAAATTTTCCTCACTCAGCCTTGCCAGGGGGACAGTCTGATGTCCTCCACCGTGGGTGGGGGTTGGCTCCATGGGTGCCACTCTTGGGGTACAGCTCCTAGAGCCCTAGCCAGCTGTAGGCCTCAGTTTCTGCATCTGTACCATGGGGCCCGGGATGCTGAGACAGGATAATGTGGGCAGAAACCTGTGGTGCCCGCTCAGGGGGGAAGGGGCTGGTCCCTCTGGCTGAAGCAGCTCTGGGAAGATACCTGTTTAGACAGTTCTCTGGGTGCCCAAGTTGGTGGCGAGGTGGGTGCATGGGTCTGCGAGCCAGTGGGGAGCTGGGGAGGAGGTGGAGGACTTTGGTGGCTTGGACTAACACCTTTCGTGGTGACAGCCTCGTGGAGGCTCCTCCCTCCCCAGGGCCTGGCGCTGATTGAGTCTCATCGTTACAGGGTAGGGGGCACCCTCACTGGAACCTCACTCTGGCTCCCGGGTGGGTGGAAGACTTGATGGCTGAGCAGGCTAACAGCTGTTTGAGCAGAAACTGAATCGGTCCGGGTGTGTCAGACGCCACACACCACCGCTGATACAGGTTCAGCGTGGGAGAGGCCTGGGAGCTGCTGGCTCTGCGTACATAGGCCCTGGGCCCCGAAAACCCTTCTCTTTGAGCGCAGGCTCCCTGAGTGCTTGGGGCGCAGAGGGCTAAGGCTGGCAATCTCCTCCCTGCACAGTGGGCTGGCCAGACTGCCCTTAGGCCAAGCCTATCAGATGGAAAGGAATGGGGCTCAGACCCCCACCCCCAGGTCTCTCCCACCCTCACGAACCCTACTTCATCCTGAAATGATGACCAGAGTGCCCACAGCCTCTGGTTTCACTCCCTGACCATCCCCCAGGGGGCCACCCCCACCCCACCCCTAGGTCCTATCTTTCTTCTCTGGAGGCTGGTGGTTGCAGAAAGTTGTAGAGGTGGGATTGAAACCCAGTGCTCCTGACTCCACAGCTTCATGATCATGGAAGCTGGTATCTAGGGGCACCTTGCCCAGGTGGAGTTCTGTCAACAGTGTCAGAAGTGCCCATGCTAGAGCCCACCCAACTCCCCACGGAAGAGGTGCACCGTGGCCAGGCCATGCTCTCTCCCGGCCTGTTAACCTTTATTGGCTACAACCTGTCTGTGCTGGGTCTAATCGTCTAATTTCTGCTCGTAACTGCTAAACGGTGCGTTTGAACGTGGGGTTTGCGATTCCCGCCAGCATGATGAGCCCCACTGAGGAGCACGTGGGGCCCTAGAGGCTCAGCAGTCACCAGGCACACGCTGGCCAGGGGCTGCAGGGAAGGGAGCCAGGGGCTGGATCAGGGCCCTAGGATGGGTGTGCTGGGGGGTTGGTTGGGGGGCTTCCCTCTTCAGTGCCAGTGCTGCTTCCTCACAGCCTCGTGCCTTGTTAGGAGGTAGTTCTGCTGGCTTGCAGGTTACCCTTTTAATTAAGCCAATTAATTAGTGCCTTTAATGAAGCAGATTAACCAGGCCAGGCTTTGCAAATGGGGCTGTCACAGCCCACAGTTTCCTGTAGGTCAAGATTTAGAGGGGCTGCTAGGCCAGGTGTGCAGTCCTAGGAGGGTGAGGTGCTGGGTCAGGCTGGGCCAGGGATGTCTGTGTCCCGCATGGGACTGTGGTCAGACTGGTCTGAGGCTGCAGGGACACCTCTGGGATGCCTCAGCACACAGTCTGGGACTGGTGCTGGCAGTGGGAGAGAGATGTAGGGGCCCTGCTGTGGGGACCAACAGGGCGCATTTGCTTAATGGGGTCCTCAGCAGGTGTGACTGCCTGGGTGAGGGAGCTTGAGGAAGTTGGAGTCCCTGCCTCTCCCTCTTGCCCTCCCTTCTCTGGCTGCTCCCAGCCCAGTGGGGGCTGCGTGCTGAGCAGGACCCCGGGGCTCCTGGGCTCTGTACAGCCACCCACCCCAGAGCTCCTCGCTTGCCTGCAGGTGGAGGAGGAGACTTGGAGAAGGGAAGGGGCCTGCTCAGGGCCACCTAGGAGCTAGTGGACAAGCGGAGAGATGAGGCCACATGCTGGGGTCCTTCCATGCCCCCTTGCCCACCACCTGACTTGGCCTGGAGTCAGCCTCCTTACCAAACACTTCCTATGTATAGTCATGGTGCTGAGCACTTCACCCAGGTAATGATGCCATGGACCCCCATCTCCAGCCCGAGTGCTCCAGCTTGTGAATGGCCCCAGTCTTCTCCCACCAGGCAGGAGAGAGGAGCAGAGTGCTAGTCGGAGCCAGAAGGAAAGTCCCAACTTAGAGAGGAGCCTTAGGTAGAGGCCTGGGAGGCCCCCAGCTCCACGGGGACACTTTTATGAGACGGGGACCCACTGGGGTTGTGGAGAGGGGGAGGCCTCAAACACACTTCTGCCCTTACGTGCCCAGCAAAGGGCACGGGAGCGAGGGACCTCCCCGGGGCCAGGACAGATGGCAGCCAGCGCAGGACGGCTGGGCTACGCAGAGACAGGTGGCTCAGCCATGACCGGAGAGATGGAGGTTAGACAGAGGAAGGACTGCCTGACAGCGGGGATTATTAACAAGGTTGCAAACGAAGGCAGCGGCGATCCCCTAGGAGACTGGGCGCGCTCAGCTGCCGGCCGGATCTGAGCGATTCGGAAAACACGCTTCCCTATAAATCCAGGTGGCCTTTCCGGCTTCTGTCAACACAGTGGGCTTTGGGCTCCTTGCAGGGGCCCTTACGTCCCCTCCGCCCAGAGGTGCCTGGTGGAGTGCAGGCCAGCAGTCAGCCAGTGGACCCCAGATGGTCCATGTGACCTTCCTGGGCCTCAGTTTCCTCATCTTTGAAATGGGTGGGGAGAGAGAAGTCCTCAGAGACGACCGAAATTCCCTCTCTCCCTACCCAGCCTGTAACATTCTTGCTCCCGGCCGCCGCCTCGCCTGGCCAGCCCCTTCCTGCCTCGATGGGCCCCCCCTTTGTCACGCATCCTCTCTCTTCTTCAGTGGCCACCCCTTCTCCGGTGGCACTCTCCAGTCAGCTTTGAAGGACGTTTAGTGTCTCCTGTGAGAAACAACCCCCGAACCTCCCTTTCCCCTCCAGCTGCTGCCCTCTCTCCTCCTCCCCTTCACAGCCACACTTCTCAGAGTGGTCATTGAGTTTCCCACTGGCCACTTCCCAGCCCACTGCAGTCTGGCTCCCACTCGCCTTGTCTCCTTTACCGTGTGGACATGGCCTCCACCAGGAAGCCCTCCTTGCTTCCCCCAGCCTGGCCCCGAAGTTGATTCTCATCATGGCCGACTAGTGTGTCCTGACAGCAGCCCTGGGCCTCACTTGTCCCCCAAATCTGCCATGCCCAGTACAGGCCCTGGCACAGAGCTTGAGGTGGAAGAGAGGCAGGGTGAGGGGCAGCTGATATCCTTTCCTCTGATTGACCTTGAGAGGGACACTGTGGGGTGGGCAGGAGACAGGAGCAAACACAGTCACACTCTCAGAGACACCTCTTTGAGTACCAGCTGGGAGCAGCGGGGTTTCTGGGTGGGTGGCTTCACCCTTCATTAGCAGGAACCACGGGGGAGAGGCGCTTCGTAGGGGGCGGGGCACAGCCGCAGGAGCCGGGGGGGTGGGGAGTGGGCCGCTGAGGGTCTGCCTGTCCCCATCTCACGTCCCCATCCCACGTGGCTGTCCCCAAGGGCCAAGAAGGAACGGGGGCACATCTACTCAGGGAGCTCATGTGAGCCATGGGGCCCCAAGGTACGTCGTCAGTTCCTGGGCCTCGCGTCCCTCATCCACAAAGTGGGGGAACAGTTGGTCCTTGCTGCTGGGAAGGTTGGCAGGAGGCTGTGCTAGGAGAGGAGGAGGAAAAAACGGGGCTCAGGAGTCTAGAGCTCCCCAACCCGACGTGCAGCCAAGACAGGTGGGACCACAGCCCACCTTGCTATCTATCACATGGGTGGCTTCGCCAGGGGACCTGTGGCAGGTGAGCCCACAGGAGCGGCCTGGACTTCAGCCCCAGTCTGCAGGGTTTCAGGGTGGAGCCACTCCTGCCCCCGCACCAGGCGCTGCTTCAGTGCCAGAAGGAATAGGGTTCCGTCTGTGGGTATTCACACCCGGAGCCCAACCAAGCTGTCTCCGGGGAGCAGGATGGAGAGGAAGGGGGAGCAGCTGTAGGAACAGGAGGCTATAATGGAGAATGGACAGACAGACGGAGAGACCGAGCTCAGGTCTCCATATGTGACAGCCAGGGGCCTGGTTGGGCCATGAGCCCCACCTCCGCCCCCAGCCCTCACAGCCCAGAGAGATGGGGCTGGGCGGCGAGTCCTGCGTCTGGGGGGCAGCAGGCAGGGCTGGCTGTGGTGAAGCTGTAGGGCCACCAGGTGCTGGGAGAGAGGGTCCCCGGGGGCTCTCTCCACTAGCAATTCTTGCAGGACAGTTGAGAACCCAGTGAAGGTGTTAGGGCTCCCTGATGTGAGGTGGGGGTCTGAGGCACCTGGTGAGGGGCCTGTTCTACCCTCTTGGGAAGGCCCCCCATCTGTCCCATCACGTCTATACCCCCGAGATTCAAGTGAGCTCCAGGCTCACTGCCACAAGGACAGCCCCTCCTTTCCACCCCGGCATCCCTGCCCAGCCCAGGGCCTGCCCTGGCATTCTTTTTGGCCTCTGCTCCAGTGTCACCTCCCCTAGGAAGCCCCCCACCCCCCGGCCATCCCCACTGTTTGCAGGCCCATCTTCACCACACTGGGTTTCACTAAACGGGGCTCTGAGTATGGTTATCTGGTTCCGTAGAGCCTGGTGGCCCTGGTGGCCCCTATGCCACTCTGGGCCTCAGCTAGCCCCTGGTTTGTAAGGCTCTTGAGAAAGGGCAGGAAGAGGTCTTGGGACCAGCTGGCTGGGGGCTGGATTTGGGGTGGGGGGCAGCCCAAGCCAGTCCTCTCAGTCGCCTCCACCTGTGGACGGAGAACAGGTGGGGTCGCTGTGCTCCAGCCGGAGGGATGCGGGAGCATCCTTGTCGGCCCTGTTCAGGCACAGCTGCTGCTTGGTAAGCAGTTTCACCTGCCCAGGTGGAATCAGAACCTCAGGGGGAGGGACCACTCGGTGCCAGACCCTGTGCCAGCGCCAAAGACAGAGGAGCCAGGTCGTGCAGTCCCAGCCTTCCCAGCTGGTGTGGAGACAAGTCAGAGTCCTCCAGGGCCAGGCAGGCCAGTGCGGCCCCTTTCAGATGGAGAGGGGCGGAGGGGCTGACTTCCTGACGGTGTCTGAACCCCGAGGACCTTGACTCCAAGTGCATCTCCTCTTTACCTGCTGGAAGGGGACTTCAGACAGAAAGGGGACTTTCTCATGGCTCTGTGGCCCCCAGAGGGCATATAAGTGTGTGCCATGGGAGGGGTAGCCCTGCCGAGCACCTGTCACCCCTGGGCCTCAGTGGAGGGCCTGGTCGGGAGAGGGGGCTGCAGAAAGGTGTCCCTTGTGCAGGCCCCCCCCCGCCCCCCGTCTCTGTTTGCAGACCTGAGGGAGACCTTTCTAGGAAGGGGGATCTGACAAGGCTCTTGTGGGAGGAGGAGGAAGGGGACAGTCACTGTTGAACATTTACTCTGTGCTCAGTGTGGTGCCAAGAGTTCCATTCACCAGCCCATTGAATTCTCACAGCAACCCTGAGCAGGCAGCAGCACCCCCTCTTTACAGAAGAGGAAATGGAGGCGCACACGAAATGGTGAAGCCACAGGATTTGAACTCAGGCAGGTCCCACCCCAAAGCCAGCTCTGTTTCCACCTGGGTGCCTCGCCAAGTCCAGTCAGGCAGGGCGGCCCAGCCCCACCCGTGCCTCAGCCCTCCTGGGACAGCCGTCCCCTGTCCGGTCTGTGAGGCACGGCGTGATGTGCTAATAGGGGGCTGTGATACGTCCAGTAGCAAACCCGTTAGGTCCTCCTCCTCTGATAGCTGACACCCTGTCACAGCCTCCAGTGGTGCTGCATTTCTGAGTGTTAACCACCCGCAGACTTAGTAACCCTCTCATTTGGTGGCTGGTTGAGGGGGGCACAGGACATCTGAACTGGGTGACCCGCTCCTCCTGCCCCGAAGGAGCCCTGGGATGGGGCAGCTGGGGTCCCCTGCCAGCCTGACCGCGAACCCCTCACTGCTCACCTCAGCTCCCGGCCTGAAGGGGTACCCAGGAGAGGAGGCAGCCCGGGCGGGACCCGACAGTCACCTGCGGGTAGGGAGGGCCCAGGGGGTGGGACCTGTCCCGTTCCCCTGTATGCCAGGCTGTTTGGGGGGGGGTGGGGAACACCTGTAGCTGCACACCTGGACGGCGGGGGGAGTATGAGGTCAGGCCTCTCTCCGGGCAGCTGCCTCGTGCCTTCCAGAAGGGGCAGCAGATGCCCCGGCCGGGAGATACTGTGAGGACACTGGGGAGGGGCCGCAGCTGAGCCGGCAGCTGCTGAGTGCAGCGGGCGCAGCCCTGTAATTGGGCAGCCTGTTCCCAGATAAGGCCAATGACACTGAACAGCTCCCCGCGCCGCACGCTCTGAGGCCCCTCATTTCCTGCTCCTGCGGCCGGCGATGCCAATTACCTCGCCTCCTGTTCGCCAGCGGCGGTTCGGGGCCCGCCAGACACTTCCTCTGTCAGCGGCCCAGCCCGCGTCCTCCGGAGGGTGGGCTGGCATGGTGAAGTGGCACCGGCCGTGGGAGGGCGGCACCGGGGATGGCTGGAGGCACCGGGGATGGCTGGAGGCACCGGGGATGGCTGGAGGTAGGGGTGCGACACACATACCCAAACCACTGTGCAAAGGCCCCATTTTCTTCCCTGTCCCCCACAGAATGGGCTGAGGAGCTGGCGAGTGGGTGTGTGACTGAGCTTTCCCACCCCAGGTTTCCAGCAGCTTCCCAGCCTTGCCCCCCTTTCCCCCGGCCACACTTTGGACCCACTGGACCTGGAGCAGTGGGGGCAGTGCCCTTGTGGTGTGGGAGTGAGGACGGGGTGAGATGGGACCTCAGGGAGCTCGTCTTGGCCAGCAGAGAGGACACACTCCTTCTTTAGGGCCCAACACTCAAGTTCTGCTTGTTGGGTGAACACAGGCACCTACTCTGCACTGGGGAAACTGAGGCTCCCACGGGTTTGGCCACGGCTGGCCGTTCTGCGCTGCGAGCCCCCAGAGGACAGACTCGGGGGAAGACAGGGAAGGGGCAGCCTGTCTGAAGGGGCAGAGGTCGGCTCCAGACTCCTCTCACCCTTGGGGGAGGTGGGAGAAGCCTGGAAGAGGTACGGGCTGCGGAGAGGAAACATGCAGGTCCCAGCTCCACTTGGGGTGGAGACGGCCAGCCCCTGACTTGGGGAGTCGTGAGCACCTACTCCAGGAGGGCTGCAGCGGAGCTGGCTTCCTTGCAACCTGTAGGGGTGGTGGGAGGAGGTGTCCCTCAGGGTGGGAGATTGGACAAAGAATGTGGGTTCACCTACTCTGAGGGGGCATCCAAGCCTTTCCACTGCTGGACCAGAAGGGCTCGGGGGGGTCCCCCAGGCCCTCCCTGCCTGCAAGGTACCTCCACTCTTACTCCGGTGCTGGGGGCAGGGAGTGGTGTGCCAGCTGGGGTCAGCCCTGCCGGTAGGTGCTGATTGGTTGTCAGTCCCACCCTGAGCCAATAGGAGAGGAACCTCGAAGACCCCGACGCCCCCATCAGTGTTAGGGCTCTGGCAGGGCGGAGTGCCCGCAGTGGCCGTGCGTGCGGTCGGGGAAGGACAGGACAGCGCAGGGAGGCTAGGGGCCCCCCCTCCCACTCGGCGGGGGGAGCGGGCGAACAACTCCCTAAGGGGCAACTAACAGACCAATTAAGCTGCCAATAAAAAATTTAATCAAGTAATAATGCACCTTACTTTGTTTAATTAGTGTTCTGTCAAGTGAATGAATATTTAAGGCGCGGGTGGCGGTGCCAGCATCTGCCCAGCGGGCAGAGAGGCCGGGCCCGCATTTCAATCCGCCTGACAGCTCCCCACGCGGGCATTGATCGCCGCCACCGCCGCCCAGGAGGACCGGGAGCGCGGGCGCACTGGGGAGCTCTCCATCCCCGCGCACACCCACCACAGCCGGCTGGCCCCTGTCTGAGCCTCAGTTTCCTCATCTGCAAAATGGGGGCAGGAATCCAGGCGAGCTCCCCCAGTCCTAAATAAAAACCTTGGACTGATTTTGTTCAGGTGGGTGCAGAAAGCCTGTGGGGTTTGAGAGCTCAGTCTGCGCTGCCTTCCTCCTCCCAGCCTCCGCCCCCAGGATGCCCAGCGTCTGTCAGCTCCATGGCTAGGTCAGAGCTGTGTGCCTGTGAGGGGGTTATCTGGAGAAGACCCCAGCCTCGTGATACCCTGGGAGGTGCTCCTCCATGTACCCCGAGCCTGGGGACCGAGAGCAGGCCCTCCTCCATTCGTTCAGTACCATGGGGGTCGTGCTCTATGCCCAGCCCAGGGTTTCTTTCCCGGGAAAATGCGGGACTTGCATTGCCTCTGGAACGCCCACTCTAGGAACCCTGCAAACCCCGGGTTGCCCCACTTTCTGCTTGCTTCTCCCCTAGTCGACGGTATGGGCAGTGGCCAGAAGCCCCTGGGCCACTGTGTCGACCCGCCCTGTAGGGCTCATTTGCCGCTCCTGACCTGGGCCAGCATGCGCGCCGCGGCTGATGGCCGGCAGGTTCTCCCTCTCCCTGACCCTTACATCCTCAAACTCCAGCCTCTTCCTTTTCCTCCTGCAAAGGGCCAGGCTCCCCCCTACTCCCCAACCACCTGAGAGCCTCTCGCTGGAAGGACTTGGTAATTATTTGTTTCAGTTGAGCTGCTTTCAGTCTAGGCTAGGCTGAGTCTTGTAATGAGTATGGATTTGCCAGTAAATAAGTCCCCTGCTTCTAACCCCTGTAATAAATGCATTTGGAGTAATCTGGCGATCACCTGGTGTAATTGCTGGCTGTCAGGGCAGATGGACGCGCCGCGCGCTGACTTGGCTGTTGTTTGTCCTTCCTTCACACTGGGCCTCCGTCCCTGCCCCCAGCTGGAGGGGAGAGCCCTTCTGCTAGGGGCAAGGAATGGGCCTGCTCTGCTGGACCTGGGTCCAGCCTCTGGGCCTTCGGTCTCTCCTGCACCCAACAAGGTGAGCTTTCAAGTCACCTGCCTCTGACCTCTTAGTGTCCCTAGGCAGCCAGTCTCCCACTGCACACTTAGATCAAAATGTATGGTCCTCGGTGCCACTCCGGACTTGCCCAATTGGATTGTCTGTGGGTGGGGGTCCCTAATCTGCAGTGTGCACATGTCTCCCTCTGGCCCCACGTTAGGCAGCCAGAGAACTTTTTGGAGCATCCCTCAGTGGAACATTAAGTTCCAACTTCACTCTTCAGAGGAGTAAATGAGATACTCTTGGCCTCCCCCCACCCCATTCTCCGGTTGGCTACTTTTCCAAACAAATCCTGGCTTCTTTGTGCCTCTGAGACTTTGTCTAAGACTGCTTGGTATGCCTTGGCCTCTTCCCTGCCTGAGAGATGTTCACTTGGCCTTGCTCAAATGTCCCCTCCTCCGTGAAGCCTTCCCAAACGTCTCCGTCCACGGGTCCCTCTGCACTCCCATGACTCATCATCCCAGTTGTTTTTTAACACGGGGGCTTGGTCCTGCCACACTGTGAGGGCTGCACCTCCCATTCACTTCTGCGAGCAGCTTTCTGCGCCTTGCACAGTGCCTGGCACACAGTAGGTGCTCAGTAAACATCAGGTGCATGAACCAGTGAGCGAATGATGAGTCTGAGCTGCCTCCCAGAGACAGCTTTGAGTGTGTGGGCTGACACAGCTAGGCTTATGCAAAGATCTCAAATCCTGGGGTCTTATGTCTGCCAAGCCCCCTCTGCCCACTGGGACTACTTGGGTGTCCTAAATGTGGGCGTGGGGAAGAGGGAGACATCATCCCACCTCACAGGGGGTTGAAGAAAATGTCACAGATTTCAGCTAATCAACCCTGCCTCCTCCTGCACTCTGGTACCCACATTAGGGTGAGTGTGGATTCTTGTAACAGCTCTGTCAGGGTTGACTGAACACCCACTGTGTGCCGGCAGGGGTACTAGGCGCTGGGGGTGGCACCACACTGACAGATGCTGACAGTTAAGGAGACTGGCAGACCTCTGCTGGGCAGGGAAGGAGCCGTGCTCCGTGGTTCCGGCTCTGTAGTGGAGCTTCTCGGGGAAGCCATTTGTGCGAAAGGCTCTCAGTGCACTTGTCCCTGCCTTCCAGGGCCTGACCTAGGTCAGGGCCCCAGACTGCTACCCAAAACCAGGGCAGTAGGGGCCGGGGGGGTGGGGGGAAGGCAGGAGGGGCCTGTGGCCTTGGCACCATCTCCCAGGCCAGCCCCGCTGGGCCTCGTGCCACTCCTGTGCTCTGGCCTGGCCTGGGGCTGGGACACCACCTTCCGGCTGGGAGAGAGAAAGCCACATAACTAGAGGGAAAGTGTCTGGCCCAGTGTCAGTGTGATGTGAGGGCTCAGTCACTGGGGTGCTGCCTCAAAAGGACGAAGCCACTGTAGAGCGGTCACGGGCCTGGACGCAGGAGCCCGGTGAGCTCTGGCTCTGTGCGCCCTCGCTCTCCTTACCTGAGTGATACGGAGAGTGTGGCTAGTGCGCTCCTCATAGGCTCCAGGAATCAGTGGCCATAAAACACACAGGGTTCCTTGTGCATCGATAGTGCCATGCATGTGTCAGCTACAAACACAGCCCATGTGTGCTAGACACCAGGGAAGCCCAAGGCCTGAGGGAGGGCGAGGAGGTGATAGTGTGCTTTTCCTGAAGGATGAATAGGGGTTTGTCGGGGTGGGGGAAGGGCAGTCTCAGTCACTCCAAGAAGCCTCCATTACTGGCCAGCAACCCTCCTTGCAGCTTCTTTCCCCTCTGCTGGCTGAAGCTCAAGTGGGAATAAAGTTACCACTAGAGGAGTGAGGTGTGGGTGACATGGGTGTGTGTGCTGTAGGGGTGAGGAGCAGGGGCAGACGCCAGTGGGGGGAGCAGGGACACACCTCAGTGTGTGCAGGAACCCAGCTCCCCCCGCGACAGGCAGCCTGGTTCTCTGCCGGCTGTCAGCCAGCAATCATGTTTAATAAAGGCCCCAAATGAGACAGCCGAGCGCTGGCACCTTCGCTCTAACAATGCAATTAGCACAGACAAAGCCTCCCGCTTCCTCCGGGGCCCCAGAGAGGGTGGCAGAGGGCGGGGGATGAGCCGGGCCCTCCCCGGCGAGCCGTGGAGAGGTTTGAAAAGGAACTGGTGATAGACCAAGAGGTGACAATGAATCGCATCCGAATGACGGCTCCTCTTGTTGTCAGGCAGCCGAGGGGAGAGCGCACCCTCAGTGGTGTCTTCCGAGGTTACCTGGCTTTGAACTGCGACACCCACACAGACCGAGGTCTCCTCTCCAGCCCCTCTATCCCTCCTTTTCCTGCTTCTTCTCTCTCATCTTCTAAGGACAGATGCAGGCTGGGTTTACATGAATAAAACATCAGTGAAGGGGGAAAAAGTGCCAAACTGCACAGCCCAGGCTTGGGGACAAAAAGCAAGCAAGCCACATTGCCGGCTCCACGTGCCACCCTGCCTGTGCTGGGGGCGGGGTCTCACCCAGGGGAGGGCCTCCTCGTTGGGGCAGACCTGTGCAATGCCCCCGGCCCCACAGGGAGGGGGATGGGAGGTCTGGGGGGCTGAGCAGGGTCCGCACTGGGGCCCGGGCCCCAGGGTGCTGACTCTCCTGGTTCTAGATGAGCAGTCCCTGTCCTGGCTGGACACGCGCGTGGTTGTGCTATATGCATGACGCATGGCCCTCACCCACGACCTGCCTGCTGGCAGCCGAGGAGCTGGCTTCTCTTCTTTGGCCTTATTAAAACCCGGAGCACGTCCTGACAACATTAAAGCTGGGTGCAGTGGGCGGGGCCGCTGGCCAGACATTAAACAGTACAGCACAGGGCGGGGCTTTCTCTGAGTTCTCCCCTCCCCTCTCTCCTGTCCCCCAACCCCAGCAGACAGCCGGGCCTGGCACCCATCGTCCAGCAGAGAGGCTGGCAGAAAGGGGGCTGCCAGCCAACACCTCGGCACTCAGTGGCCAGGAGCCCAGAGTTTCATAAGGACCTTAATCATTCATTTGTTCATTCATTCATTCACTGAGTGCCTTTGGAGCCCACCCACAACACATCAGGCAGGAGGGACGACACCGTGATCACTGACACAGACTCGGGTCCTGTCCCCCACTCTCTGAGGGGAGTCTAGTGGGGAGACAGGCCCAACACAGGGCAGTGAATGACGATGCTGGGGACATGAGTAGTGATGCAGGAGCCTGGGACAGGTGCCTGACGCAGACTTGAGGGCCTTGGGAAGTTTCCCAGAGGAGAACTGGGCCGGACCCGGGCCTGGAGGGGAGCATGGCAGGCTGTGTGCTTGTTCTGAGCCGGAGGAGGTTTAAAAGATGAAAAAAGTCCACCTTCCCTCGATGCACAGCCAGCGGGTAGGAGAAAACTAATCCTGCCTCAGGCAGGCCTCCCAGGGAAGGCCACCGTAGGGTGGGCCTTGATGGATGAGTAGGAGCTTGCCAAGGGGCTGTACAGGTGGATTTAAAGAGTCGCTCTCCTTAGGACGTGTCTGCCTCCACGGTGGGAACACGGTGAAGCTTCCTACCTTCCAGGTGCTTCTGAGCACTCTGACCCGTTTCATCGTTACAGCGTCCCTCTGAGCACCCCGTTTTATAGCAGGGCTGCTGACCAGAAGGCAGATGGCCTAAGGTCACAAAGCTACAAAGCTGCAGAGCTGGGATCTGGACCCCTGTGTCCATCTCTGTGGCCCACCCGGATAACCAGCACGCCACGCTGCCCCCAGCATCCAGGCCCTCCTCCTTCGTGCTGGGCAGTCCCCGGGGAGACCGCATGAGGTGTCCATGACTCCCAACGACCAGTGTCCTGGTCCCTTAGCCAGGGGCTGGGCAGCTTCTGGGAGGACGTGAGGTTCGAAGGGCAGAATGGAGGTGTCCCATTTGCCCCCAGGCAGGGCTGGCTTGGCGCAGGGCTGCTTGCTGCAGGCCAGGCCGGGCGCTGTGGGGGTGGCAGGCTGGCGCGCCCACCTGCGGGAAGGTGCAGTGGTGGGGAGAGGCCTCGCTCAGGGCGGCCACTCCCGGACAGCACAGCGGCATCGTTGACAGGGCTCGGCCCCTCCCCACCGCTTCAGTCCCCTGGAGAGGGGTGACGGGCGAGTACATTATCTGGCAAATAGCAGCTTTCGACGTGAAAATGAAATATAGATTCAGGACCTGGCGCCTTTCGGCTCACAAATTGTGTCCCCAGCCCAGGTGACAGCCGGCACAGATGCCTACTTTGATGACAGAATGAGGGGGACAGACCTCACCCCAACTCCCCAGCACTTCTCCCTGGGGCTCAGGGGCCCAAAGCAGAGGCCAGGCTCTGCCTCCCGGCTGCCCCTCGGGGATGGGGGGTGACAGCCCACACGCGCTGTGGCTTGTGGGGCCATCTACCCCGCGGCCGTCTCGGACTCGCCTCATGGGGGCCCTGGCAGGCGCAGCCCAGCTTGGGGACTGGGGTGGCCTCGGAGCTGTTCGCTTTCCTGCGCCCCACACTCCCGAATCGGGCGCCGAGGTGGGGTGCAGGGGGAGCTTCCTGCCCGGGGCCATCGGCCGGCGGCTCCCCTGGACTTTTCCGAGTGGGCTGGCAGTGAACTCATCCCTGTTACAAGGCACTCAGGGACCCTGACAACTAATTCAATTTCAAACAGCCTTGCCATAAAAGCTCAGAACGCAAAACCGCCGAGTCTTGGGGGTTATTTAACAAATTGCCTCACAGATAAATACATTAAAATGATTCTCAAACTAGAGTCGTGCGAAGTTGAAGGAAAATTAAGAAAGTTGAATCAAAATGTAAATGAATGGCGCCGCGACACGGCGTTCGCATTGGCAGGAGTCACGCGTGGGGAGCGGTGGGGTGCTGGCAAGGCCTCTGCCTTCTGTTCAGGTGACGTGGTGCCTCCAGGCAGTGCCAGAAACCCCTTGGGGACCAGGAGCGGGAGCTGGGCACCAGGCTGCCCTGATCGCTACCCTGCACCTGCCTGGCCCGCCCTTCTGCCTTCAGGGACCCTCACACCTACCAGCAGCAGGGGCCCTGGCCGGCTCATTCCCTGCCTCTGGCCCAGCTCCCAGCACGCCCCAGCAGTTGTAGCATGGGGGTGCTCACTGTACCTGCCTCGCCAGTGGCAGCAAGAAATGAAGGAGATTGAGCGTGTGAGGGCCCTGCGTAGGCCGGAGCCCACCGTGTGAGCCCCAGCGATGACGATGGTTATCACTATGGCGCGTATTTACAGCTCAATGAATCTCACAGCACATCCCTGCAAAGCTGGGGCATGACAAGGTCTGGCGTGCCCATTTGAATGACAAGTAAACTGAGGCCAGGGAGCCACAGGCAGAACGGGAAGGGCTCCCACGAGGGGCTTTTGCCCCCACCTTCTCCAGCTAGCACGGAGGTCCTGGTTTCACTGCTCTGTCTGTGTCTCTTTCTCTCTCTGCAGAGGGCAGAGAAGCTGGGGCTGGGCCGGCTGCCAGCCTGGTACCCAGAGGATGTGCTCACATCCTGGCTGCACCCCTCTGGGCACGCCCCCAGCCCCACCGTGGGCCTATGCCCCTAGCGGCCCTTCTACCCTAGCCAGCCTCTGGGTGCTCAGAACTATAGGGGGCTTGGCTGGAGATGGGCGCCCACGTGACCTCCACCCTCCCCCAGGCCTGGAGTGGCCGTAGGTGCCAACAGATAGCATTGGGAACGTTATCTTGAGCTGCCTTTCTTGATAATGCCAGTGCTCATCAGTCTGGGAGAGAAAAGAAGAGGGAATCCCCTAGGGAATAGCGGCCGGGAGGGCCGAGGAGGGACGGGGCAGGAGTGGAGCCCAGGAGCCTGGGCGGGGAGTGTGGGGACGCGGGTGGCTTCCCCTGCCCCATCCATCAATTGCGGGCTGGTGAAGAGGTGGAGGGAGGACAGCGGGAAGGAGCTGTGTGGGTGTGTTGCCCAATGGGGACATCTTCACCTGGAGCCACAAGCCTATCTGACACCCGAGACAGCTCTGAACCGGGAGGGGAAGGCGCTGCCCGGTCTGGCCAAGGTGTTGGCACCCGGTGGGCGAGCGGCCTCGTTGGGTTCTGGGTTCGCGAGGTTGGCTGGAGGAGGGGAGGAGTCTCAGAGTGAGCAAAGCCCCTGGAGTCCTGGGCGGGGCTCTCCCACCCAAACAGCCCCCACCCCCCGTGGTGGGAGTGGTGGGGGCGGGGCTGCCGGCTCTGCTCTGCCATGGCCGACCCCATCCCGGGCATGGGGGAAGCAGTCCCTCCCTGCACGGACATAAGCAGAGCTGGACACTCATGTGAGAAGGGGTACAGTGACACCCCCGGGCCTGGCCTGAGCAGCTGCCTCACCTCAATGCTTCCCGGGAAACCTCTGCAAGCAAGCTGCAGGCGCTGTAGACGCAACAGGCTTTTCTTATTGACAGTCATTAAGTCTTTAGCAAACGGTTTAGGGAGAAAAAATAGCCATGATGAGGATTTATCTTGGGCGCCCATCCCAGACCTCAGCTGTGCAGGCGCGTGCTACCCTCAGGGCTGCATTGGTGGTCGCTCCACTGGGGAGCCGAGCAGGGTGTCCAGGGGACCTTTCCCAAGCTGGGGGGCGGGGGAGGGTCTTGGTGGTGTGGTGAGAGGCGTCAGCAACTACTAAATACAAGGTGAATGTCAGTCCTCCTGGCGAAGGAGTACTGTTGTCACTGTTATGTCCCTTCTACAGACGTGGCAGCTGAGGCCCAGGGAGGCCAGGTGGAGTGCTCAGGGTCACATAGCTGGTGGGTGGCAGGGATGGCAAATGAGTTCCTACTTCACCAAGTGGGGTGACTGAGGTATGGGGGTAACCAGAGCCCAGTCCGGCCCCTCTCCTAGGAGGCCAGGCCAGGCTCAGCTCCCTGGGGCCCCGCAGAGCTTCCACTGACGGTGAGGGTTCTCACGGTCTCGGGCAAGTCCCAAACCTTTCGGAGCTTGAGTTTCCCCTCCCATGCAACACAGCTGCAGTGGCAGGACTGGGCCTCTGGAGGAAATGCGTGGGAAGTATTTAAAAAACCATAAAATGCCAAACAAACAAGAGGCGGGCGGGAAGCTTCTCTCAGCCTTGCAGGCCGTCGGAGGGCCACCTGATCCGGGGTGGCAGGCCAGGCGGGGTCCAGCTCGGCCCACCTCCGACACCATGACTAACCTGCAGGCGGGCATGCTGGGGCCTTGGGGGCCACCCAGCCGATGGGGCAGATTTAACATGACTTTGAAAAATAAAAAGGTAAAACAGCAAACGGCCGCCTGCTCCTCCCGCTGCAATAAAAATGGATTTATTTGTGCGTGGAATGAAATTTAATAACTTTGATGGGAGATGAGGCATGAACAATAATAGTTTCTTGCTCTTTCTCGATGTGGAAGGTGGGAGAGGAGGAATGATGGGGGAACCCCATCTGGGACACTTCCGGGGAAAGGGGGTCCTCATGGGTGCATGTCCTCCAGGAGATGGTTAAGTAAGCGAAAGAGGGGCTGTCTAGTCACTGCTCCAGAAGAACCATCTGTGCAGTTCCCCGCACCTCCGCGTGTCCTGTGCTGGCCGCACGCATCTGTGCTTCCCTGTGACCACGTGGGACACCGGGCCTTTGCTCCCTCTGGGCCCTCTGCCTGGGCTGCCTTTCTGCCCTTGTTGCTGAAATTCTATTCATCCCTCAAAGCCCCTTCCAAAAAGGTGTCTCCTCAAGTTCCCAGCTGGGGCCAGCCTCCAGCCTCCCTGGAACCCCCCAGGCCCCATTAGCAACCCCACTCTCAGGGAATCCACCCTAGTCTCCACCCAGTACAGAGCTGTAGAGGGGGCTAAAGTGCCCCCAAAGGCAGATTCCTAGGGCCCAGCACACAGCAGCTCTCTGGCACTGTGTGGAGTGAATGAGTGAGCCAAAGTCGCAGACGGAGACCCAGTGTCTCCCTTTTTCTGGAACCTGATGTGGTCGGGTGGGGGCTGGGCTGAAGGCAAGGACAGTCCCCTTGCCGGCTTCCCAGGTGGGCTGGGGCCTGTCCCAGACCAGAGGCCTGCTCCTGTAGGCTCCTGCTCCTCTAGCTACTGCCTGTGTCACTGTAACCTCTCTGGGCCTCAGTTTCCCTATGTGTGGGGTGGTTGTGGGATTACCATGAAACCAGGGCCCTTTGTCGAGCTGGAGACTGGGCTGCTGTGTCCTCCACAGGGCCTGTGGGTCCTGAGACCATGGGGGACGTGGGTCTTTTGGGGCCCTGAGTCAGGACTCACCAGGGCCGTATGCAGGGGTGTGAGCAGCAGGAGGCTTGGGAGGGAGCCCCCCCAGCTGGTCTGGTGGCGCTTCCGGGTCCAGGGCTCCATAGCCTGAGCCAGCCTGAGTGGCCGAGGGGGACGGGCCGGCTCCCGCGCTGTGCCGGCGGGTCGATAACAAAACAAACGCACTATTGACCGACTGCCGCTCACTAAATCCTCCCGGCAGACAAGATGATGTGAGCCTGAATCGACTGCTGAACCCATAACCCGCTCGCCCCCGCCCGCTGGCAGCCAGAGGAGGGGGCGGCGGAGCCATGCTTGGGGGAGGCGGGGTGGGGTGCAGGGCCTGGCTTCGTCCTCACGCTGCCCTGGGATGGTCCTGCAGCCATTGCGCAGGCCAGGCCACCTGGGAGTCAGGCCTGGGGACAGCGGCCTGGTGGGTGCGTCAGGCAGGGCCCTTAGGGGCTGCCTCCGGCCCAGGCTTTGGAAGACCCAAGTGCAGGAATCCCAGCAGCTAAAATTAGGAGGTCAGCTGAGCCAGGTCTTTTATTTTTAATTAAAATAATTATATAACATCAGATAAACACAGAAAAAAAAATACATTTGGCATCTCTGTAAGTTATGAAGCGTAACGATAAACCACACACTCGGAACCTGCCATGCAAATGAAGCTCAGGGGTTCAGTGCCCAACTGCTGGGTTAACGTGCCGCCCGTGCCCCTTCCCACTGTGTGGCCCTGGCCACGTTACGTCACCTCTCTGGGCCTTGGTCTCCACAACCATCAAATACGGATAATTAAAGAGCACTCCTCCAGCCCCCACCCCAGTTATAGGGTTGTTCTGAGGATTCAGTGAGTTGAGCTTTCTAAAGCATTAGGAGCACAGAAAAGGTAGCAGCTTGTAGAAGTTTGGGGTTTATTTTCTTCCTTGCTTCCTATTGGCAGCTTCACCCCACGTGTGGCCCAGGGGTCCCTCACCTGGCCTGTTGAGGGTCTGTGAACCCCAAGACTTGCAAGTAAATTTGAAAGTCGGGGAGGGTCATATTCCAGTAGGAGGATCAGATTGTCGAGATGAGCCCCCCTAAAAACCACCTGCCCCATTGTATGAAGGGTCCTGTGGCCTAGAGACAGGTAGAACCCCACTCGAGGTCAGTCAGTGGCAGAGCAGGCAGGCCCAGCTGCTGATGGCTCAGAGCCACTTATCCCTGTTCCAAGATCCCCAGCCACATGCAGAGAGCCTGGGGAGGGGCCAGAGACCACCCCACCCCCGACCCCACCACTGCAGCTTCCGAGGGCTACGGGTCACCACGCAGACCCCCTGGGCTGCACGCTGCTGGGCACCTCCTGTGTGCTGATGGTGTTCGGTACTGACCAATGGGCTGTCCTGTGGCCTCTGCACATCCCCCTGCCCCTACACCCACCCTCGCTCCTCTCTGAGGCAGCCCAGGCCAGACTTGGGGTCCCAGAGAGCTGTCTCTGAACCCCACTTGCCACTTTCTGGCTTCTGCCCTGCCCAGGTTACGTAGCCGCCCAGAGCCTCCATTTGGGCATCTGTGAGATCGACAGAATGAAACTGAGAGGTTTGGGGAAAGATTAACTGAGGTCACACGTGGCACTTATTAACTTGTTAATTCAAAATTAGTGCCAGTTCCCTGCTGTGCCAAGGCCACCCGGCCTGGGCCCAGGTACAGGAGGTGCAGCCCAGAGACGGCGCTGGGGGTGCCTGTGCGGCTGGGCCGGGAGCCCATGTGGTCTGGCGCGTCAGATGGTGTGTGAGTGCGTGTGTGTGCGTGGGTTCTCGCCTCCAAAACACACTCCCCAGGGACTAAAAGCTGGGCCTCAGCAGGGTAAACACTGCAGCTTCCCTTGGAGGAGCCTGTGCTCGGGGAGGGGAAGCCCCACAGCCCTGGAGCCTTGCAGGGGACAGAGCCGAAGCTGGGACCTGGGTCCGTCCCCGCCACCTCTGGGCTCTGAGCTTGGAGGACTGGATGGCCTGGGAGTGGGGGTGGGGGGTGAGTCCAGGGCCCAGACCTCTAGGAGTGCCCTGGAGGCCCATGCATGAGGGAGAGGGGAGGTGGTCTGGCTAGCTGGCCACCTTCCTATCATGTCAACACCTGGGGTGACCTGCCAGCCCAGCCAGTCAGAGGGATATGGGGAGGAATATCTCTTCTGCACCCCAGTCCTGCCTCCCCCGCAAAGAGTCACCTAGAATGTCACAAGTAGACATGGAGCTGGCTCAGGGTGATGGTCTCCTTTTATGATGGGGAAACTGAGGCACAGAGAAAGGAAGGGCTTCCCCAAGGCCCCAGAATCCAGTCTGCGGGGTTCTTTCCTCTCTCTACCAGGGGGTGAGGTTTATGAGAGAGACCTGAACTGAAAAGGGAGGTCCGAAGGGTATCGGGATGGGGTTGGGGCTCTTGGTCTTGGGCTCCAGTGTGGTCCCAGGAAGTGATTTGTTCTCTCTGTGCCTCTTTCTTTTACTCAGAGAAAACGGGGAGTGAGACTGACCCCACAGGGCGGCCTGTGAGGGCCCTTCCCCAAAATCCTGGGCCGCGTCTAGACAGGCTGGGACTTGCCTGGGGGGTCCTGCCTTCCTAGTGACACCCCCGCCCGTCACTCCCCTTGGACAGAATGGTGCCCCGGGTGGCCCTGCTGGGTCTGAACCCTTCCCTGAGCACTGTCCAAAGCCCGGCAATGGAAATACTTCAGTTCTTTGGGTCTCCATCACAATCGGTTATTGTTCCTATCTTACAGTTGGGGAAACTGAGGCTCAGAGAGGCTAAGTAACTTGGTCCAAGCCACGCAACTGGTAAGTGGCATAACCACAGACAGGTTCGAACCGAAGGTATGGGTGGAGCCGAATGGATTATCTGGCCCTGCTGACCCCTTCCCTTAGTGGCTGGATTCTTGTCCCTTTCCACCCTGATTTGACAATCTACATGGCTCCTGAGGAGGGGGAAGAGGAGGCGCCAGACCTTCCCTGGGGAGGAGAGAAGCTGGAGGGAACAGCCCAGAGGCTCCCCCTCCCCACCCCCGTTCTCCTGTGGCTGCCTCTGCACTGGTGACCCCCAACTCAGAACCACAGGCATCTCCCTAAAATGCAGTCTGACCTTGCTAGCAGCTTGCTCAGCCCTGGCGCCCTAATGAGACAGTGGGGGGGCCTCAACTTTGGTCCCAGTTCCTGACCCTGTCACCCCTCCCCCACTCCCTCTCTGCTCCTCAAACAAGCCACCCCACTGCTCCCTGCCACTCTTTACCTCACCCTACAGGTTTCTAATTCCTCAGCAAGCCCTTCCGACCCCCCTCATCGGGGGGGGGGTCCCCCACTGAGGTGTCCCCACTCTCCACCCTGGCTCAGCAGCTCTGAGGTCTGGCGCCTCCCCGGGTGCCCAGAGCAGCCTGGTCCGTCTGCAGCACCCAGAGCAGTGCCCGGCATATCGTAGGCTCCAGTGAACCAGTGAGCGTCTCCTCTGGCTGGGCCCCGTGCTGGCACTGGGGATGTAGACATGGCCAACTTCCATGTCACTGCTCTGAGCTCTCCAGGAGTATCAGCTCAGTTAGTCCTCACGACAGCCTGATTCGGTTGGTGGACACTATCATTATCCCCATTTGCCAGAGTAGGAAGCTGAGGCACAGAGAGGGACGTGAAGTCGCCCAAGGGCACACAGCCAGGATTCAGCAAATAAAAATTCCAGATGCCCAACTGAATTTGAATTGCAGAGAAATAACCAGTGGTTTTGGTGGTGTAAGCCTATCCCATGTGATCTTTGGGACTGACTTACGCCTAAAAACGTATTTGTTACTTGTCTGAAATGCACAGTTAAGTGGGTTCCTGTATTTTATTGGCCAGCCCTACAAAGAGGTAGAAGGGACCCAGGAGGTGAGGCATTACGGGGACACTGAGGCCCAGAGCAGGTGGGGCCTTGTTAGGGACAGAGCGGAGGCGGGACCCAGGCTCTGCACTCCCATCCATCCTGCTCAGTGGGCTGCCCCCAGGGGTGGGCCTGGTGCCACTCTCATCCCTGCAACTCAGCAGAGCTGCCCGGTGCCCCGACGGGTCTCCTCCTCTCCCACTTACCCCTCCACCACCCCTCTCCTCAGTCCTGCCTTGCTCATCTTCTCGGCTTGGGGCGACAACTCCCTCATGTGGAAGGGATCTGCTCGGAGTGAATTTTCACAGCTGGGTTGTCACTTCCTAAAAATAGGGCTGAGTGATGGATAGGCGCTGTCACAGGGCCCTCCAGCCATGGGGAGCCGTGGGAGGGAGGGGCATGGGCAGGGTGAGGGCATCCACAGACCCCAGCCCAGTGCTCTCACCCCGGGGTGACTCCCTAGCTCCGGGTGGGCCTGAAGCCCCTCTCACTCACGGGGGAGAAGCCGCCCTGCACCTGAGGTCTTCAGAGCTGGGTTGGAGCCTCCAGGAGGAGCCTCCTGCACAGGCACTGGCCACATCAGGCCAAACGATTGATCTGCCCAACTGGGGCCCCAGTCACCCCGACAGCCAGAAGCATTCCTGTCTGGGTAGTGGGGACTCTGCCTCCTGAGGGATGTCTATGTGTCAAGGACCCTGTCACAGAGCTGCCTGGCCTCTCACCCTCCCCAGCTGTGCCCCATTCTCGATTTTGGTTTTCAGTTGCTTGGTTTTTAAAGACTCCTCAGCCTGACCTCCAGATCTACGTGCTGATGGGCATTTGTGGAGTGATGGCCGGGCTTCAGGCTCAGGATGGGAAGGTGGGGGGACAAAAGGGCTTCCTGCTCCCCCCCACACAAACACACACTCAGCCAGACACTGAGGACACACTGATGGGCACACACACCCACAGGTGGAAACCGACAGACACACTGGCACACACATACCCACCTCTCCCCCTTGGTCTCTAAGACACTAATACTTAAATACAGGTTGGGGACGGGCTCCAGCTGGCGTCACTGCCTGGTCACCTAGCTCGAGTGGACATCGCCACAATGACTGAGCCTCTGGCTACCCAGGAGCCTGAAAAGGCTGCTGCTTGGTCACTTGAGCCAAGGGCCTCCCGTGACGATGGGTGGGCTTCAGGAGCCCATTCTGACCCAGCCTGGCCTCCTTTCCGGGGTGCTAGGGGCTCGCCCCACGTCCCAGGCCTTAGGTGGTCCCATGTCGGCTGAGTGGCCTGTCCCTTCCCCAGGTATACCCTGGGTGCACAGGTATATACAGTGTGTGCCCTCCATGTGTGCCTGACACGGGGGTGCTGGAGACAGCCCCTCCCTGCCTTCCTCACTCTGAGCCCCCATCCTAGCCCAGACATGCTGGCAGAAAAGGCCATGCCCCTTGCCCAGGAGGATGATGCCCTCTGGGAGGGTGATGGACACCCCCAGTCTTAGCACAGGTCAGAGAGGTGAGAGCCCACCCCTGGCCTCTTCTCCAGCACCCGACCCAATCCGTACGTGTCTGCGGCGATGCTCTCGGGGCGAGGCCACCTCGGAATTACATATTAAATGCAACTGCACCGAAACATGGCCTCAATCCAATTACGCCAGGAAACAAGAGGAGCCGCTTAGGCTAATCTGGTTATTCGGGCCCAGCCTCCCTCAGCAGCCTCGGAGGGATGCCCAGGGGAGCAGCTGTCTGGGTGGGCATCCGCAGGAGCGCGGTCCTGGGCCCCACGGGGCCCCAGGGGTGGCCGCTGCACTGACTGCCTGTCTTCCGGGGCAAGCTGCCCGCAAACACGACTCCCACTGGCAGGGAAGCCATGGGGCCGTGGAGTCTTCTCGGCTGGCAGCCTGGCAGGAGAGTGAATCCTTCATCGATCATTCTACAAATATTTACCGAGCATGGAGCTTCGAGGCACTGGCCTGGCTGGGCAGGGGGACCAGCAGTGCAGGGAGAGCGGGCTCTGCCTCAGGGGATGCACCCTGAGCTCGGGGCACAGGCAGGGGAGTCCATCTGAAAGATGGTTTCAGATGGGGTAACGGCCAGGGGAAAGGGCCCTCTGAGCAGGATGATTTGGGGAGCCCACAGAAGACAGGATAGAGGGGCCAGGAGCAGTTGATGGCTGGGGAAAAGCATTAAGTGGGTGGAGCCCTAAGCAGCGAGGCCACACTCAGGGCAGGCTGGAGGAGGTGGTGGTTGGGCCCAAGAGCTGGTCCTGGGCAGTGAGCAAGTTCATGGGGGTCAGAGCTCAAGGGCAAAGTGGGGTTCAGATTCTGGGTGAGGCTCAGAGGCCAGGGCTGAAGACCCCACCTCTGGGTGGAGGTACTAAGTGGAGAGTAAGGTCCTTGACCCTCTGTCCTTTTCCATCCTGCAGGCTCTGGGCACCCCATGAGGGGCGGGCAGGGTTCGAGTGTCACCCAAGGGGTTCCCCTCCAGGAGGAATTGGGGGGATTCCTGGACCTCAGCACTTGAGAAGGCTGAGACCCCTGCCTGGCCACTTTCCTTCATCTCAGATTTCTCCAGGACCTGGAAGACATCAGGGTTCTGAGATGGGCTGCAGCCCCCTACCTTCCACCCCCACTGGGCCTGCCTTGACTTCTCCCTGTTTACCTTCTCTTCTAAACACAGTGGCACCTCTGTGCTGTTTGCACCCCCTGTGTGCCAAGCAGTCCTTGGCATTTTCTCATTCGTCCCACTGGCACCCCCCCCCCCCCGGGTAGGCAGCCGTATCCCCACTACACAGGTGAGGAAACAGAGGTTCAGAGAGGTGACTCCACAGCAAAAACCAGAGAGTAAAGGTCAGAATTTGAATCGAGCCTGCCCGCTCAGAGCCCGATTGTCCCAGCCCTCCGTACTCCCTCCGCTCAGGTTGTGTTAATATTTCTGTAAGCTGCTGTGAGTCCTTTAGGGACGAGATGGGAATAAATAAATACATGAGTAAATAATAAAAGGCTGCAGGGAGATGACACCAGGTCAGAGCTGGGAGCGAGAGACAGTGTGGACTGGCCCTTCTGCTAGTGTGGTGAGGGGATGGGGAGCTCCCGAGGTACCCCAGCCCCAAGGTCAAGAGTGAGTCAGTTACCCACAGACATGTGGCACCTGCTGGGGTCTGGGGAGTTGGGCACCAGGCCAGAGCAGGACAGCTGGGTGAGGGTGAGGGCCCCGTGCAGAGGAGAGTGTGGCTGGCAGTGGCAGGGGTGTGCGGTGCGTGCTGGAGTGAGGCTCCTCACCTGTTGCTTACTTGTTAGAACCCAGACCCAGCCGCTCCTGTTATTATGCAAATATGTTGACACATTAATCCCTCCACTCTAGTGAGCACACTGGGAGGACGCAGGAGCTCAGAGCTTGCAAGGGATGGAGCTGAGTCCCCAGGCAAGAGCATGCAGGGCCCTTCAGCTCAGACTGGAGCGGAGAGTGGGCATGGCTCCCAGATCCCAGGGGGTCTGAAAGAAGGACCCTAGATTCCTGGAGGGTGAATAAAGGGTGACAGAGACCCTCAGAGGTGCCTTGTCCCCCATCCACAGTTTGGCCCCAACTGTGTCTGTGAGGGTGCTGGGCAACCCCATCAAAGGACCACCATTGGCCAGGAGCTGGGGACCACCCACTCCTCACTGCAGACACACCCCCCCCCGGGAATTCTGTGGGTGACACGAAGAGTTATCACAACTGGAGAAGAAATGTACCAGGTTTAGGCTGAACCTTTACTCATCCCTCAGGAGCCAGGCTAGTGGCATCTGAAGCCTGTCCCTCCCCATCCCATGTGCACATGTATGAGTTTGTGCATATGTGAGTGCATGTTGGAGGGTATGTGTGCACGGGTACACATATGCATGCACATGCACCTTGTGCAGTAATGGATTGTTGCAGCCTTCCTCTCCCAGCCTCCTCCCCAGGCCTGGGCAGAACAGCCAGCCACAGGCACTCGGCCTCTAAAGGTGACACGGCTATTTCCGGGTCTGGATTCCTGCCAGTGGCAGTGTGAAGTGTGTGTACAGGCAGGCATGAGCACGCATGCGTCAGAGTGCTGGGGGCGGGGTGCTCCTGTCCTAGCAGCACTGGGCCCCTCCTTAGCATCCTCTGCCCTGCCTGAGTCATCTTAGCTCCCCCTCTTATCTCTCTAACGCACCCCCCCCCGCCCCCCGCCCTTGGACAAGAGCTGGGAGGCAGCAGAGAAATCTCAGGGGTAGAGGGAGGAGCCTGAGCTCTGGTGTCAAATAGCCTGGACTTGGGTCATCCTGCTGACCTCTACAGAGGCTCTGGGCAACTTCTTCCTGTCTGAGCCTCACTTCCTTGTCTGTAAAATGGGTGCATGATGCCCAATCAGGAAAGTACCTAAGGGGGTCCCAACATGTGGCAGTGGGGTGAGAGCGGTGGTGGGGCCACTCAGGCAGGGGATCAGCCAGGACGAGACAGGTTTGTGCACAGAGGCCACCACATGTCATGCTTTGGGGACCCCAGATCATTCCTTATTCAACCAGACTGGACAGACCCAAAGCTACAGGTCCAAAGAGGTGATGCCCTATCAACTGTAACTGAAAAAAAATTTTTTTTAATAAAAAAAAGAAAAACACAAAGAAAGAAGTAATGCCCTAGCCTTGGTGGGGAGCCAGACCACTGGATTATTAGACAGCTAGGCTCCTCACCAGCTCTGCAAACCCCTTGCCCCCACCCCCCCGTCACAGCCTGGGCACTGCCTTGTGACGGGTGTGGGGACCATGTGCAGAGCCATAGTTACATTATCATGTCAGCTAATAACAACAAGCCCTATTTTACAGATGAGGAAACTGAGGCTCCGAGAGGCATAGCCTCTTGCACAAGCTCCCCAGTGTATTTGGGATTCAAGCCCAAGCAGTCAGGCCTCTGGAAGGATCCGGGTGCTGGGGACGGAAGGCAGCTGAGTGGGACCCATCTGAGTGGACAAGTGGGGGTGCCCAGGGCCACCTACCCCAGCGAGAGGGTTGGTGGGCTTGGCAGGGCTCCTCTGGAGGCAGTGCTGTCCCTGGGCATCGCAGGGAGGCCCTGGCAGAGGCAGTTCCACCCACAGCGGATTCTGTCCTGTTCAATTTGGAGCTGAAGTGCAAACAAGGCTCAGAGCCCACGGCTCCCACCCCAAATCAAATTCTGTGCTCTGATTGCTCTGCGGGCGGCGGCCTGCCTTCCGGGGAGAGGTGGGGAAGGCTGGCACGGGGGCCAGGCCCAACACGAGGCTGGCGGGTGGGATTTGGCGGGGGCCAGGCCATTTGTCTGGGGCAGCCAGCTCAGCTGGCCGGGATCTTCCACCCAAATTAAATTTTAACCCAGCTCATAAATCTTCCAGGTCCGTCCCCTGCCACCCGCCGGGTCCAGCAGCAGCCACAGCCTGGGCGGGCATGGGGATAGCCTCATCCGATGCTCCATGTGACTGTGGGGGCAGCAGGGCCTGCCTGCCTTGGGGAGAAGGGACAGTCATGCACGGACAAGCCTGGGGATCCCGCCGGTCACGGGCCGCTGGGGCTGTCCCAGGCAGAAGCTCTGTGTCATCAGTTGGGGGCCCTAAAGGCCTGGGCCAGTGTGCCATTGGGGCCGTGGGTGGTTCTTCTGTCAGAAAGGCCCGGGTTCAAATCACAGCTCCGCCTCTTCCCAGACTGGCCGGCTTAGGTGGTTTCCTAACTTTTCTGGGCTTCGGGGTGCACAGCTGTGCAGTGGGCAGTAACAGCGCCCCCTGCAGGGACGTGGGGAGGAATGAGAGGCGATGCAGGTAAAGGCCTGGGGGCAATGAAAGCGGGCTCCTCCAGGGGCCACCACCAAGCCCACCCGGCAGAGAGGTGGGCTGGGTGCCCCCCCTGTCCCTACACCCCCTGCCTGAGGCACGCAGTCAGGCACACCAGCTGCGGGGCGTATTAATAGCCCACATCCATCCTGTGCCCTGTGGCTGTTCTCTCCCAACCTGCCCTCCCCCCTCTGCCCTCCCTGTGACACCCCTGCCTCAGGATGAAGTCCAGACTCCTCCCCCACACGGCCCCCCAAGTGACCCGCCCCACGTGTCCCAGTACGCCCCAGAGCCAGCCTCCGCCCTGCCTGTGGGTCCTGCCTCAGTCTTCAGGTATCAGACTGGCCTAGTTCAGTCCACGAGTAGGGACGGGGGAGGGGAGGGGAGGTTATCATGCCCACGGTGCAGAGGACAGCACCGCAGGGGTCTGTGACACGCCCAGATCCCCAGGCAGTGGCAGCCCTTGCCTCCTGCCCTCCTGTGACTTCTGCAGTGCGAGCAGGGTGGCACTAGCAGGGACCCGCTGAAGCTGATCCTCGCTGCGTCCTGGCAGAGGGCACGAGGGGAAAACCAGGGAAGCCTTTTCCAGGTCGAGACCCCTTCCTGTCCCCCCACAGCCCCCTGGAACGTGCAGGGTCCTAACGCACGGTGCCCTGCCCCCCACCCTTCACGACCCCTGCCTTCAGCCCACTGCACCCGCTGCCTTTACTCACACAGCTGCCACACAGCCTCCTCCCGAGGCCGTCACAGCGAGGTCCACCTCCCAAAGGCAGCGCCACCTCTACCGGGACAGCCCAGGTCAGGTCCCCACCAGCAGACCAGGTGGGGCTGTATTCCACCCACGCCCGAAAGAGCACCACGAAGGTGAACGACGGCGCAGTTCAGGGGGGCCTGGGATTGGCGCGTCAGGAGGAGTCCCGGCCCCACGTCAGTGCCCAGAACTGGGCCCCCGGGCACGGCTCCCCGGGCACAGGTGGGAGACAAGCCTGCTGCTGTCCCCTCTGGAGGGGGCCAGAAAGGGCGCTGCTTCTGCCAGGGAGAGAATGGGGACAGACTAAGGCAGGGGAGTCTGTCCCTTCTGGACTCCTCATCCAGCCCCTGCCCCACCTTCCTCGGCTGTAGGTCAGGCCAGCCCCCCAAAACCAAGCCCCTGCTCTCCCCGGGCCTCCTGCCCAGGGCAACAGGGAGGACCTAGGCTGAGAGAGGAGCCCCTTGGGGTATGTCTGGCTCCCACCCAGCACGCCGTGTTCCCTGGGAGCACATCCCCAATGGCAGCACCACCCCCCGATGGAGCTCCGGGCCAGGAGGCAGAGATCCAGGTTCCGGGCTCCCAGGAGCTGCCACTGATGCCTCCAAGGTGACGGCGGCCCGTGGAACGGGCACAGCTGGTGCCAGCATCCTGCCAGCCTCATCCTCACAGCCTGTATGTGGACGGCCGGAGGCTGGACCTCAGGCCCAGTGTGGCCTTCTCTGCGCTAAGACACTTTCCTTAGGGCCTTTCCGGAAGGTGAGGGAGGGCGGGAAGGGCGTAGCTCCTCCTCTGCGGGGCAGGGAGGGCCTTGCCCCAGGTCACCAGCGTGGCTGGACAGGCTCGTCCCACGTTAGCGCTGTCTCCCATCACTGTCTGCCCCTCCTGGCCTCCTCCTCTCACTCCTCCCATAGTCTCCTGCTCCCACCCCAGGACCCAGAGGACTCTTAGTCAGAAAGTGTTTGGCAAAAATAAAGTTGAACCACCTGGGGACTCCTCCAGGTAAGCAGATAAAAGTCACTGCCTCCCTGGGGAGGGACCAGGCGGGCGAGCCAGGAGCCGTAACCAGGAGATGGAGGGGCCCTGCGTCAAGAGGCTCAGCTCCCCGGGGCTCCCGCCGGGGACAAACCCCAAACCGCTTGGTGGAGAGACCCACTGATGTCCCTGTATCCCATTGTAGCCCTGTGAGACTTCTGCCACGGGATGTGGGCCTGGCTGGTCGTCGGAGACAAGGCCTGGGAGCACCTGGCTGCCCGCCCCCTCCTCTCCTCCAGCGATGCAGGGCCCACGGCCCCCACATGCTGTCTCCTCCCCTGTGCACTGGGCAGCTGGCCTTACTCCCCAGCCCCCGTCCCAGCGGCACAGCCACCTGTGAGCGCAGAACTGGGTACAGGGAGGGCTGGGGGGGGGGGCGGGGAATTGGGGACAGAGAGGCCAGTCCAGCTCCAGCTCTGCCCCTCAGAGGCCTTGGATTCCTGACCCGTGAAAGGGAGGCACAGCAGGCTCCTTACGGGGCTGCCTTGAGAAGGTGAGCCTCAGCAGGTAAGGAGCGGCCTCCCTACCTTCCACAAAGGGCTGGCTCTACTTGCATTTGCATGTGGCAGCTGGGACCACAGCCATCTGCCACCGGGCCATGTGACACCCTAGTCCCTGCGCTCTCCTGGGCAGAGCTCTCCAGCTCAGAGTTCCTTGTGATGTAACTCATCTCCCCTTCTGCTCTGGAGGGCTCAGTGCAGCTTCCTGCTTTCATCTTGGCCCCCAGCCAGCCCCTTGGCCTCTGTCCCCTGTCCCCAGTATCCCTCTCAGAGGTACTCGCAGGGCCCATGCGTGGGATACCTGCGGAGGGCTGCACACGGCCTGCCCGGCAGCCCCCGACAGCGCTGAACGGCCCCTTACTGTCTGTCTCTCCTGGCCTTCAGCACATCGCCCGCCTCTCTAAGTGTGGGTTTTCCTGTCCGCACAGACTCAGGGCCAGGCTGTTCTTTTCTCAGCTGTGTGACCCAAGGCAAGTCACTTAACCTCTCTGGGTCTCCGTTGCCTCGTCTGTGAAGTATGCTTCCTCACAGGGTCATTCAGAGCATGAAATGCGTCAGTGCAGACGGTAAGAGGCGTGGAACGTGCCTGGCACACCGTGGGCTCCCAGGAGGTGGAAGCAGCTACTCGTTTCGGGGCAGGGGAGAGGTGTGTTGAAGGGGCCGTTCACACAGTCGTGGGTGGGATTAAGGAAACCACCAGGGGAGGGGTGCAGCCGGGGAATCCATGTTCCCCCCCTCCCTCTGAGCCGCTGCTGGGGCTCCCAGTGGCCAAGCCCAGCCCAAAGCTGGGGGTTCAGGGCCCAGAGCAGGCCGGAGAGTGATCTGAAGGGACAGCTGCACAGCCTTTTAAAGTCCAGCGATCCTTGGAACAACATGCGCCCGCAGACCCTGGGTTGGAAAGAGCAGGGTCCCCGCTTTGACTCCGCTATGTACCAGCTGTGAGACCAGGGTTGGGTGACAAATCAGGTGAGCCGTGGGCCACCCTGCACCTGGGGCAAGGACCTAAAGCCTCCGAGCCTTGGTTTCCTCATCTGTAACATGGGGAAGGACCCGTCCATCTGGGGCGTAGGGCTGGGACTCCACACAGGACAGGTCGCTGGGAAAGGCAGCTCAGCCCCAGCAGGGCGGATGGGATGGGCGTGGCCTCCTCTCGGTCCTGGGTCCTAGAGTCCTGGCGTCCTAGCGGAGGGCGTTTTTCCCGCCCAGGAGCTTGATAGTCAGCAGTCATTTAACCTCGCATTACCGATGGGTAGGAAAGCCACAAATAAGTAAATTCAGGCAGCACGGCACAGTGATTGAGCCAGGTCGATAGTAATTTATGACACAGCCCCTGCAGCAGAGGGGAGGTGGCCAAAAAGCCACGTTCAGGTGGAGTCACCCTCCCTGTACCCAGTTCTGCGCTCACAGGTGGCTGTGCCGCTGGGACGGGGGCTGGGGAGTGAGGCCAGCTGCCTAGTGCACAGGGGAGGAGACAGCATGTGGGGGCTGTGGGCCCTGCATCGGTGGAGGAGAGGAGGGGGCGGGCAGCCAGGTGCTCCCAGGCCTTGTCTCCGACGACCAGCCAGGCCCACATCCCGTGGCAGAAGTGTCACAGGACTACAATGGAACATGGGGACAGCAGTGGGTCTCTCCACCAAGCAATTTGGGGTTTGTCCCCGGTGGGAGCCCCAGGAGCAGGGCCTGATGCAGGGGCCCTGTGCCTGAGCTCTCAGGAAGAACCTAAGGGAGGCAGGGAGCCTGGAGAGGGCAGGGGACGAGCCCAGCACGGGGCTTGGTCAGGGGGACGTGCAAGCAGAAATCACACTACAGTAGCATCTCACTGAGGCAGACAGGCCCCAGCTGCCCAGAGGAGGGGGAGGGAGAGAGCACGAGGGGTGGGGCAGCTGGAGCCCTGGGCAGCCGGTATGTACAGCACCCAGTAAAGGGGTTCCTGGCCCCCTACCACAGGGTCTCCAGCCTGCAGAGCAATAGCCAGCATTTACCCAGCTGCAGAAAGAGTGGGGCTGTGATTTGGTTTCATAATTTACGCAGCTGATTTCATCATGTTTCATGTTCTGTCATGTTTCCTGCCATTACGATTTCATCCTTCTCTCTGGGGGCCTGAGGATGTTAAACTGGGATGCTGGGGGGGAGGTGGCACCAAGCTAAGCTGTCAGCCCAGCTGGCTCGAGGGGGAGGGGCCGTGGGAGGGAGAGGGGTTTCCCAGGCAGAGGGCGAGAGGCTTTACTGAGCATGCTTGTCTGCCTGGTTACGGTGAGAGTGCCAGGCTGGTCCTTGGGGGTTCACGTGGCACCTCCTTTGATCCTCACCACAGGCCTCCAAGGGCGCTTCCCTCAGTGACCCTGACGCGTGGAGATAACACGCTGGCCGCAGTACCCAGCTTTTGAAGCGGCAGGAGGAGGTTCCGCTCAGACCTCTGACTCCAGGCCGGGGAACACCTCTTCTTCGTGCCACAGCCCAGGACCCTAGGAGGCAGCTGAAGCCCTAAGAGGTCAAGGGCTGGTCCAAGGTCGGCTATCTCGGAAGCACTCTGGCCCTGCACCGCCTCTCTCAGGACAACGCTGCTCCCCCGTTTCCGCAGCCCTCCCCTCCTCCCCATCTGGGAGGCCCCCAGCTCCACTTTCTGACAGAAACCTAATTTGCAAACAATGGACAGGGGCGAGGTAGCCTGGCTGCCCACTCTGAATTAAGGGGGTGTCCTGAAAGCCTCAGAAACACCCCTCCTGTGCCAGGGCCGGCCTACGAGTATAGCGTGCCCTGGCGTATTCAGAAGGCCGCCTGGGCCCCTGCCCTTGCCCCCACCCCCCTGGAGAACGGGGCCACCCCCTCCTGGGCCTATGTTGGGGGCAGCATGGTTGTCCTGGGGCGGCTGGCGGCACAGCACAGGGCTGACCCCCTTCCTGGCCCTCATCAGGGACATTGTGACTTGCAGGGTGGCTGGTGGCACTGCACATTTCTCCAAGCCTGGAAAGAGCTCGGAGGAGGGCGCCAGCTTCCACCCACTGAGGCCTCCCCTTTTTTTGTCTTTTCTCTCCGCCTGGCTTTTTAAAAAAATTAAGCACGGATGGTTTCATCTTGGGAGAATTAGTATTCCAGGCAGGGCTGGGGCATGTGATCTGAATGTCAAGGCCGGAGCCACAGAGCTGGAAGGGAAGGGAAGGGGAGCTGCGACACGGAGGAGGCAGGGTGGGCACAGGTGCTGCAGGGTGTGGCCCAGGGGCAGGTGTGGCCCAGGGGCTGTAGTCAGGCCCAGGACTGGAGGAGGAGGAGGAGGAGGAGGAGGAGGAGGAGGAGGAGACCGGGCAGCTCAGGGCAGGGACTGCGTCTGGCCGGGACACATGGCGTCCCAGGGCCCTCCCCCAGCTCATCTACCCCGTCCGTTCCTTCTTGCATTTGGCCCTGGTTTGCTGAAGGTGTGTATGTGTGCCTACTGTGTGCCAGGCTCTGAGCCAGGTGCTGGGACACAAAGGGCAGGGACACGCCTGTCCCCACCACTGCATGTCGCCAGCACGGGCCACTGCCCGGTACTTAACCAAACATTGGTTAAGAGGCTGTGCCAATGTCATGAGGCATCTCCCAAAGCCTGTTTGGAAGAACATGCAAATCCTGGGAGGTTAACAGGTAACCTTCTGGAGCGGGCCGAGGTAAACTGGTGTCTTTGCGACAGGACTTCTCAGGGCCTTTAACGTGCTGCTGTGCTCTGTGAACCCGCGAAGGGACCTGCAGCCTGCAGCCTCCCTCCCACCTGTCTGAGCACGGCCTTCTAGTCCCTGGCCACACGGGAGATGCTGCTGTGGCCACAGAGCCTGGACGAGAGCGGGTTTGCGTTCAGGCTGCAGTGGACACACTGTGTGACCTTGGATAGGGTCCTGAATGGCTTCGTTGCCTCGGGTAGAAAATTGAGTTGGCAGTAATAGTGCCTGTGGGTTCAGTGGGGTGATGCCCCCACCTCTATACAAGGCTGCTGTGGCTGCTGTTGTATCGTTCTTACCCACAACGAGCACTGAGCTCTGTGTGCCTGGGCTGTCGTCAGAACTGTCACGTGAGCTATGGTATTGCCACTGCTGCTGACACAGGCCCCGCCCTGAGGAGGAAGGCTGGGGCCGAGTGGGGGTTAGCCAGAGGAAGTGACAGCATGGTCGAATGAGCAGACCTAGGGAGGGACACCTGGGTCATCTAGGCCCCACTTGATGTGTTCGTCCTCATCTGACCTCTCTGTCAAGTGGCTGTCCCCGTCCAGCCTGGGCCTGGGCGCCCCTGGTGATGGCAGCCTAGCCCACCTTCAGGCATCTCTGCCTGTTACAGATTTCTTTTTTAACTGAACCCTTTCCGGTACAGCCCTCCTGGTCCTTCTAGTTCCTGGGCCTCCCAGACAGGCCGGTCTTCCTTTTCTGGGTTAGCCATCCGAAACACCGAGGATAGCGGACCACTCTCTTCCCCGAGCAGTCCCTGCTCCATCACTGTCCTGGCCGTGCATCTTGTGGGGTCTAGGCTGTTTGGTCTGACTGGGGCAGAGATCGAGAGGGGGGCAGGGTGGAGAACCCCTTCACTATGCAGTCTGTCCCTGCTGGATGCAGCCCGTCCAGCAACAGTGTGGATCAGTCGGCCACCTTGCTCTGCAGACATGGGAAGCTCAGGCTGATGAAGAGCAGGGTCCTAGGAACATTCTAAAGTGAGCTGGGAGCCAGGGAGGGTCAGGGAAGCCTTCCTGGAGGAGGAGACCCTTGTCAGCCAGAACTGAATGACAGGCTCCTAGAGTGATGATGACATTTTGAGTCACCCGGTCTGCCTTGTCTCTGACGGCAGTGAGACTGGCAGAGCTGTCTGGTCCCTTACAGCATGGGGCGGACTCCAGGCACAGTGGGAAGGATCATTTCTCTCTAGGAAACGTGGCTCCGGGAGGCCGACTGCAGAGGCCAGAGGCTTGGCAATGCGGGACCTCTAACTGCTTGTCTACCAGGATTCGGAAAGCTCTCCCACCCCACGACCACAGCATCTTTGTCTGTCCCTGGGGGCCATGGCAGGGCGGGGGTGCGGAGCCCAAGTGGTTCCTTGCGGTCACACCCAGGTCAGGGGCCCGGAATCGCCGTAGCCCAGCGCCCTGTCTGGGCCTGCGTTCTGAGAGGTGGGCGCCTGTGTGTTGGTGGCTACAGGTCAGGGACGCTCCCAGGCCTGCAGCTGCCTGGCAAGGCCAGGTCCCGTGGGCTCCAGGAGCGAAGGTACCAGGCGCCTCGCTAGCTGCAGCTTCAAAGAGCCTCGTTATCAACAAGAGTGCTCCCGGCGTCCTTTTCTTCCCTCCTCCTCTCCTTAAGGCAGGCTCCCAAGTGTCAAGGAAAACACACATGAGTGGCAGCGAGGAAGCCCCAGAGGACAGCCAGGCGTCTGCAGGGATGGGGATGGAGCGAGCGTCCCTCTGTCCTCGCGTGGGGTGTGGGCTTTCTTTATTTACTTAAAATAGCCCCTCTCTTCTTCCCTTCCTCCCCACTTAGCGTGTCTCTCAGGCTGCACTTTAAGTCCTTTTGAAGTGTTACAACCATTTTCTCCTCTTTCAATTAACAAAAAGGAAAGGAATCTAATAGCTTCCTGAGCCACTCGCTGTAAATATTAACAGTCTGGCCTCGGGGCCCGGGCGCGCAGCGCTGCTCCCGGCTGGAGAGTGTGTTTACGGGAAGGAGGGGAGGGGATGGATGGGAGATTTCCAACACGGAGGCGAAAATCCCCTGGCACAGGCTTCTGCTGGTGTAGGGAAGCCAGAGAGCTGTGGGAGCCGGGCGAGAGGGCGCCTGGCCCTGGGGAAGTGGACGCTTCTGGGAGAGAAGGCAGCCTCCCTCGGGCACATCTGAGTAATGTGGAGGACACAGGTGCGTGGCCTGGGATCCCCAGCTTGTGGCTTTGACTGTGGTCAGCGGCGGAGGTCTGAGGAGGACTGACTTTGGGATACGGCGTCTGGAGGGGGTGCTGATGGTCCCCAGGGTGCACACTGGACCCTGGCACCTGATTGTGTATGACGTGGAAGGACTCAGAGGCTGGGGAGTGGACTGAGGGAAGCGGGTGGCAGAGCAGGGAAGCTGACACCCCATGAGCTGAGCAGGGCCCCCGTGTGGGAGCACGCAGAGCCAGGGCAGTCAGGAGCGGACCCGGTCGACCGCCTCGGGGCTCCCGCTGCCCACCTTGGCTCAGGGTGAGGAATGTGTAGCCACTGTTTGGGCAGCAACAGCAGGCCAGTTTCCTGAGAAAGGTGCAGCCTTTGCTGGTGTCACCAGCAGCATCATTACTCAGGCCCCCACTGCCACCCCGGGCTAGACACAGGCCTTCATGTGCAGGAGGCTGAGTGACAGGGGCCCTGCTGGGGTGGTTTGGGGGCCCAGCCAACAGGCCGCCTTCTTCCTGGGCACCAGTGGGCAGGGACCAAAGCTGCGAGCAGGCCCGGGCCTGCCACTCCTGTTCCCTATCGTGTGCGGGCTGACGGGCAGGCCTGTGGAGGGCTGTGAGCCCCCACAGCTCTTCTGCCCCTCCACAGTGGCTGGGTGCCAGCCGCCTCTGGCTGGCCCTGCCCCCTCACCCACTCTCCCAGCTCACTGGGCTCTGGAGGTCCTGCCACAGCCCTTGCTGGGAGGAGAGTCCAGAGGCTCGAGAGCACTCCGGGCACAGGAGGCCTCTCCAGGCGCCTGCCTGCTCTTCTGTCTCACCGTGGCCCAGGGGTGGCCATGCCCCCTTGATGGCCTTTCATATCCCCCACTGCTTGGCTGCATTGTGGGGGCAGCACCCTAAACCAGTAGAGCTAGGCCTCCAGATTCCCCAAGCAGTGCAGGGAAGGGGCTGCTGGGCCCAGTAGGTGCGCAGATGACAACAGTCCAGGCCAATTTGGCCCCGGGCTGCTCTGCCAGCCCAGCGCCAGGGGACAGGAGTGAAGTCCCAGGCCACCTCCGGCTACAGCTGCCCCTGCTCCCCAGGTTCTTGCTTCAACCCACACATGGAGGGAGGGAGGGAAGGAGGGGAGAGAGGGACATCCTGTCATGGCCCAAGTCCCACAGGTTTTCCCCAGAGAAGCTCTGTCCTAGAAGAGCTGCCCCTGAGTCCCTGGAGCTGTTGGCTTCTCTGCTCTGGGCACTGCCCACCCGGGTTCTCACTGGTCTATCTCTGAGGGTGGGACTGGTGGTGGTCCAGGCCCGCTGGCCCGGTGGCGTGGGCTCCTGCAGCCATCCACCCACAGATGGGCTCGCACACCCATCCCCAAAAGTCCGGGTTTTGTCAGGAAATGGTTTAATTAGCAGCGTTGGAGGGTTGGAGGGTTCACACTGAGTATTATGCAGGCTCCTCCTCTCCGCCCCGTCTCACCCACCACCACTTGGGCGCTGTGCTACGCAGTGCCAGGCCTGGGGGTCGGAGCCAGTGAGAAGGGGGCAGGGCGGGGTCGGCCTGCAGTGTGCAGGGGAGGGGCTGGTGCCTCCAGCGGGCCCTCCGGCGGCTTCCAGCTGCCCCTACCCACAGCACCTAGAATCCACAGCCGTGGAGCTCACCGGAGCACTCAGCCACCCCCCAGCGAGGAGCAGGAGTGGCGGGGGACCCACTCAGCCTCCAGGCTGATCTTTGGAGAGGCCTCCAAGTGAGCCCTTTCCCCTCAACCCAGGGCGCCCCAACTCCCAACCCAGGCTCCACTCCTGCTCCTGGGGACACTCACTGTCCCAGCCTCTCAGTGGTCCCCTCCCATGTACCCGGGTCTCCTCCAGTTCTTCCCATGGCGGCCAATATGACGTTTATAAACTGCAGACCTGACCAAGCCCCTCCCCGCCCGGCCCCATCACTGGCTCCCACGGCCCTTGGTATGAAGACAGGCCCCTCAGCAGGGCGCTCGGAACTCCCTGCGAGGCCAGAGCCCTGTCTCCTGCTTCAGCTCATGCCACTGCCCTCCACTCGCTCAGAGCTTTCGACACCAGCCTTCTCATCACAGCACAGCCCCTCCTCCTCTGAGCCTTTGCATATGCTGTTCCCGCCACCGAGAATGCCCTCTGTGTCCCTACTGCGCCCACCCTGTTACAGGAACATTCCACACTCCCAAATGGAAAAGCTCTCCCTGTGACCCCAGCCCCCTGCCCCCCAGAGAGAGGGAACG
The DNA here is from genome assembly GCA_004026885.1 of Lyroderma lyra. NCBI lineage: Eukaryota > Metazoa > Chordata > Mammalia > Chiroptera > Megadermatidae > Lyroderma > Lyroderma lyra. The sequence continues at coordinate 59,987 of PVJL010000404.1, read as the reverse complement.
TGGCTGTGACAGCCCCCAGGACCGTCTCGCACGTGAGGCGTGACCCACACACTGTAGTGGGGGAGAAGGAACAGGCCCGTGGGTGGCGCTCCTGGTGGGAGGAAGTCAGCAGCCGTGCAACAGACCAGGTTTGAGTCACAAAGAGCCTTTTCATCTGCGAAGGTCGGCTGTGGATGCTGACCTGCGCCTGGAAGTCCAAAATGAAAGAAAACCCCAGGTCTCCTAGCTCTCCCGGCTCTGACCTGCTTCCAGAGATCTACACTCTGCCCTCTTTGCCCAGGGAGGGGGCGGGCGTGGTGTTCATTTAAAGTGCCACACAGCCAAGTCACCAGCCATAAAGCCCACCTTGGTTCGCAGCAGCACACCCCAGGCGTCTGATTAATGACACAGACAGAAATCCGTCCTGAGAGCCATAGGTTGAAATGAAGCAGGAGGGCTAATTGCTAATACAGGAATTAATATCAGCGAGGAGCGATCTTTCAGGCAGCTGGGAACTGACACGATGAAGACTGTTTCCACTACGAGCGCGTCCTGAGGTCTAAAGACAGACAGGTGGTTGGGGGATGCCGGCCACACCTGCCCCACTGCCTCGCCACTGAGCTCACATGTGACGAGCATGACGTGGGAGTCGGGAGGACCCCAGAACCACAGCACAGGGTCCCCTTCCCCCAGAAGCCCTTTGGCTGGGCAAGGCGAGGCTGTTTGTTCCCATAATGCCCTGTGTGTCTCACGCTGCGGCCTCGCCACTGGACCATGAGCTCCCCGAGGACAGGGCCTCCTCTTTAGGTCCCATTGTCTTGTATGGTGCTGGGAGCGTGACTTGACTCAGTCCATGTTTTCTGGATGGGTGGATGGAGAGATGGACGGAGGGAGGGAAGGAAGGAGGGAGAGAGGGGAGGAAGAAGAGGAAGAGGGAGGGAGGAATGGATGGATGGACAGACGGATGGAGAGCTGGGTGGAGGGAAGTATGGAGGAATGGATGGATGGATGATTGCCTGAGCCTCAGCGGAAACCCGAGGTCTCTCTGTGCGGTCAGCCCGGGGACCACCTTGTGTTTGGCTGATGCTGTATTTCTGTTGTGCTGAGAGTTGGCGTTGTGCAGGGAGAAGGGAACGGCCCGAAGTTCAAAGTCCTGGCTGTCATGTAGGCTGTCCTACGCAACCCTGGACAAGTCCCCCTCGTCTCAGTGTCACTGCACCTGCACAACAAGGACGGTCCTCCCTGCTCTGCCAGCCACACTGGCTTGTCCCAAGGCTCAGGGGAGATAGCGAAGCAGAAATGACCTGGAACAGGCTAGGACCATTACCCCTTTGTCAGTGGCATGTGTGTATGGGCAGATCCGGCCAAAATGCAGAGTGGTGTCGAGATGTGGGATTGTGCACTTGGCTTTCTTCCCCCCGTTTCCAATTCCTTTTAATACAGTTATGATGTTGTTATTTATGACAAAAAGTAAAACCCTGTGAGCATTTCAAGCAGTTACAAATGGAAGCTTTTATTATGTTGACCCCAAAAATGGTTCCTTGGCAAAGACCAAACCTGGGGCCTGTGGGAACGCTGCCGAGTGAGGTGAGGCAGGGAGGACAGAGGCTGCCTTGTGGGGAGGGTCCCCACAGCTGGCCAAAGAGGCAGGGCCCCCGATTACTGAACCCTTGGGGCCCCACAGGTTCATTTCATCCTTGGCCAACTTGACTGACCACATAGACAGTCCACGTGCCTCAACTAACTTCATTTGCACTGTGCGGTTTCGGTTTACTCCATCCAGTCAGGAGCCCACAGGGGACTTGAGGGCTCTGATTGGCAGGTGTCTGCCAGGAGGGTTAATTTACGTATTTATTCCTGGGCCCAGTGAATGCACCCACATGGGGAAAGAGCTCACACCTCCAAGCACCTGCCCACTGGGAGGACCTTGGAATACAAACACTCGCTCACCCAAGGCAGAAACATTTGCAGAGCCTAGTGTCCTCCGTGGCGTGTGGGGCATGTGGTGCACCTGAGGTTCCCAGGAGGCTTTGCAGGACCACAGGGAAGGTGGGGGTTGGGGACAGCAGGGAAGAAAGGCCCGGATGTACAAAATGCGACAGGCCAGAGCTTTGCCTGGACCCTGGATTTTCTGAATGAGGAAGCAGAGTGGGGAGTTCACTGAGTGCACTTATTAAGCACCTACTGTGTGCAAGGCACTGAACCAGGTGTTGTCTCAGTGATCAGCCCCCGTCAAGCAGATGCAGTCCCTTCCTTGAACCAGGGAGACAATTTCTTTTCCTACTGTCCTAGTTTTTGTGACCACATGCACAGGCATGGGGGCGACCTGATGGAGGAGGTGAGGGGTGCTGTTGAGTGGACTCTTGCAGGAGGGGGAACAGCTTGGGGCAGGGACCCAGCAGGATCCAGCTCAGGGTGTTGGGGGTAATGGTGGGAGATGAGGCCAGTGGACCAGGCAAGGCCAGGCATGTGGGGCCCTGGAGGCTGCCCTGGGAGCGTTGCCCTGATCCTGAGGGCTGTAGGAAGGGCCTGATGCCAGCAGGAGGAAGCAGCCTTCCTGGATTCATAATTGCAATAGCAGAACGTGGGTAGCGTGCCCCTCCGTCTTGGGGGACCAGTGGCCATGCCTGGCTGGAGCCTCTGGGCTCCGAGGACACGGCTGCCTCTGCCCCCTCCCCCGGCATACACAACAATTTCCTCACCCCAGCCAGGGAGGCAGATGACCTCATTGGACTCTTTCCATCTCTCGCTTTCATAGAGAAATTACAATTTATAATTGAATGAAGTCCCGCGGGTGTAATAGCAATAAGAGCCTGTGCTGGAGCTGAGCATCACCCCTCATGTGGGAACTCTGTGCATATCCTCCCTCCTGTCAGCCGCCACCCTGCCCCTTCCCACCTGCCTGCTCACACCTGGACTGTTCACCAGGCTCTGGCTGTTCAGGACTGATGTCTCCTGGGGCTTGCTGGTTCTTAAACCTCCCTGTTCCTGGGGAAGCTTGTGCCAGGACCTCCCCACTATCCTGTGAACCCCATCAGCCCAGCCGACCCTCCCCCTGGCCAGCACCCCCCCCTCCTGCATTCACGCCCCACCAGTGGGTGCCCAGGGGCCAGTGAGCCCCCAGTTTGCATTCTGGGCTTATTAAAACATGCACCCTAAAAATCCTTGATTTTATTTGGAACAGCCCCAAACAACAAGCATTTCTCCAACCAGCCACCTTCGGCCCTACAAAGAAAAGTGCCCAGATGCAGCTGAGCCCATCTGGATCCGATTTCAAACCAGAGCTGACACTCTCAGATGTGTAATGAAAGCCCTTTTCCAAAGAGGGGCTCCTGCAGGGGGAGTACGGACACCGGGACACCGGGCCCTCAACATGCCACACTAATGAGAGGCGGCGGAGGGCTCTGGGGTTTGTTTTGGATTCAGAGAAACAGCCAACAGCTGGCCCAGCCCCCAGGCCTCTGTGGAAGGGCTGTTGGGGGTGTGGGGCACTGACTGGGCCTCGGGTCACGGGAGGGAGGCAGGGAGGCAGGGAGGTAGGGACACAACTTCCCCGGTTCCCTGACGCTCCTGCTTCCCACGGAGGGGAAAGGCAGCGCTTGTTCTGGAAGCTGAGGCCACGGTGGCCCAGTTGGAGCCTTTGAATGACATTAGCAAGAGGAGCAGGTGCTAGGGGAAGCAGAGCCAGCTCTGGGCCGGCGGGTGGCCCCTGCAGGGCCAGGAGCTCTCAGAACTTCCTTTTTCTGTTCCTGGTCCTTCCACCCCCAGGAAAAGGGGGACCAGGGCCCTGCAAGGAAGGGGGCTGCACGTGGCCAACTGTTGGCTATCTGGATTTGCAAAGAGAAGGGAGGTGGCAGGGAGTTCTCTCAGCCCCCTCCCAGCTCGTGGGAGAGTGGTGGTGCAGGGATGGGGGTGTCGGGGGGAGAGGGCCTGCAGCCCAGGCTGCTAATAACCGGGGCTTAATCACTTGTATTGTTTTTGGCAGGTGAGGAGGCAGGCAGTGGGTGAAAAGCACTCCTTTTGGACAGACAAGACCAGGGAGTGAAGCAGGAATAACCTGTCCGTCCCCCCCGCCCCCCCCCCAGCAAGAAAACCCTCTCCGCACAACAGGAGCAGCCAAGCGGGACTGAGCCCCCGCCCCCGCCCCAGCGTCTCCGCGGAGAGGGAGAGGGGCCTGTGGGGCCTGACAGCTCAGCAGCGCATGTCAGCCGCCAGCCCTGCGGTGAACATCTGAACTCCTCAGCGGGTAATGGACCCCTCCTCCCCCGGAGACGCAGCCTGAGTGGCAGGAATACCGATTCTTTGGAGAGTAGCTCCCTCTCAGCTCTGTCACACAAGAACGCTCTCTACACCGGAGCCCATTCTGCCAAGTGATTTAAAGGGATTAAAGAAAAAACTTGGGAAAGAAAAGGGGGTAAAAGCCACGCAGAAGCCTTTCGGAGGAGGAGGTGGCAACCAACTGACAAAAGGTGAAAGTTGAAAGAGGGCAGCGAGAGGCCACCCCCCACCAGCCCCCAGCCATGGGTGCCAGGCCATAGGGCATGCCTGGGGAGTGGGGGGCCCAGAACACAGTCGGGCAGCGCACAGGAGTCCCGTGGCCACAGGGGGACACCCCTGCTGCCCCTCACTTGGGGGAGAGGCCAGTAGCGCCCAAGGCCTAGGGCGAGGAGGATGCTACTCCAGACCCACAGCCACGTCTGACTGCGAGGAGCTCAGCGGAGCCAAGCACAGGGTCCCCTCTCTGCACCCCAGGGTGCCCTCAGTGCCACCCACCACCCCAGGTCTGCGGTCTGCACCCAGAGTGCCAGGGCCACGGGCTGGAATGTGAGCTCTGCCCAGGCCCCCCGGACCCACGTGCAGCACCCAGAACAGTGACCCCAGCCAGACCGGCAGGCTCCAGGGCTGCGGTGAAGGAGGTAAGGTGGGTGGGGAAGGGCTTCTTGTGCCCAGGGCGGGCGGGCACACATAGCTTGAGACAGCTGGGGCCCTCCCTCTTCCTGGTTGGGTGGCACTGGGGCCTCAGAGCTCCCCAGGTGTGCAGCTCCATCCCACCCACCCCACACACAAAGTTCAGGCAAGAGAGGCTTCTCTTGGCCCGGGGAGAGGTCATTTGCTACCTGGTGGCCCCGCTGCTACTGGGCTCTACTGCAGCGTCGATGGTTTCAGAGTATAAGTGAGTGGCCTTTCGCAGAGTAAGCTGCTGCACCCCACCCACCCCGCAGGGCCCTGTTGTCCGAGGAGGGAAGTCTCACTTGGAGTCCCTCTGAGTTATGCCCAAAAGGGGCAGCAGTGAGGTCTCAGGGAGGCAGGACCTTGGATGACCTCCGCCCCGGCCAGGGGGACTCAGGGTGGGGTTGACCCAAAGTCACCTGCCAAGGCCCTGCTCCTGCTGGCCTTTGGGCATCACCTGCTCTGACTTCCAGTTCAGCCCTCTTGTTGGTGAGAGTGGCACTCGGGACCCAGAGAAGGGCAGTGAGTGCCCTGAGGTCACACAGCAGGCCACGAGTGCTCCTTCCTCATCAGTGTTGAAGTACCTGCCAGGGCTGGGCCCGTGAGGGGCAGGGTCCTGCCTGGGGCTGGGGGCCCACTCCGTTTGAGCTCCCCAGAGGCCTGGAGAGAGGGCTGTGCCTCCCCAAACACAGATCCCAGGCGGCGCGGAGCGGAGGTGGTGCCCTGGGCCGGGCAGGGAAGCCCCAATTCATTACCAGGATGGAAAATGACACTTCGCCTGTGCACGTCCCCAGGAGTGGGGCTGATGTATGACTGCACTGGGGCTGGGACATTCGTCAGCGCCGCCCAGCACCAACGCCGTCTGCAGGGGCATTAATAGCGCGTTATTAGCCACTGGTGTGAAAGATGCCCTGCGGATCAGCCATTTGCTGTTATTTATTATAAAGGCGCCAGCCTGGCAGCAGGGCCCCTGCCCTCCGGCCTTCCCACCCACCTGTCACTTGTCCCTCTTCTCCTAGCTCCTAGAAGGAGTTGGGGGTCATTCCTGGGGCTGAGGTCCCCCAGGCTTGCACCCCAAATACTTATGGAGGATTTGCTCAGTGGCCTGCCGTGGGGCCAGTCAGACGTGGCCTGGCTCCCTGGCCCTCTAGTTGTGAGAGGTGGGACCTTGGGCATATCCCGTCCCCTCCCAGAGTGTGCTCCCCTCTGTGGGAGGCAGGAAAGTCGAGGGGAGAGTTTGTGAAGGTGCAGCAGGTGCTCAGGCTGGGCTGCTGCACAGGGCCTGATCCCACAGGGCCAGAGGTGGGGGAGAGCAGCCCCCACGAGACCCTGCTTCAGCCAGACACTGCCCGCCATCACTTCATGCCAGCCCTGGGAAAGGGCTTGAGAGCTCAGTGCCAGGGCCGGAGGAGGTGGGCAGGGACAGGGCCATCCACGGCTGCTAGACCTGTTTTCTGTGCCCTGGGCCTCGATGTTCCCTCCTCTGTAAGAAGCAGGTGATCTCGGAGATCCTCTCCCTCCCTGATTCCAGGGTACTGAGGGTGGGCTCAACCCGTGCCTGTCTGTGGGGGTGGGAGTGAAGGGACCATCTCTAAGAAAGTGGGGCCAGCCCCCCGACGCCTGGAGGCCTGCAATTGGGTCATGCCAGGCTGGCCACCCCCTATCCAACCGAGGAGATGGGTGGGGAAGCAGGGGTCTTCCTTGGATGTGCTGCCCCCTGGGCTGGGAAGGCCCCACTGGGTAGCTAAGAGGGGCAGGTGAGAGCGCTGGACAGTGAGTCCAGAGCCCAGATTTGTGTCCGGCTCCTCCACCACGCACTGTACAACTAATCCCTTTGCTGCTCTGGGCCACCGTGGTGAGGGCACCTCCTGGGGTGGGGCTGAAGGAGGGCCAGCCTCCCTCCTCTCTCTTGCTGCATGGTCCTGGGTTTCAGATGCTGGGGCCTCCCTTGTGGTGTATTCATTCACTCATTCATTCCTTCATGAAACAGATAAGTTTGAGTGCCTCCGGGCCATGCTCCATGCTAGGCCCATCCACAAAACGGACCATATTGCGGCTCAGAGGAATTTATATTCTAGAGGGAGGGGTTGCACAATTGACTTGTGATACATAAATAAGCGGGTTTTCCCCAGAAGCAGGGCCTGCTTGTGGAGGCTACCACACAGCACCCGGGGGCCGCCCCCGGCCCCCACTCCAAGCCCGCGCTGTACTCTCAGGAAGCATCTCCTCCATACCCAGTCTTTCCGGCCCCTGGCTGCCAGGATCCCACTGAGGAGCCCAGCAGTGCAGACGTTGGGGGACCCCTACCCTGTTCTCTGGGGCCGTCACTAGCCCAGCAGGCACTGCCCCCTCTCTTCCTTCCTCCTGGCCCCCCCATGAATCAAGGCCCTCAGGCCCATCTCCTGCCTTCTGAAGCTCCCCGGCCTCTCCCTTTAGGCCTCTCCCTTTACCTTCCCCGAAAGAATTCAGCCTCAGCCTAGGCAGCTTTGCTAAAAATGCACACAGACAGGAGTTCCCCTGGTGGTGCAGTGGCTTAAGGCTTCGTTGCTGGTGCTGTCGGCACTATGGCCTGGGTTCGATTCCCGGCCAGGGAACTATTCACATATAAAAATGCACACAGACAGATGGAACTATCGGCTGCAGGAACATCTTATTAATAATGTGGGGAAAGAAAGAAACAAAATCACACATGTCTCCCTTCATCCCCCCCCCCCCCCCGCCGAACCCTTTCCTGGCCCTGAACAGTTTACTGTCGAACACTATTATCAATATAATTAACCTCCTAAGACCTGATTTTAAAGTCTCGGTTTTTAAGGTGATTTGCATCCTCCGAAGTTCAGGACATCTGGGCACCAGCACCACCCAGGCGGCCTACGCAGGGAGGTGAGCAGGAGGTACATTGTTAATGGATTTGCATACCTGCCTGCAATTACTGCCAGTGATAACTGCTGATGCATAATGCATGCAGCATGAAATTAGAAAAATAATTAACTTTAGGTTTTAAAAGAATCCCCACCCCCACCCCCCACGCAGTACAAGTTCTCAATGGCACCAGCAGACAGACCAGGAGCGAAGTTGTGCAGCAGGGTTAGAAGGGCCGGAGGGTCGTGGCATCCAGCTCCCAGCCCTAAGGAGATTCCTCCGGTGTGGGCCTAGACTGGCCTGGGCAGGAGCAGCCCCGAGGGCTTGTGCCTGAACAAGGGCCTGGAAAAGCCCCACTCACACACTCAAGTACCAAGGTCCCCTCCTGGACCTGCAGGGACGCGCTGCCTATTGCTGACGACAGCACTGGCCCTCCGTTCTGGTCACCACTCTGCTCAGGCTTGAACACAACCATCCTGTACCCTCCCAAGAACTCATTCATGGTCCCATTTTACACATGAAGGTCTGAGAACCCAGGCCACCCTAGGTAAGTGGAGCAGCTAGACTGAGCCCAGGCAGGCTCGCTGGGCTACCTGCATTCACAGGGGCCTAGCTTCCTGGGGCCCAGGTCTCCCTGAGCACAGCCTCCCTGCCTCTTGGCCCTCCTCCCTCCATGGTGCTTATAGCACCAGGGGAAGTAGCTTTGGGAGGCCCAGGGTCTCCTGCAGGGAGGTGCCTTGATCCAGTGGACAAATATTTACAGATACTACTCAGCACCTACTACACCACCAGTCAGGTGGGTGTGGGAGCAGAGCCAGGCATGGACTCAGCCTTGTGGAGGGGACATCTGAGCCAGGGCCTGGGGAGGAGCAGAAGCTGGCTTGGGGAGGGTGTGTTGGTGTCCCAGGAATGGGAACAGCATGTGCACAGGCCCAGAGGGAGCTCCAGGGAGCACAGGGCCTTCAGGAACCAGGGGTGGGCTGCGTCTCAGAGTTCCAGGGGGCTCAAACCACTCCTATCCCCTCCCTGGGCCTGGATGCCCCTGAGGAGGGAGGGGCTGGAGCAGCCTGGGGTCACACAGGAGGGGCCAGGTGCTGGTGGGCCAACTCTGTGTGACCTAGACTAGGGTCAGTGCTCCCACCCTAGCTGAGGACACACAGTGTGAGGTGGGGAGGACCCAGCATCACAGCCATGGACAAGGAGCCCTGCCAGGAAGTGTGGTTTGAGGGCTCCCAGTCTACCCTGGAGGCACAGCAGGAGCAAGAGGGAGAGCAGAGCCAAGAGACAGGCAGTTAACACAGAGCCTGGACCAATGTGCCTGAGGCAGCTGGAGAATTAGAGTAGCTTTTAAACCTCATGTTACGCACAGGTTGCACTTAACAAGGGAGGGGGGCACTTTGCACATACTATTTCATTGAATCCTAAGTAGCAAGTTCCTCTGTAAGGGGAACTATTGTGGCCACATTTATAGATGAGGAAACTGAAGCTCAGAGAGGACAAGGAACTTGCTCGAGATCGCACAGCCTGGAAGTGTCAGAGGCAGGACTCTAACCGAGTTGGTCCTGGAAGATGGTGGGAGCTAGCAACTGATGGAGAATGCCAAGAATCGTGCCCCAGGTGCCCCCTCAGCTAATGGGGGTCTGGACATCTCCAGCCTGAGCAACCGCACCGCTCCCCTCCCCGACCCCCCATGGCACGCCAAGGATCCCGCTGGCAGGTCATGACTGACACCTTGCTGAAGTCTGTGGGATCCATACGACAAGTGACCCTGTAGAAGATGGGCAATTTCTCAGGTTTCATTTGATGGCCACATACCATCAAACACACAGCGAGGGAATAAAAAGGTGCCTGGCACCCGGGCAGGTAGTGGGCTCCTCCAGTGAGGCATGCTCCTTCCTCCCCACCCCGGGCCCCACCCTGCTTTTCCGGAGCCAGAGGGCTCAGCGATGGCGGCCTTGGGAAGAGGTGGCAGGGGAGACTTAAGCCAAGATGGATGACACTCACAGACAGAGACACAGAAAGGCCTTGGGTCCCTGCCTCCCCAGTGCTTCTCGGTTATCCATCAGGCATCTCTGAAAGGTGCAATTTACACTCTGTTATGATGCCAGGGCCTCTGGAAGCTGAGGCCTGTGGCCGTGGGCTGAGCGGGCACCAAGAATAGATGTCCCTGCCAGAGACGGCAGTGGCTGGCCTTGCCTTTGACCTTAACAAGTCTGCCCCCTGCTCAGGGCACTGGCTTGGGAAGGCCAAGCCCAGGGGCCACCCGCATCTTCATGCCAGGCCTGAGCGTTGACAGCCAGGGAGGGCGTTCCCCTGGCCTTCTGCTGGGGGCCCAGGCAGAGGCTCTTCCCCTGGCCTTTTGCTGGGGGCCCAGGCAGAGGCTCTCCTGGGCTGAGACTTGACCCCTGAGCTCCGAGGCAGCAGGTACTGGGCTGGTGTGGGGAGAGGGGCTTGAGCTGGCTTCAGGAGCCCAGAATGCTGGGCTCAGTCTCATCAGCCCCTTTCCCCTGGATTCCCCTTCTGGGTCCAGGTGCAGACCCCATGTGACCTTCCCTCTTGCCCTCACTCACCTCCAGCCAGGTGACCCTGGCTGGCCCCCAACCCGCCTTGGGTCCACCTTGAGGCCAGAGCTTCATGCCACAAATAGGCCCTGAGCGAGGTGAGCGCGTTAGCCATGAGCAAAGCCTGTACTCCCTCCACAACACCTTGGAGCTTCAGGCTGGGCTAGGCCCCTGTAAATGCAAATGGGGTGTGAATGTGCAGGCCAGTGGCAGAGGCACTCCCACTTTCTCAGTCCCTTCCATACTTGGGTGGTCACTGATGCCAAGCCACACAAGGACAGCACAGCCCATGGTCTCTACACTCCAGCACCAGAAATTTAGTCAGGGACATTCAAACACTGGGCACCACACAGCGTGACCTGCCGCCCACAGGCATGCAGTGCCGTGCGCCAGGAGGTCAAGATTCTGGCCTAGGTTCCTCCTCCCCACCTCTCAGTGGTCCTAAGTAAGTTCCCATCGAGCTTCAGTTTCCTCATCTGCTAAATGGGAATAAGAAGGGCGCTGACTTCATGTTTGCTGGGAGGATTAAACAACTTAAATATTCATAAAGCTCTGGGCAAGGTCTTTATTGTAGTGTGAGCTACCGTCCCACGAGAATGAAATGCCATGTGGCTAGAACATGAGTTGGCATGTGGTAGGGGCTCAATAAAGATCTGTTGGATGGCTGGATGGCCAGCTGCATGGATGGCTGAGTGAGTGGGGGATGGATGGGTGGATGGACAGACGGAAGGAAGAGTGGGTGGGTGGCTGGCTGAGGGAAGCTCTCTCTGGCATCAGGAAACCTAGCAGAGGAAGAGGACCTGGTCCTGAGGGGTGAAATGCACTTTGCGAGACGGAGAGGAACAGTCCTGGAATAGAGAGACACAGAGAAGGAAGAAGGGTTTGGCATGGTTGAGAAATGGAGACGCTCGGTCCCCAGGGCCTGACAGTGAGGCCCACTGACGCCTTTGGCACGCGCTCCTGGTTCTGCTCTGCACACTGGGGCTGTCCTCCCGGCCGGGGCCTCGGCTCAGCCTCCGAGAGGCCACTGTGTCCCACCGCTGAGGAGCCTTCACGAGTCTAGAGTTGCACAGCAGACCTTTGCTGGCTGTGTGAAGGCACCTTCCCCACTGAGGTTGAAAGATAATTTCTCTTTAATTGATTTTTTTTTTACCACTATGAACAGTAAAATAATATGAGAAAAATCTATGCTGCAATATTTTCCATTTGTGAAAACTGAAATTACACCTGCGGGCCCTTCCCTCAGAGCACGGGCCCCTCCACCCTCCTATTTGTCTCATTTCTTTAAATGCAAGAAAGCAGATATACATTATTTTTCAAAACAGCTGAAAGTTGCGTGATTTGAGAAAGGGGCAAAGTGTGGGATGATTTCCCCACACAACACAGAACGCGGAGCTAGGGAGGGCACCTCTGATACAGAGATTTCTGTAAATACACGAGAAAGCAGCTCTGTTGACACCTCCTTCTTCTGTCTATAAAACACACGAGTGACAAACAGGACATGTTTTAACACCAGACGATGAAGCTCCCCGCTCTCCACCGCTCACCCTCACCGGTGACGACGGCGGCAGCTTGTTTTGCAGGTTCTAGTGACGGCCCCCTTTTGAGCTCGCAGGCCTCCCAGCAACAAGCCTTCCCTTCAAGTGCTGGGTCTGAGCCAGATAGGGATGTGAGTCCCCCGCTTCCAGTGAGAAATGGTGGCTCCAGATCCATAAAACACACCCTAAATCCAACCCGTCCACCCTGACCAGCCACTTTTAGCATCAGCCTGGCGCTAAAGACGGGCTTAGTGTGAGCCCTGGAGAGAAGATACCGCCGCTGTGGTGTGGGTCTCGCTAACTTAACCGGCACCCGAGACGCGGGATCGCGCTCTGGGGCCTCGTGGCGTCCGTCTCACTCACGGGCAGCATCTGTGCTCCCGATGAGATGTGGAGTCAGACCTCAGCCCGAGTGACCACCTGTGATGCAACACCGGCACAGAGAGGGCCTTGGTGCATGGGCCCAGAGGCTTGACCTCTCTGCCCTGTGACCCCAACTGGTGGCAGCCCCGTGGTGGCAGGCAGGGGGCACCGCGAATCACTCTCACCGCACAGGTCTTGTGCTCCTTGCAGGTGTTGGGGCCCCACGTCAGGAGGCCCGGCGCCCCCGGCCATCCACCATGGTGGTGGCACACCCCGCCGCCACCGCCACCACCACGCCTGGTGCCACCGTCACAGCCACCGTTGTGATGACCACGGCCACCATGGACCTGCGGGACTGGCTGTTCCTCTGCTACGGGCTCATCGCCTTCCTGACGGAGGTCATCGACAGCACCACCTGCCCCTCGGTGTGCCGCTGTGACCACGGCTTCATCTACTGCAACGACCGGGGGCTGACCTCCATCCCCGCCGACATCCCCGATGACGCCACCACCCTGTACCTGCAGAACAACCAGATCAACAACGCCGGCATCCCCCAGGACCTCAAGACCAAGGTCAACGTGCAGGTCATCTACCTGTACGAGAACGACCTGGACGAGTTCCCAGTCAACCTGCCCCGCTCCCTGCGGGAGCTGCACTTGCAGGACAACAACGTGCGGGCCATTGCCAGGGACTCACTGGCGCGTGTCCCGCTGCTGGAGAAGCTGCACCTGGACGACAACTCCGTGTCCACCGTCAGCATCGAGGAGGACGCCTTCGCCGACAGCAGGCGGCTCAAGCTGCTGTTCCTCAGCCGCAACCACCTGAGCAGCATCCCCTCGGGGCTGCCCCGCACGCTGGAGGAGCTGCGGCTGGACGACAACCGCATCTCCACCATCCCGCTGCACGCCTTCAAGGGCCTGGACAGCCTGAGGCGCCTGGTGCTGGACGGCAACCTGCTGGCCAACCCGCGCATCGCCGACGACACCTTCAGCCGCCTGCACAACCTCACGGAGCTCTCGCTGGTGCGCAACTCGCTGGCCGCCCCGCCCCTCAACCTGCCCAGCGCCCACCTGCAGAAGCTCTACCTGCAGGACAACGCCATCAGCCACGTCCCCTACAACACGCTGGCCAAGATGCGCGAGCTGGAGCGCCTGGACCTGTCCAACAACAACCTCACCACGCTGCCCCGCGGCCTGTTCGACGACCTGGAGAACCTGGCCCAGCTGCTGCTGCGCAACAACCCCTGGTTCTGCGGCTGCAACCTCGTGTGGCTGCGGGACTGGGTGAAGGCGAGGGCCGCCGTCGTCAACGTGCGAGGCCTCATGTGCCAGGGCCCCGAGAAGGTCCGGGGCATGGCCATCAAGGACATCACCAGCGAGATGGACGAGTGCTTCGACACGGGGTCGCAGGGCGGGGCCGCCAACGCCGCTGCAGCCAAGACCACGGCCGGCCACCACGCCTCTGCCACCACGCCCCAGGGCTCGCTCTTCACCCTCAAGGCCAAGAGGCCGGGGCTGCGCCTCCCCGATTCCAACCTCGACTACCCCATGGCCACGGGCGATGGCGCCAAGGCCCTGGTTATCCACGTGAAGCCCCTGACGGCGGACTCCATTCACATCACGTGGAAGGCCACACTCCCTGCCTCCTCCTTCCGGCTCAGCTGGCTGCGCCTGGGCCACAGCCCGGCCGTGGGCTCCATCACAGAGACCCTGGTGCAGGGGGACAAGACAGAGTACCTGCTGACGGCCCTGGAGCCCAAGTCCACCTACATCATCTGCATGGTCACCATGGAGACCGGCAACGCCTATGTAGCCGACGAGACGCCCGTGTGTGCCAAGGCAGAGACGGCCGACAGCTACGGCCCCACCACCACGCTCAACCAGGAGCAGAACGCCAACCCCATGGCTGGCCTGCCCCTGGCTGGCATCGTCGGTGGTGCCGTGGCCCTCGTCTTCCTCTTCCTGGTCCTGGGGGCCATCTGCTGGTACGTGCACCGAGCCAGCGAGCTGCTGACCCGGGAGCAGGCCTACAACCGGGGCAGCCGGAAAAAGGATGACTATATGGAGTCGGGGACCAAGAAGGATAATTCCATCCTGGAAATCCGAGGCCCCGGGCTGCAAATGCTGCCCATTAACCCCTATCGCGCCAAAGAGGAGTACGTGGTCCACACCATCTTCCCCTCCAACGGCAGCAGCCTCTGCAAGGGCACGCACACCATCGGCTACGGCACCACGCGGGGCTATCGTGACGGCGGCATCCCCGACATAGACTATTCCTACACATGATGGCCTGCCCCGTACGCCCGCCCCAGCTCCCGCCTCCTCCTGGTGACCCTGTGGCTTTGGCCAGCCTGCTGCCATCGATGGAGCAAGGAAAAGAAACTCCACGACGACTTTCCCAGCAAAAAGCAGTTCGGGGAGGGTTGATGATTTTCTAGAACACAACAGTGGGGAAAAAAAAATTTTTTTTAAGGAATAGAAGGCAGGAGGGGTATTTGACGTTGCTGAAGACATAATTTATACCAAATTATGCCAGTTGGGGAGGGAAGGACTAAAAATAATATTGCAGGAAGGGTTGGGTTGGGATTTTTTTTTTCCCCCTGAACTGGAGAGATACTACCTGTACAACGTCTGTGTACACTCATGCTCTGGTCAGGGCCGTCATGAAAGGACCGTCAGAAGGTAGCAGCTGACACACGAAGCCCCCACGCAGCTCTCGCTGCCTCCTGCTCGCTGGCAAAGACGCGATAGAAGATTCCGGGCCCCTCACAAAGGAGAGGGGGAAGAAAAGATCTTTTGCTATGGAGATATTGTCCTGAAATCTCTTCCCTGGTTCTTTCCATACCAGTTCCCTTACAGATTTTCAGAAATACTGCATCTTTCACTGCACTCTTTGAACAGTGGTGTAGCCAATTAAAAACACAAACTTCCTTTTTCCTGTACCGAAACCCTCTTCAAGCCTGTGCACCATACGCTGCGGAAGCCCCGTGGAAAACTGTGGCTTTCCAGCCACTCGAAGATGCATTTACCTACCTGTCTATCTCTGTGTCGTGTCTCTAAATACAGACCAGTAGACAGAGCCACATAGATGGTCCTTACAGTACTTCTTGGGTCAGTTGGTACAATTTCCTGAGACAATAGAGCCACGAAAACGTTGCTTTCTCCTAGCACTCACTGAGTAAGTAGACACAGTGTGCTGGGGATGGGAGTGGGGTGGGGGGACAATGCTGTTCCTAAAGGCGGAGGTGTGTCTGTCCTGGACAGGTGACCTGGGTGGGGACCGTGGGCAGGGGGTGTTTTTAGTTTGAGCCTATCTCAGGTTGGCCAGAGCTGGGCCATGCTCCTTTCTGATATAGAGAAGCTTTCTTTTCTTTGACTGCCAGCATCCCCATCTCCGCACGCCCACACACATGCAGTCACCTCAGTAGTGACTTTGTGCTCTATGCTTCCTCCTGGGGCAGGTAATTGGCACCAGGTTTTTGGTGTTTTTTGGGTTTCTTTTAATATATCAGCCGATTAGACCTAATGGTTTCCATGGCTGCTCCAACAAAGCCCAGAAAAAAACATGAAAACTCTCAGAAAAGCTCTGGGAGACAGCACCCCCCAGTCCAGAACACGCAGCCTCCCCACCCCTGGAACTCTTCCGGACACGGAAGCCCAGATCGCCCTCTAAACATGCCAGCCTCGGAAAGGGTGCTGACCGGGACCCTCAGAAGAGTTAAGAGTGAATTTCCTCCCTCTGGAATCGACGCTGCCCTCATTTATCAGCCGACAGTACGGTGTGGCGAGCCATGAGATTAAAACGATGATGAAATAATGACAGCAGATCTGGAAAGAAGAGGGGAGTGGTGCCTGGGGTTCTGCTGTCTCCTGTGCCTCAGCCCTCGGGGAACTCGGGTCAGTGTCCATCAGCATGCCGCCTGTCCTACACGGGGAAAGAGCGATGTACAGGAGAGCCGCCGCTCCGAGGCCAGGGAGGGTGGGAAGGACTCCAGCTCCTGCTGGCGGTGTTTTCAAAAGGCCTCAGCTGCTTTGACAAAAGCCAAAGGCAGGAGGACGAGGCTGAGCAGCAGTCACAGGGCTGCCGTGACCGGCCCGGGGCGGGCCACCCACCGGACTTGAAAAGATGCTACTGGCCCCTTCAGTGAATGGGGGTGGCGGGGGTTGAAAGAATTGGACACAACAGCTGCAAGAGAGGAGTGGAGAAGAGGCATGGGCTCTCCACGGCGTGACCAGAGGGTCGGTCTCACCAAATGGGGATCCCCCCCCAACTCCCCAGCCCCAGGGAGAGGCCGAGGGGCACAGACACGCTTTATTCTAAAACAAGCCTTTTCCCCGCTTTTCCCACTTGAATCATTTCCTCATCCAGTGAGGTCAGGAGAGAAATTTTTCCAAGCCTTAATTTTGCATCTGTGTAGAGACGGCCCTCCCTTTGGCCTGCAGTGGCCCCCGACACAGGCCCGTTCCCAGCAGCTCAGGGAGGAGGAGAGGGTGCACCAGGGTGTGGGACATTGGCTGGGGGTCAGAAGTCCGAGGTCTCTGCTGTTTCTAAAATTAGGTCCCCACCCTCAAGGCACCACTCCTGCCTTCTGCCAGTGGCCCAGGGAAATCAGTCCCTGGCCACCCCAGCACTGGCCCCCAAGTCCCCACTGCCAATATGCCCAGTTCCCCATCTCACTTGCCCCATGCCAGGCAGAGAGGTCAGATCACCCGCTTAGGGGTTAGGAAGGCATCTGGGGAACAGCAGGCGGCCCAATGCGGTGAGGGCTGTGGGCGGGGGGGGGGGGGGGTGTCTTTGGCAGGCCTGGGATTGAACCTTCCTCCCCCAGAGCACAAAGCAGGCCCAGCAGACGACGTCTGCCACCCGCTCCTTGCTCCCGCACTGATGGAGCTCAGGCCAGGCCCTGCCCACCTCGCTGCAGGCATCCTCCCACCAGTGTAGACGCAGAAGAGAGTGGAAACTCGGCCCAGCCAGGGCCCTGGTACCCACCCCCCATCTTTTCTGCCCTAAGCATCCCAACATCTTCCCAGCATTCTTTCTGGGAATGGGCTCCCGAGCATCTGCTGTCTCACGGCCCATCAAGCCAGGGAGGGGGCCTGAAGCCACAGGCACCCTGAAACCCCGTCCCCTCCTGGTCCAGCTCCCCTGAGCTGGCCTCAGAACACAAGGAGAGAGGATGTTCCAGGGCACCCAGCCTCCCCCACCCTGGACACAGGGCCCAGAAGACAAGCCCAGGGCCTGGGCCACCACTTCCGTCCTGAGTCTCCCGTCTGTGGCTGGCCAGCCTGACCCTCAGCCTCTCACTACCCAGAACCACCTCGTTGGCCTCTGCGTGAATGAGTGTATTTTGTGGCATTTAAGGCAGGTTTAAAGTTTAAAAACAATAAAAGCCCACGATACTTCTTTGGTTAAGTGGTTTACCCATCGTGGTAATTAGATGTAGTGATTGGGGTCTCTTTTCTATTACATGGCAATTTTCCTTTAAATTTCCTCTTTCAAAAAAAAAAAAAAAGGTGGGGGTGGGGGAGATAAGGCAAGGAAGGAGGGAAGGCAGCGGGACCAGGCGAGTCATTTGCATTTTGCGAATGAGGCCTCTTGTAAGCTCAGCTCAGGCGTGGGGCCCAATGTATGGAATGCTTAAGAGATTACTAAGAATAAAATCTATTAATTAGTCATACTCAATTCCACAGACATGATGTGCATCAAGAGCTCCTTTTCTCCCTCCCTCTTCCTGCGGCCTCCCGCCGAAGCCTCCGTCTTCTCTAAATTGGCTCCGGCTTCCCTGGCCGCCTCCATGTTATCATGGTACCCAGTGGCGGACTCGGGGGCCTCCCCACCCAGGGCCGGGATGCTGGACCTGGGGGCAGAAGCTGGGATATTGGCTTCTTCCCGCTCTGGGTGACACTGCCAGGGGAGGTGACAGCAGCTGGGAAGATGGCAGTAGCTGAGGGGCTTCCCCACCCAGAGCTTGAAGGCCATGCTGCCTCATGCCTCTTCTCCCTCCTTGAGGGGTGCAGGGAGGCCCACGAGCCCCAACAATGGGAGCCTGAGGCCAGGCAGAGAGGAAGGGTCAGGGAGGGTTCCCAGAGAAGTGCAGGGAACATGTGTTTGCAAGTCCACGGCCCATTTCCCCTTTTGTAAAGTAGGGGTGGGCTGGGGGGCGGGGTTAGTTTCACCCAGAAGAGCTGGGTGCTCCAGAGACCAAAGTAGGGGCTCCTCCCTCCCCTTCTAGTTGGTCCAGTGCAGGTGACGGAGGTCCAGAGCAGGAGGGATCCCTGTGAGATCTGAGTGAGCTGACTGGGGCCTGGCCCGGGGAAGTGTGCCCAGGGCTGCATCGGAGCCTCCCTCCTTCACCCTGAGAGCTGGGGAGCAAGGGAGGACTCCCCAGCAATGGCAACTCAGGTCCCAAAGCCAGCTCCCGCAACCCTAGAAACCTGCACTCCGCCGAATGCTCCAGGGAGGGGAACAGGTTATCTGAGGCTCGGGCTTATGGAAAACTACCAGGGAACTCGGATGCAGCAGACAGGGAGAAATGGTGCTGGGGCTTCTGTGGAAGGAGGGGACTGGGGGCGCACAGCAGCCTGTGCCCCCAACGACCAGCCTTCACTCTCAGGGCCAAGAGCTGGCCAGGGTCAGTACCCATGTCCCCACCCCCACGCAAATCAGCCCAGGTGACGGGTAGCGGATGCCTGGGGCTGGATTGGCGCCAGGTTGAGCGCTAACAAGCAATTCACAGCTGGGCGCAGGCCTTCCAGAATGCAGACAGAGGAGGCATCTTTTTTCCTAAGGAGGCATAAAAAGGCTCAAAAATGCAAATCATTACCATTTACAACCAAGCGAGTCTGCTAAATTGATTAGGAGAGATTAAACTCCTTGGAGGTGAAGGGAAAAGGGGATTTTTCGGGTTTTATAAACCTGCCCCGAGTGGCTATGTGCAAAGCAGAGATTTTCTGGGCCTGGCTCAGGGGCTGCCCCTTTGCAGCTCCCCGGGGAGCTGGTGTGTGAGAGCTGACACCACACCGGCCACAGCCCTCGGGGATACGCTGGGTCTGATAGAGCATACTGCCCATGGGGAACGCAGTTCTGCCCCCAACAAGGACCTGGTGCTCAGGGCTCTAGGACAGGGCAGATTACTTGGTCCACACAGGTCATTCAGAAGCTGCCCCAGCCTCCAGCAGAGACTCCAGACTCCGTCTGCCTTCAGAGGTGAAAAGCGAGGGGAAGTGGCCGGTCCAGCCGCTTAGAGTAGGACTCTAGAGCCATGGGCTTTTCTACTTCCTTTCTGTTCCAGGGTTGGTCTGCCTCTGATCCATTCCCTGCCAGCAGGGAAAACTGAAGGTCAGGGAAGAGCAACTCTGGCCCAGGAAAGGCATCAGGCAGTGAGCTCTATGTCACTAGGAGCATCCAAGCACTTGGTAGGGAGACAGCAGATACTTTCCAGCCTAAGCCAAGGGCTGGTTCTTTGACTAGAAGATCCTGGTTACCCACCCTTACTGTATCATCCTTCAGGACCCTAAAAGGAAGATAGCAAGAGATGATCACGGCACTGCTCAAAATAACCAGTGTCCCCTAAAAATCCCAGGCTGGGGCTGTCCCACTGCCAGCCCACTCAGCCTCATCCAAGAGTTGCTTGTGCCACCAGAGATGCCACGAAGTCCCCATCCCCAGTGTCCAAGAGGCACCAAGAGAGGAAGTGCAGACATGCCCCACTGCATCCTGGAGTCTCCACAGGGAGTTCGGAGGTGACCCACCCACTTGGGCTGGCTTGATTGGGGCCACTAGGGGGCGACCTCCTGGGTCTGAGGCTCTGGGTCCTAGGCTGCCCCCTGCTCTAGGCTCCAGGGCACCTGCCCCACGGAGCTCCCTTCCATCCTCCCTCCGGCCTTTTTCCCAGCTCAACACACTTGATGCTGGCAGCTCAATGCATCCATCTCAGCCATGTTGACGGCTGCCTAGGGCACTGTTCACTCTGCCTTTTTAAGCATTTGCCATTTCTTTTGAAATGTTCCAAATACTTGCCTGAAAAATCCACATTTGCTTCTTTAAAAACACTCACTAAAAGATTCCCGAGGCTCTTGATTCCTCCTTCCTCTACTTTCCCCTTCTCCCTCTACATTTTTAATACATTATTTTTCTCTGGTTTTGTAAATTCCATTATTGCTGGGGTCAGGCCCACCCTCACCATAAATGGGATTTGCAGGTGTGCCCAGACCCCTAAGCCCACATGGCAAAGCTGTCTTTGCTCCCATCATGCACAGGGCAGATCAGCCTGAGGTAGGTCCTGCCCTGCTCCCCGCTGGACCCCTCCACCCTTTGTTACCTAAGTGCCCAACTTGTGCTGGGAGGGCAATGTGGGCAAAGTAAAGGCACAGGATGCCCTGCGGGGGGGGGGGGCGGGGGCTTACCCAAGCCTCTCCTTCCTAGCAAAGCCAGCCCCTGAGGCTTCATGGCCACCAGAGCCACCAGGGTACCCTGACCCCTGGCCCTCCCACACCTGAGATCCCAAAAGCCTGAGGCCAGAGCGTCCTCACAGGAAAGTCTTTGCTGTCACTGCCCCTCAATCTCTTTTACAGCCATCAGGGTGGACAGCCAATCAGGCAAGATGCCAGGTCCCCGAGCTCCTCGTGCTGGGTCACTGAACCCAGCACGGCGCTTGGCACACAAGTGCTCCATCACTCCTACTCCAGCTCTCCTCACTTCCTTGTCCTCCCTGCGTACCATCAGCGCAAAGGGCCTTCCTCCCATCCTGCACCTGCTCCACTGGCAGCCTGGCACAGGGAGGGGCTCCTCTTGCAGCTCTTCCCCTCTGAAGCATCTCACTCCACTCTCCTTGGTCCCACTGATCGCCAGATGTGAACCTGACGGGGAAATCCAGCCACTCAGATCTGGTGGCCAGCCTGGGTGACTCAGTTTCCCCCTCTGAGCAGAGCCTCAGGTGGGTGACAAAGAAGGCAGAAAACGGAGTGACCTGCCTTGTCTGACCTTCCCGCCGAGAGTCCATGCTCCTGGAGGAACTAAGCAGGCTTTGTCCTCAAGGCAGAGAAAAACAAATGCAACGTGAGCAGACAAGAAAAGCCACAGCAGGCACGGGCTGCCGCACGCTCGTCTCCCCGGACCTGGGTGGTCCAGGGTGTCTCTCACCTGTCCTGTCCGGAGGACATTCTTACAGAGTGTCCCAGAGACCACCCACCTCTGGCTGGTCTGGTTTTTGAAAGGCGCTGGGTACCCTGGAGGAAGACGCAAAACCCTGAAACTAGCCTTAGCTTTCTTTACCCGCTCCACACACCACCTGCCAGCAGGCCAGGGGGCTCTCTGAGAAGCCCACCCGCATCCAGGGCCACTGCCGGGATGCAGCGCAGGGGTGTCTTCGGACGAAGGACCTGTTGCCTTCCAGCTCACAGAGATGCCAGAGAGCCGAGCCATGGGGAGGAATTAGCATTTGAGGTTTGTCATTTGAGAGGGAGAGCAGCAGGGAGACCGTGTTGAAGGCTGGGGGAGGCTGCAGGTCGTGAACACAGGCGAGCCGGAGAGAGGGTGCCAGCGTGTGATTCTGCGGGCTGCAGCGATGCCTGCTAATTACGACTGTCACCGGGCGGGTGTGAACGGAAAGGAACGGGGAGAGTACGCTCCAGCCCCACGCATGAGCACTGCGGAGTGGATGCTTCCCCAGAGCCACGGCAGCCGTTCCTCCCCGACAGGAAGGTCCTGTGTTGCATTTGGTATTGGTATTGTTAAGCCTTCTGGAGTCACGGTGCTTTGCTCAGTATCATCCATTCCCGCTGGTCTGAGGAGGAGGTGGCCGGGGAGGGGTCCTCGACCAGGTCCTGGAGAAGGGGTGGGTCCCTCTGCTACAGAAGGCGGGATGCCCAGCCGGCCAGGGGCATGGGGAGCGCGGGCCTGGTCTCTAGCAAGCCTGTGACCAATGTCCCTCCTGCCATTTGAGGGTTCCCCGCCCAGGCCCCCCCCCACCTTCCCCTGGGCCCCTGCCCTTCCTCACCTGTAGAATCAGCCCCATGGGGCCACTCGGCCACACGCTCCTTGTCTTTTTCCTTTTTCTCTGAAGGGCAAATCAATCTCGGGGGTCTCAGGGATGGGACCACTCCCACTGCTGCTTGCTACCATCTGAGACCCAGCTGGCTGACCCGGCCTGGCCCCGGGCCCACCTGCCTCCTCCCAACCTCACCACCAGATAGGGGTTTTCGGAAAACAAGACACACAAACACCCACCACGACGACAACACAAACCAAAGTGCACTGCGAACCACCCTCAGCCTCCTTCCTGTAGGTGCCTTGAAACTTCAATGTTGAGATGAATGTGATGAACTATTTGGTCTTATTTTCTGTTTGTCTGTTTTCATATAAAATGTCCAATTCCACTTTCCTTGTCCTTTCTTGAAATAAATAGAAAGATTTAACTTTTACAGTCATCTCGCTGCTGAGTCTTGGCTTGGGGGCCCGGCATACCAGAGGCCAGGTGTCTGTCACACACACACACACACACACACACACACACACACACACACCCTGTCCCCAGGCCTCACTCCTGAGGGGCAGCTCATTGTCGTTATTAATATTTCTACCATCATGAGATCACGAGAGCAGGGAACCTGCTACCGTGTGCTCGGCCGTCTTGGAGGGTGTGAAAGGCTGGGTTTCCCTCTGCTTGTCCAGGGGGAGTGCAGGCCCCCACCCCTGCACACCCCCTCAGGGGCACATGAGTTCTGCAGGGTGGAAGGGACCGAGCGACCTTGAAGTGCCTCCGTCTCCCCACCATGTCTCCAGATGGTCCCCAGGAGATGGGGTCTCTCTGCAAACCTGGGAACCACCCCTACCCCACCTCCTCCACACCCCCCACTGCAGCACCTGCCATGCTGTACTCCAGCCACGCAGCTTCTGGTTCTTTCCTTCCCAAAGAAGTCTCAGGACTTGCATTTCACTGAGGTTTACGGACAGGTATGCGTGGCTGCCCTGTGGCCAAGAGGTACCCCAAAGCCCAGGGCCCTTGCTTCTTGTATTCATTTCTGCCTCTTGGGTCAGTCAGGACTAAAAGTTCAAGTGGCCACTACCCCCCAGGACCTAGACCCTGTCTACTGTCACCTGGCTACCACCAGGTTCCAGAAACTTCCTTTCTCCTGCCCCCGCTTCCCAGGAGGTATCTCTGGCTTCACCAAGCAATCTATAGAGAAGAGACGACCAAAGCTGGGAAGGTTCTAACACCCCAAACCGTGGCCCCACACCCAAGTTCTCTGGCTGGTTCTTAGTCCTCGGCCTCACAGGTCCCTGGAGGATCTGAGATCCCCAGCCAGCCCCCAAATGCTGCCTCCTTAGGCCTGGGTGGCGCTTGCTCATCCATTTTCAGGAACCCCGAACGCAGTGTGCTCCCGCCCCGCTGGCTGCCTCCCCTTCCCTCCTCCACGCCCCGCGCCCTGTCAGCACCTGCTTCCCATCGCCCGCTGCCCCCGTGCCAGGCACCCCGGAAGGACCCTCTCCTCCCGCAGCTCGGAAAACACGCGTCTCTCGAGCCGCTAACTGACAGCACAAATGAAATCCCGGCGCTCCTCCCTCGGAGATTTACAGGGGAAGTGAAATCTTATTTGCACTGCTGCCAAGCCTGGGACGCGATGAAATTATGCCTCGGGAAGAGACCCGGCCGGCTCTCACGGAAGCGGCTGCCTCAGAGATGGGCTTATTAAAAGCCACAGTGGCCACATTTCAACCTGTTTCAGGTGTTAAGTAATTCACTGCCACCCAGAATTCAGTGGTTGGTTTTTATCATTTTTATTTCCGTGATGCAGGTGAGCGCCCTTAAGAGGTCCCTGTACAGGGAACTGTGGGTCCTCCACACTGCAGAAGGAACAGGGGAGCAAGGGTCTGGGGCCAGGGCGAGGATGGGAGCCAGAGTGACAGCAGATGGCCCCGACTCGCCCTAAGGTTACACCAGGCTTGGCCAAAGCCCAGAATGACAGGGAGGGCAGGCTCTAAGACCCCCACCCCTCATTTGGGGGCCCAGTGATCCTCCCAAGACCCTGTGGGTGTTTTCCGTAGGCAGAGATAGTATAAGCTCTGTGGAAGCAGAGACTACCTCTGTCTAAGGACCTGACTCTCAACCACAGGATCAACGTGTCTTTATTGAGCACCTACTGTGTGCCAGGCCCTGTGCAGATGGGGGACACAGCAGGACCCCTGCCCTATGGAGCTCATGTTGTGCTAGTAAGTGTTGAATAAATATCTGTGGTTGATTGATTAAAGTCTCTGAGGGACAAACCAGCTCTTGAAAGAAAAGACGCTGACGTGGGGAAGGGGGAAAGGGGGCAGGGCAGGAAAGAGCCCACTTCACTGAGCACCTGCCACATGCCAGTCCCTGTAGCAGTCCTTGAAGCAGGGACCTGCTCATCACAGATGACCCTTCCCTGACTCTCAAAACTCCTAGGGAATGCACAGAAAGCTAGGGACCAGGAACCATGCGGTCTGAGACCCACAGGGTCACAAAGGGCCCCCTCTCAGCAGTGCTGGGCCGAGGGCAGTTTGGTAACTGCCAGTGTTGGGAGGATTAAGCCTGCCTACCACAGAGGTTGTGGGGCACTGATCCGACGCCCTTTCTGATGCCCCATTTCCACACCTGTTTTCAGACACTCCAGAAAGACCAAGGGAATCTTCCAAGTTCAGGCAGAGCCAAGATCAGACATTGTTTAATTAGCTTTTCCTCGGACCGGAGCCTGGTGAATGGATTAGTCATGAAGGGACAGAGAAAGGGAATGGGGTCCCCCCTAAAGCTGAGATTACAAACTGGGGGTGAAGGGCCGAGGGGCCCTCGCCAGGCACGACGGGTCCCCGTGCAGGCCCTCTCCAGTCGGCGGCTCCCCAAGGGCTGGCAGATGGAAACTGTCACCAGGAAGACACAGGCATGTGCTCTCAGTGAGACTGCCGTCCCTGGGAAGCTGGCGCAGCGAGATGCTTGGCCGGCCGGGCTGTACACCTGGGTGTCCTAGTGAGTGTGCTTCCTCCTACGTGGCTGCCCAGATCGGAACCTTCCTAACCAGGATGGATTTCCTAAAGGGGCGCCCATCTGTGGGAAGCAAGGCAGTGCGGCCCAATGGCCCCAGGCACCAGACAGCTGTCACCATATTCCATCCTCACTTAACCACATTTTCACACAAAGTAAACTGAGGCCCAGACCTAAGAAGCTTGCCCAAGGCTATGGTGACATAGGTTAGCATCGCAACCAGTTCTGTCCAGGCTGGTCCCACAGCCCCAAGTTCAGGCCTGTGAGACCTCATGAAGAGGCCTGACTGGGGGGTCTGTGAGCCTGGAGGAAAAGGCATGGGTGAGCCCCCACCAGAAAAATATGGGGAAGTAGGCCGTCCAGGGAAGCCTCCTGCAGGAAGCCTTCCCTGACTTGCCTACCAGTGCACTTTCACCCCATGCTATAACCCTGGTGTCCCCACTACACAGGCAGCACCTTCTAGAGGCAGGGCCTGGGGCTCTATCATCTCCTCCTCTCCGAATGAAGGAAGAAGGGCTGTACCACCTCCTTCAGGGGAGCCGAGGAGAGGAGCTTGGAGGAGACTGCCCAGGATCCCAGGAACTGAGCTCCAGGCTAGCATCTCCCTTAGGTCCAGGCTCCCCTGCTGGCTGGCTCTGCCCAGGAAGATCCAAGAAGGGCAGGCCCACGGGAGGACAATTCAAGAACTCAGAGACCCAGAATCCCGGGGACTAAAGCTGTTAGAAGTGTGACTTGTGCCCTCCCCCTCAAGCTCCACATCAAAGGCAACTCCGCTCTCTGCTGGTCTGGCCATGCTGGGGGGCTCTGCAAGTAAGGGCTGCCTTGCGGGGGCAGGCAGAACAAGGGCATCTGGGGCCCCAAGCCTCTCTGCTCCTGGTGCAACAAAACGATCCATGCCCAAGGTGGCACTTCGGGCCCGTCTGGATGCTCCCCCAAGCTCCACCTTCCTAACCCTCCAGACAGGTCTGCCCAGGGTCAGCTCATTCCACGTGCCGGGGTCACATCTCCCTTGCTCCCGGTTGCAGCCCCAGCACCCACCATCTGCTGAGTGAAAAAACACAAAGCTGAATGACGACTGTGATATGAAGCACAGGGGAGGGACGCCTAACCCAGGTCAGGGGAGGTTCCTGGAGGAGATGACATCTAAGCCAGGACCCTGGAGCATGGCCAGAGCCAGCCAAGTGAAAACGGGAGGAAAGGGTGAAGCCCAGCGTCACCGCCAAGCAGTGGGAAGCGGCATCCGCCCCAGCAGGGGCCAGGCCCAGAAAGACCACGGCCACAGCCCGGGAAGCGTGCACGGCCAGGAAGGGACACAGGGGCGCCGGCGGCGGCCTTGGCTGAGACTTGCTGTGAGCAGAGCGGTGTTCTATGTGTTTTCTGGCACAAAGCAGGTATTTCCAAGCACCTACGAAGGGACGCGTTGGCGCAAGCCGCTGGGGGCGAGCTGGGAAAGGGCCCGCCTCCCTCTGCGCCTGCGTGCAGCGGGGCTTCCTGCGTCGCCTCGCCTCGCCAGAGAGAAGAACGATGTCTCCTATTTCAATTAGCCTTTTCTTGATTACTAGCGAGGTTCTGCATCTTTCCCCTTGTTTACTGGCCATTTGTTTTTCTCCTTCCAGGAATTGCCTGTCCATATCCTCTGCCCATTTTTCTTATTGATTTGTGGGAGCTCTTCGCATATTAAGAGCGGAGTAGAGAAGCAGGCTTCTCCCCAGGCAGACCCTCAGGGGCTCCCTCCAGGGTCCTCGGTCCCAGGAAAGGGAGGAGGATTTGTGTGGGTTTCCGGGTGCTTCTGACGGGCCAACCCTGCCAGAAGATGAAGCACTTTCTGCAGGTGGGAGCTCCTGCTAGGCCTGCATCTCAGCTACCAAAACTCAGAGGGCCTATTTTTTATTTATATGTAGCTGGCAGGGTGCCCCCGATGGCACCAAGGGGGGCCAGCGGCGTAGCTGGGCATCGAGGAGGAAGGGATGGCTTTCACCATCCCCAACCCCCTCAGTCAGGACCATCTGACAGAAAGGGCAGGTCCCAAAGCCCCAGGCTGACTCTTCCACCAGAATTCCAGGCCCTCCTCTGGCACTCACCACCCCTGCCCATCTGTTTGCAGCTGCAATGGGCCCCAGAGAGGGGCCCAGGTCCAGGAAGACTTATCTGGGCCCTGCCTCCTCGCCCTCTGCCACCTGACTTTTCAGGGCCAGGAGTAACCCCACAGTTTACTTTCCCTGCCATGCTTTCCATATTTCAGCGGACAAATAACACAGGCCATAAAACTGATTTCCAAAGCCTATAAAGCAATAACATTTAGGGAGCCAGGAAAAATAAAGCCCCTCCTTTCCTGGAGGAATGGCTGCCGAGAGCTCTCGTGGGTCCCTTCTTTGCAGCTGGAGGTGGTGCGGCTCAGGGCCGGGGGCCAGCCTGCAGACTCCCCTGCACCAGGTGGTAAATGGCCGCTTGGCACACATTCCGAGGGGCCCACAGCAGCCAGGGAGGCTGCAAACTGCCTGCTTCCCTCTTCCCTGTCTCCTCTGCTCACAGCTGCATCAGCTGTCCAAGAACCAGGGAGGGCTCCCTGACACCCCATGCCACCCCCTTCCCTGTCCCTCACTAAGCCAGACTGCAGACTGCAGACTGAAGGCCACTGTCCTGACGCCAGCCAAGGTCACCACGCTACACAGAGCAGGAGAGACTACCCATACTGAGGGTGGCCTGGTAGGCAGCCTGGACATCCAGGCCCATCATCCTGCTCTGTACTATGCTTGGGTGAGCCCTGCAGCAGGGCAAGCAACACTGACACAAAGGTGGCCACTGTGACCTCTGGATGACAGAAGAGGATGGGGGCCAGCCCTAGGGGTACCTGGAAAGCTCAGCTCTCTCCCAAATTCTCCAAACACATGCCCCCCCAACCCGCAACAGGCTGATACCATGCCCACTAACCAGAAGGACACCTAAAACTACAAGTGGTTACCACGTGCCCCCTCTTCCTCATTCATTCATACACTCATTCATTCAAAGGTGATGTGACAGAGCGGAGAGTATCCAGGATACACAGTGAGAAGTCGTGGTCTGGAGACAAGCCACATAACAGCCCTGTACCACACAGAGCCTTCCACCCTTGGGAGTGTTCGGAATACTGAAAGCCACTGCCCAGGCCATTTTTCCGATGACTGTCCTGCGTTCAAACTGTTGCTGGACGGAGGTGGGACCCATATCTGGTGCTGTGGGGCAGGAGGCTGGGCCAGGTACGATGGCCAAGTATAGAGGAGCAGGCCCCACCAGCCCGAGGGGAGAGGGCCTGTCTGGAGGCAGGGGGATGGACCAAATGACCCCAGCAGTCCCTTCCAGGAAGGGATGAAATAAGGTCCGGAGACAGGGGATCAAGCAGTAAAAGCCTCATCTTTAGGGAAGATCATTGTGCAGCCAACAGACCCACAGCTACGGGAGAGGGCGGCCTGTGGGGGCACCCAGATGGCTCTCAGGAGCCCCCTCTCAGAAGTCACTCATCCTCTTCCTCCTCCAGGATTAAAGTACATCAGGACATGGAATGAGCCATGGGCTCAGCCTCAGGCTTAACCACAGAGGTAGAAGGAGAATCTTCCAACCAGGATCCCCACTGCAAAGAACCCTCCAGAGACTCCGTGGGAATAGAAGGGGTGGGGAAGTGGAGTGCCGGGCCCTCAGCAGCACTGGGAGGGGCTCCCAGGCTGGCTGGGGGGGCTGTGAGCCCAGCATTTGCATGGAGAATGCAGGGCGATTCTGGAATTTATGCGGCTGCCTGTGTGATTCCTAAGGCGAGACGAATCTCCAGGCCGCTCTTCTCAGCAGGGACAAGTCTTTTCTTCAAATCAATGGTGACACATTTTTAAACTGCCATATTAAGGAGGGAAAGATTTTGTCGGCCCCCTGGGGGCAACCCCTATTAGTCACTGGCTCATCTGAGAGGAACTGCAGTGGCAGGCCCAGTGGGCCTGGGCAAAGCAAGAGGCCCCGAGGCCAGGCCGGCGGATGTGGAAATGGACAGAGACAAACAAGCGGGCGGAGGGCGCCTCCCAAGTTAGAAGCAAAACCCCGTGAGGGAGGGTGCTCTTAGGCAGTGAGACTGGAGAGGGCTCTGGAGCAAGGAAAGAAGCATCCGTAGGGAAAATAAAGAACGGTCGGTAAGGGTAATAGAGGGAGAGAATGGAGGTGAAAGGGAGAGAGTAGGAAGGAAGAGAAAGAGGCATGCAGCTGAACTTCAAGTTGATTTCCAAGTAGGGAGTTCCAGAAGTTAAAGTCGTGTTTCCCACTTTGCTATGGCTGCCAGGAAGCTCAACGCCACATCTTGTATTAAGTTGCAGTAGATTTGCTCGGCCTGGTTTTAACCTGGTTGGGGCCAGGGTAGGTGGCAGGAGTCAAGCTGCCCCAAGCAGCCACAAAGGGCATAAAATACAAGGGGAGGCATCAAATACAAAGGCCACACTGCCTCCCTCAGTAGACCAGACAGCAGCATCAGGTGAGTGGAGGTCCACAACCAGGCGCCCAGCAAGAGGATGGCCGGTTGGAAAGCATGTGCCAAGGGCGTGCAGGCCAAAGGGCTCCAGGTGTGGCTAAGACGACGGGGCACATCCTCGTCAGATGCCCAGGCCAGCGTCCCTCCTTACCCCTTGTTTATTTTTCTGTTTTAATGGTTCCCCGATTTTATTGTACCTATTTTTCAGTAGAAATGGGTGGGTAAAGCATTTTAAAAAATCAATTCCAGCTCAAACGCCCACTTCCTCAGTGATAACAGTCACCATTTATTGAGTTCCAATGATTTGTTGCATTTGCATGCAGCCTCTCTGTCCCCTTAACTGCTTTCAGAAGGGACGTCACTCTCCCAGGTTTACAGTTGAGGAAACCAAGGCTCAGAAGAGAGGTATATCCTAGTGAAGGTCACAAGAGCTCATAAGTGGCCATGGCAGCCCTGTCCTGTCTGTGCTCTGACATGCCCCCACTCCCACCCCTGAACCCCAGCACCCAGCACCCTGCTCTGCACTTCAGAGGGGGCTCCCACCCCACTCGGTAGGAGGGAGATGAGGCTGAGTCAAGGTGGAGGTCGAGGAGGTACTGGGAGGTGGTCGGGACCCCCAGAATTCCACCACCCTCTGGCCCCAACTATGATGCCCTGGTCCCCTCCCTCCCTGCCAAACCCCGGGTCTTGGGGCCCGACCTGGGAAAGTTCCTCACCGGCTGCCAGATGGGATTTAGTTCCTTTGACAGCCAAAGCTGCAAAGCTCCCGTCGCAAATGTCAACTCTGGGCCATTTGCTTCGTAGATTTTAATGTTCCTGTTTCTCCTCAACATCCTCAGCAAGGTAGCTCTTGCTTTTCAAAAGGGATGTGGCGTTTGATGATGTTTAAACCATCGTGAAATACAGCCAGGCAGCAATAATAAAACAGACGGAGCCCTGCTGGCAGGGGGAATGGCTGACAGCCCGGCCTCTCTCTTCCCACACGCGAGGCTAAGCTAAGCTCCTATTTTTGACACTTACATTGTCCGGGGGGGCGGGGGGGGGGAGCAACGATGGAGAAGGGTGGGTGCTGTACGAGGACCACTTGTTGCCATTGGGAGCGGGGTGCAGCCGATGGTGATTTAATGAACCAAAGCAGCGGGGCCAGCTGGGTGTCCCGGTGGAGGAAGGCTGGCCACGCCCACCACCCGCCACCACCCATCTGTGCTCCCTGCCTCCCAGGCCCACTGCCAATCCGGCTCCACATTCCGGTACCTGTCCTCCCCCGGGGCTGCAGACACCAAGCTCCCGGTTCCCGAATCCTCATTGGCTTCTGCCTCCTGACACCCCCATGCAGACATAAATAGCTGTGTCCCTTCCCTTGCCCGGAGCGCAGAGAGCAGGAATCCCACTCAGTTTTGCACGCTGGGCAGCCTGCTTCCACCCAAGGGTCCTGGGGGGCCACAGGAGCTATGGGACGAGTGTTCTCAGGCCACAATGGGCACCGGCCGTGTGCTGAGCCCAATACAGGCCGGAGTCCGAACCCCAGAGGGCCACGCCCCTCCAGGGGCTCCCATCCAGTGGGCTGCGAAGTGAGATGCCTCACTAATACAAACAGGTATCGGCCACTGAGCCCCTACAGCGTGCAAGGCATCACAGGAGTCATTCGTTGTCTCCTCTTAATATTTCTGTGAAGCGCGCCTGTGGAAACTGAGGCCCGGAGAAGTGGAATTAGTGGAACTGGATTGTCCTGCAGTTTGTTTTGTGAGCAGCCATGGCCCTGGCCTCCAGAGGCCCCTGAGACTAGCCCATGCCACATCTGGGACCCTCCAGGTGAGGCCTGGCTGCCTCGCCCCCCAGGACAGCTGCATCCTTTCAACAAGCAATAAATCAAGACTGCAGCGAAAGAGGGCCTGCGATGGTGCCCCAGCAGCCCAGGAAACGGGGCTGCCATCTGGGCCTGAGGAAGCAAGGACAAATCATATGCAAAACAAGTAAATGAGCCTGCAAGGTGAGCTTCTGAAATGCAGGAAGACCCTGAGGAGGGGAGAGGAAGAGCTGGCTGGAGGCTGCAGGGGGGCCTGCCGGGCTACCAAGCCCTGCCAGGCATCATAAGCCTCCGGAGAAAGGGGGCATCCCTGTCCTGCCCCACCCCACCCCCCAGGCCTGCACAGGCTGTTCCCATGTGACACAAACCCCCTTCCCCACAGGAGGTGTAGCAGACACGGACAGCCCTGCTGCAGAGGGGCGGGCAGTCAGGAAACCCCAAATACCAAAGACCGGGGGTCAGGAGGGGGCCCCTCCCTCAGTTACCCTAGGCCTAGACCCCTCAGTTCACCACAGGAAGGAGGTGCCCTCATCCTGCCAGTGGATAGAGGGCCATCCCCTGTCCCCAGGCCAACCAAGCATTGGGTGCACAGCAGGCCCTGTCCTGAGCGTCTGAGCAGCTCTCCCAGAGAGGCGCCCACAGCAGCAGGCACAGAGCTGGCCTTTCCCAAGGGTTTTCTCTGCCCTAGATGTTGTACTGAGCTTCTCCACCAGCTGTCTCCTTTCACATAATGATCCAAGAGCACAGGTCCTAGTGCGCGCTTGTCTGTTTTACAGACGAGAAAACTGAGGCTCAGAGAGGTTAAATGACTTGCCCAAGGTCACACAGCTGGTACACAATGAAGCCAAGACTCACACCCAGGACTCAAACTCTCAAATGCGGTGTCCTGTGATTGAGACTCCAGAGTGTGTGTGTGGGGGGGGCTCTCGAGAGAGCGGGAGGTGAGGAAACAGGGCTGGATCCTTTGATACTTCCTAGAGGCAACCTCGAGCTGGGACCAGGCCAAGCCTCACACTGGAGGCCCCAGAGTCTCGCATGTGTGTGAGCTTACCCTAGGGGTCTGGGGAGAGCAGATTCAACTCAACACCGTGCAAACTGCATTGTCTTCACAGAGATGGGTATTGAGAAGGAGGGAAGGGAACCCTAGTTCCTGGAGGAGAGGGATGTCGCTCGGTGGCTTCCAAGTGCTGCACCAGACCCCTTTTCCTTCTAAGGACACAGGGTGCCCCTCCATTAAATGGACAGTCAAGCCACTGCCTCCTGGGGAGGCCTGGAGCCGGCTGGACAGCCCCTGGCGGATCGCTCGGGAGAGCAAGCCAAGGGCTGCAGATCCGGCCCTTTTCATGCTTGGCTAATTTAATGGTCCCCATTAACTTCAAAACACACACATTCCCACAAGCTCTGGCCTCAGCTCAGCGCTCGGTGTGGAGAGGATTTTGGGGACACAGGCGGGTACACAGGTGCAGGTGCTGAAGCCAGAGGACGTCAAGGACAGAGCGAGCCCCTGGCCTGCTCAGCAGGGCGCGGCAGGCAGGGTGCCCTAATGGGTGTTTCCTGACTGGGATCTGACATGGTGGTGAGAAAACGGCTGAGGAGAAAGGGGCCGGTGCAGAGGGTCAGGAAGGTCTGCTTTGCCACTTTCGTGCTGTGTGACCCTGAGCAAGTCACCGTCCCTCTCTGTGCTTCAGATATCTCCTGTCTTCGTCTGAGAGGGCAGGCGCTGGGTCACTAAGCCTCGTATTCCCAGAGCCTGACACAGAGCCAGGAACCTCGTAAGCAGCCCACTCGTGTCCACCACTGTCCTCGTCTGTAAAAGGCATCAGCCCTTCCAGCCCTGACTTCTGTGACCACCAAGACAGACAGGGTGGGGTCTGGGCTGGGGCAGGAGGAGGGGCCCCTGAGGGGTCACTGACTCTCCCAGACCCTCCTCGTGTCTGACAACTCCCAAAGGCACTGGATTAATCATTCCTTCATTCAGCAAACATTTATTGAGATCCAGGACAAAGGGTCATCGGTCCAGGGTCTATGGTCCCCTCTCACGTCTCTATGGAAGGGCAGAAGGGATCTGGCTTGTAAACGGGAGACTTGGCGGAAGACCTCGAGATGGAAGGAACTTCCGGGGTCTGAGAGTCCCGCCCACCGGCCGAAGCTGTCTCTCTGGACCAGGGCCTGGGAGCCCTCTGGGGAACCTCAATAATTCAGGAGGAATCCATCATTTATGAATTTATGTAACCGCTTACCGACCTTGTGGAAATGAGCCGTCCTCCTCTTGCAGTGGTGGAAATTAGACCCTGGTGCTTTCTCGGGGGTTCTGGGCTTTCTAATGTGGGGAGGGGCCATCTGGACCCCAGCCTCCCAGCAGGCCTCCCCGCTCCACTGTGCCCCTCACCCCCAGCCAGTACCCAGAGGGAGCTTCTGGAAGAGCAAACCTGATGGTGTCTCTCTTAAACCCCAAGTCCCAAAGAGTTTGATTCCTGGCTCTGCCTTTTAGCAGCCCTGTGGCTCTGTGCATGCCTCAGTCTCCTCATCTGTAAAATGGGGGAAATGAGGCCACATGTGCAGTCTAAGGGGCAGCCCCTGGTCCAGAGGGAACTCTCAATAACAAGCTGCCCCCAGCCCAAAAGCAGGGGCCCTGTGGGGCAAGCTGGGGACAGGACACACAAAAACCAAGTGGGCCACGGGGGCTAGAGCCCACCACGAGGCCTCGTGGGGCCAACAAACCTGGACCCTGATGTGGGCCCCATCTTTTCTGCACTGACCGCCTGCTGTGCCAAACATCCAAACCACCTCTCCGTTCCTCTGCAGCGAGAACAGATGACAACACACCCACACTGGGGACACAAACTCCAACCAGAAAAGAAAAAGGAACAAAAAAGAGGTATTTCGTGAAGGCTCTGGAGTCCCTTAAGGTCACTGCTGTTTAGCTGTGCATCCTTAAGCAAGTTGCTTCACATCTCTGAGCCTCGGTTTCCCCACTGACATCATGGGGCTGCTATAACACAAGGAGGCCACGTAAGGTGGCACGGGGTGTGAAAACAGCCGAGACCTAGAGGGAGACCGTCTGCTTAGGACCAGCCACGGATCATTCAGAGCTTCCGAGTCCCACTCACCTCACCTCTCTCTGCCAGCACTCTCCCTTTCCGCCTTTGGAATGCCCTTGTCCAACTTCTGACTCAGCTTCCCCCTTCTCAGCTAGAGCTCTGCCTGCTCCAGGCAGCCTTCCTGATTGCCTCCCCACCCTGCAGGAAGGACTCCCATCCCCCATACATTCTGCTGTCCCTTTCCATTCACATGCCACCCCCACGCCGACCCCCGCATTTGGAACTAGAGACTGTGTCTTTTGTAGCGCAGGGCCTACCCCAATGCCTGGTATGCAACAGGCCCTCCACATAGTTCAAATTCTGACTCAGCCACCTGCCAAGCTGGGGCGTGTTCTCGCTTTCTCTCGGCCTTGGCCTGATCACTGAAAATGGGGATCATCCTCCTACCTGCCTCACGGATGCCTCAGGTCAGCACCAAGGGGCTGGCGCCGAGGGAGGGCCCGGTCCTCACCCTGTGCTCCCCAGGGGACAGGGCCCAGCAAGGGCTGCCGCTGCTCCCGGTTCCCGCCCGCACCCACCCTCCCTGCCCGCTGCGGAGAGGCAGCTGCTGTTGGCGGTGGCGGCCAGCCTCAGCAAACACATTTAAATCTGAAGTGACAGATAAAGCGATTTATGGCGACAGTTTAGCGTCAGATCACTTCCCACAAGGCAGTCGGTGTCCCTCAGCCCCCTGCTTGCTAGTCCATCAAGGCGGTCTCTAAATCACCGACTCCAAGCGGTGGCCCAGGGACAGCGAGGGGGCCGGGCTCCTCAGGGCCCTCCGGGCAGCGGAGGGATGAGGCAGGAGCTTGGCTGGTGCGGCTGGAGGAGGGGGATGATAAGCGGCCGGCAGACCACAAATCAAAGCCTGGAGACTTCAGGAAACAGAGTGCCACTTCATGACTTATTTTAAATAAATAAGCAGCTTAAAAAACTCCCAGTGAGGCCAACTTGTCGCTGTGAAACATGGCTTCCCACCCAGTCTGCGTGGCCTGGCCCGCGTGCCTGGGCCCTTCAAAGGCCTTGCTGACCCCCATCACCTCCCTCCACCTCCCCGCAGAATTAATTGGTCCCCGTGGCGTCTCATGGCACTTTGTTCAGCCCTTGCTTCCAGTGCTTTGTCACATTATATTCTACTTAGTTGCTCTTGCTCTTGACTTCCTAATAATAACTTCCTGGGGGCTCCCCGCGTGCCAGGCCCTGGGCCCAGTGCTGGACGGACCTGAGGTCGTGTCACCCTCACATTGCCGTGAGTGGAGCTGATGAGGATCCATTTTTCATACGAGGAAACAGAGGTTCAGACACGCCTGGCCAGAGGCTACGGCACCACCAGCAGGAACGCTGGGACTCCAACTCAGCTCCTGGCCTCTGTGCCCATGGCCCTGACTCACTGGCCTGGGACACCTCTCAGGTGGAAGATTCTTTCTGTCTTTGCACAAAGCATCACGTTCATCCCTGCTCTGTCCCGTTATGCATGAAGGCCAAAGCCTGAAGCCTAACCCCTGGGCTGGCCAAGAACGGGGGTCTTTATTTGTGCTGGGACACTTCCTGCCTGGGCCTCGGCTGTCTGTTGGGAACTGGGAACTTCAAGGGCATGGAAGTGACCCAGTCAAGGTCACATCCCCTAGCATGGCAAAGAGAAGACATAAACACTCCAGATGAAGAACACCTCCCCCAAACATGGAAGAGATACCAGGCATGACTCTTCTCAGACACAGCCTGGGGGTCATAGACCAAGCTGGAGAGGCAGGCACTGCCCTCCACCCCCCGAATCTCCTGCTCCAGAATGGGGGCCTGCAAGGACTCCCTGGCTTGTCTTGCCAGTGTGGCAGCCCAATATAATTAAGATGGATGCTGCGTACCCCCGTGGGCAAGAGCCATGGCCGGCACAGATGGCGGGAGCCTGAAATTCTCTGAGTGCTGCCTGAGCAAGTGGCCTCAGCCAGCAGGACTGAGGAGGGCTCAGGGATGCCTGCACTGTGTCTAGGGACTTGGGGAGTTTGGTCCTGTGCCCCC
>PVJL010000404.1:0-23245 GCA_004026885.1 Lyroderma lyra | reverse complement strand
AATCACATCTCAACTATCAGTAAAGTGGGGTAAAGACCAGTCCTGGACTTGCAATGCCAGGGGCCCAGCTGGGAAACAGTGTCTCATTTTCCCAAGCCGAGAGAGGGGCCATGGGCGGGGACCTCGGCCCTCTGGAGGGTGGGGGGAGGAGCAAGGCGCAGTCAGGGAGTACCTGGCCCTTGGCCACACCAAGGATCTCTAGGATGCTCAGGGGGGGGCAGGAGGAGTGCCCTTCGCTGGGTTGGACACCTCCCACCCAGGCCAAGGCTCGTCACGATGGAGGGGGCTGAAGGGCTCCCACCTTTCTCTCACAGGCCCTTCCCAGCTCCCCTGATGCTCCCGCTCCATGGTCCCTGCAGCTGGAGCAAAGCCCAGGCAAGGATGGCACCTCCCCCGCTGCCCCCATCTGGCCGTAGGGACGAAAACAAACACCCCCGCAAAATCCAGAAGCTCGGCAGTAGACCTCAAACCGCCAGCCCATCCGACCCGCAGCGGTCCCCAAGGGCCGCCAACCTCCCGCGGTGCCAACACTGCCCTTGGCTTCAAAAATGAAAATTTTAAAATCTTCACCCTGAGATAATTGCTCCCTCCTTTTTCCCATTGTGGTGGCTCAGCGGTCGGCACTGAGAAGCAATTATTCACGGCTAATGATTATAATCAAGTCAAATAGAATTTAATGGACACGTATTCTTTTCCTGCTTGAAACTTTACATATGAATTAAGCACATATGGGTTTCACGAGACACGGACCAGATTTATGCAGCCCGGAAAAGCCCCGCGACGCGGAGACTTTTATTCCGCTAATAAACACGCTGATTTACAGGCGCCGCCGGGCGCGACGACCGCGATCTTTGCTGCCCCCTGGTGGGCAGGGGGTCGGCCTGCGCTAAGACAGTGGGGGCCCCCAGGGATGAGGCCCCAGCGTCCCAAGACCCCCAAGGACCCCCAAGGTCTGACCAGTGCCAAGGCCATCGGAACACCAGGGCCGGGTAAACACCTGCTCAGAGGCCCTGCAAGGGGGCTCAGTCTCTGTGTGGGACCCCCGAGTCCTGGGCCATCCTCAGCCATTCCCTGGGATTCCAGGCAGACTGTGAGCCCTCTCTGCTGTGAGACTCTTTCTAGAAAAAAAGGAGATCCCAGGAAAACAGCCAAGAGGCATTAGGTAAACTGAAGCAAGCAGAGGGAGGAGAAAGCTGCTCATCTGCGGGAGGCACCAGCATCCCTTTCCGTCACTGGGACAGAGTTGACACCCAGAGTGATGATGATGGCATCAATTCTAGCAATGACAACAGCAGCAGGTGTGAGCCCTCGGTTCACGCCAGGCGTTGCGTGAGCATCCCAGTTCATGAGCATCAGTTCCCAATGTCCCCCAGCACCCCATAGCTGGGTTTTCTACCACTCACGTTATGCAGAGGAGGAAACAGAAGCCCGGGCAGGTACACGGAGAAGGGGACCTGGGAAAGACGTGGCAAACGCTGCCACCCCCAGCCCGGTGCAGTCAAATGAAGCCAGGACCAAAGTGCTTCTGTGAGCGCGTGACAGGCTGCCAGCGCCACTGCACTCGGAGACTGGCCAGGCACCGGGGCATGTGGGAAGGGCCATTAATCACACCCGCAGCCCTCCAGAGCCCCCACCCACTCCCTCTGCATCCAGATGACACCCTGTGTTGGTTGCCCCCACCCTCCCTCCTGGCTCACCAACCACCAACCCGGCTGGGAAGGAGCTGATAAGATGCCCCATTTTTCCCTCTGGCCACTTTGCAGCTCAGCAAGGAAAAGGGCCAGCAGGGTGCTTCCCACATCCTTGCCAGTGACTGGCAGGGTCAGGGACACCAGGAAGGGCAGCCCCACAGGCCTGTGGGACTGTCCCCTCAGCCATGGCCCCAACACTTGGTCCTTCTATCCCAGGCCAACCCCTCCTGGGTCCAATCAGTGAGAAGGCGCTTCTCCCATGGGGTGCTATGACATCGGTCAACCCAGCCTGGCTTGTTTTAGCGCCGTGTCTGCCCAGATGGACTCACAGAGTTCGCTGCCACCTGCCATCATTGAGGCCCAAGGAAAACACAGCAGAAACCCAAAGATGACCCTCTGCTGCAAGTCGGAATTCCTGTCTTCATGGAACTGGTCACCTGTGCACTGGGATAGGCCATATGGGGAAAGGAAATACTGGTGTGACGGCAC
Organism: Lyroderma lyra; assembly: GCA_004026885.1. Lineage (NCBI taxonomy): Eukaryota > Metazoa > Chordata > Mammalia > Chiroptera > Megadermatidae > Lyroderma > Lyroderma lyra. The sequence continues at coordinate 21,065 of PVJL010000404.1, read as the reverse complement.
AGTTCTGCAAACACACACAGGGCAAGAACACTGTCAGAAACGCAACCCACATGACACACAAGTAAGCCCGGAGCAGCCAAGCAGCCACCTCTGCCTGGGTACCAAGAGCTTAGTCACTAAGCAAGATCAGCATCAGCACTACCGTGTCTCAGAGTCCCCGAGCAACCCCACTCCCTGGCCAGCACTGGGGTCGACGCAGTGGCTGTGAGCCCGAGGATGAGGGAAAGGAGACTGGAGACGCTCCTGGAGTGCTGAGACCGCGCAGGCAGGAGGGCCAGCACGGCAGGTTCCACCGTGAGTTGGAGCCCAAGACAAGAGGGTCTGCCCAGGTCCCCAAAACTTCCTCTAAGGAGGCTCCTTCCTGTGACACTCGACAAGCAGGCAAGTCCCACAAATCACCTGTGCACCTGCTGAACTTGACTGCCCCATGACACTCCACTCCTGACCTCAGCCAGACAACTACCACCTGGGAATAGAGCAGCCACCTTCCTCCCTCCTCAAAGAAGGGACAGAGCAGCAGGCTCCTTGACACATCACAATAAACTGCCCAGCCAGCAAGAGCCACCGCAGGAAGCTGAGCACTGGGCACAGGGTGGTCAGGGGGTCTGCCTTCCGGGCAGGGCAGCCAGCCTCTCTCCTCCCGGCCGCTAATGGGCCTCAGAGCCGCGAGACAGCTCAGCCTCGGCGCCCCCGACACAGCCAGTCAAAATTTCAAGAGGAGCCCACGTGGTCGACACACTGCGCTCCCGTGGCACCAGCAGGCCATCTCATCTGGCCACTCGAGCCTCGCTGGAGCCAGGTGGTGTCCCCCCCACGCCTGGCATGGCAGACCAAGCAAAGGTGACAAGGTGAGACCCAGGTCTCTGGCTCAGGCCAGCCAGGAGCCCCCACTCACCGGCATTGACGATGGCGTCCACCTCCAGCTTGGTGATGTCACCTCGGAACAGGGAGATCTTCTCATTAAGTTGCTTATCCTTCTTGTACTTGGGCTCCTCCACCTTCACTGTCAGCCCTGGGACAAGCAGAGGCCAGGGTGAGGGGGTGGTGTCACAGAAAGGCCCCCACTGCACAGCAACCCACCAGTGCCCACAGGCCAGGCTCCACCTCCAGAGGCAGCCTGCTTCGTGGTGACTGATGACACTGGTAATGACAGCCCATGTTAATTAAACACCTACTATGTGCAGCATACACACAGGTACAAGATTAACGTCATCTATGCCATTTTACAGACTTGGATTAAGTGACTCATCCTGGTTAGCAGGTCTGCAATTTGCTGAGCCTGAGCGCTCACCAGCACACACACCCCCAACCCCACCCCTGCTGCAAGCCACTGCACCACAGCTTCAAATCCCACCCCAACAACCACAGGACTGCAGGTCTGGGCTCAGCCTCCCAACACATCACGGGATTAAAACCAAACCTGCCTCAGGCTATGTTAACAGTTAAATGAGGTGACACATGCAAAGTGCCCTGCACACAGCAAGCACGCAATAAATGCTGCTGCTATTCCTCTTGGCCTTGTCTAGACCATTCTCCCAATATGTGGGTCCGAAGAGGCTACCCACCCAGTGGCCAGGGGGGCCTCCCCAGCAGGCCTACCTTTCGCAGTCTCCTTCCAGGTCGGGATCTTCTTCAGCCTGATGAAGTCCTGGCAGAAGTAATGTTCCTCCCGCTGCTTGTCACTCAGGCCCTTCAGAAACGCTGCAGGGTGGGGTGGGGTGGGCAGGAAGAGAAGAATCAAGGCGGGCTGGGAGGGGAGCAGTCCTGAGGGCTTCCCCAGCCCGGACAGGTCTCCCATCCTCACGGGACTCTCAGGGGACTCTGGCTTCCTCCAAGGATGCAAACCGCCCGCCGGTAGGAGTCCACACTTCCCACAGGCTCCAGGGGAGGGGGCGTGGTGGGAGGGGCCCACACTTCCCACAGGCTCCAGGGGAGGGGCCGTGGTGGGAGGGGCCCACACTTCCCACAGGCTCCAGGGGAGGGGGCGTGGTGGGAGGGGCCCACACTTCCCACAGGCTCCAGGGGAGGGGGCGTGGTGGGAGGGGCCACGGCACCTGGGGTGTTAGAGTCTGCAGGCCCCTAGAATATCTTACCCTGCCTTCCTTGTTCAGGAGGGGAAACTGAGGCCCAGGGAGGAAGGGGACAGTCTCTCAGGCACCATCAACCTGAGTTCAGAATTCACTCTGCCACTTGCCAGCTGCGTCCACAACCCTAAGTCCCTAATTTCTTCATTTACAGAATGGGGGTTGACGCCCCTTGACAACCTTCCTCCTCAAAGAGCCACAGAACCAGTCTGCTGCCTGTTCACAACATCCCCCCAGCATTAGCTGAGGGCTCCCCACTTACAGACGCCCACTGGGGGCTCTCCCAGTGGTGTGAACCTAGGGAGCAGCTGGAACTATCCCCATTTTACAGATTAGAAAATGGGGGCTCAGTGGTGTCTGGTGAGTGGGAAGCCAGGCCTCCCATCCGCTCATGGACTCTGGTTCCCCACCCCCACCCCAGGCTGGTTCCCCTGCTCCAGCCCTGGCCCTGGCCGAGGAGCCGGAGCGCCCCTTGGAGGTGTCTGTCCTGAGCGGCTCGTGGGCTCCCCCTGCCGACCTGAGGCTACCTGGGTGCCCAGGGCTCAGCCCAGCCCTTGAACCACTGACCACTGAGGGGGGACAAACAGCAAAGGCCACTGACAGGGGACTCAAAAAGCATCGGAAGGTGTGCAGAGGTGGAAGGAGCATTAGAGAAAGAGGTAGGAGAGGAAAGGTTTGCCGCCTGGAGCCTCCTGGGGAAATGGCTCCAAGGGGAAGGTGTTCAAGAGACAGGTGGGTCCCCTGCACGTGCCCTTTTCCTCATCAAAGTCATTAGGTCTGTCCAGGTCACTGCTGCTCAAGGCTGCATGCGTATGGAAAGGGCCCAGTTCCTAGTCCAGCTCAGTACTGTGGTGAGACCATTACACAAGGCTCATAGCACCCCAAATCCACTCCAGTAGCGGCTCAAACCAGAACCACACCTGGCAGCCATGTCCTGCCCCTTCCACAGACACCTGTGATGTGCCGGTTGGTGCTGGGGTGCAACACCCCACAAGGCAGACGTGGTCCTGGGCCTGGAGAACCTTCAGTCCAGTGGGGGAGACGGAGGTTGGCTGGGCTTTGCACAAGCAAGCAAGCAAGCAGCCCGAATTCCGAGGAGCGCCAAGGAAGGGGTCAGGGCTGGGAGAGAGGCAAGCGGAATCCCAGCTCAGGGGGGCTAGGGACTCGGAGGAGGGGGAGGCAGCCAGCGCAGGGCGGGGTGTTCCTCCAGCTGGAATAGCAGAGGTGCTGGGGGAGTGACATTCAGGGCATGGAGCCAGGCGGGTAAGCACAGGGGGAATGACATTGAGAGGAGGCAGCACCGGCCAAGGAGCCACCAAGGCCGGTTAGGGGCTGACTCCATCCCAGGGGCACCCCAGGAAGGCTGACCCCCGCCCAGCCGCTGTTTTCATCCTTTCTGAGAGGACTAAGGCATCCCTGCCACAAACAGTATCCAGTGTGGATGATCCCGTGTCACTAATGTCCCTCGGGGCTTACAACCCACTTCCCTGCCCCCCTTCTCAAGGCGCTGCCCACCCCACTGGGCACATGACCCCACACATGATCTGAGGGACAGGCCAAGCACTCCCACTTAAATGCTCCTTTCTTTGTGTTGGCGGCACGAGTAGGGTGCTGGTATTTGGAAGGAGCTGAAGAGCTTCTCCAAGCCTTGCTTGTCCTCTTCTGTAAAATGGGGGTACAGAGCGCTCCCTTGCGTGTTAAATGAGAAGCGAACAGGCTTAGTTGGATACAGAGCAAAGCACTCGGCGGCTGGCAGGCGGTTCCATCCAGGCTCTGCCTGTCCCTGGCCGTCTGAATGCAAATCAGCTAATAAATATTTATTGAGCCTGGGGGTGGGAGGCAAGGTGGGACCTGACCCAGCAGAGGGGAGGCCAGGGCAGCTTCCTGGAGGAGGCACCTCCAACCCGTCTGGTCTGCTCCAGGAGCTACAAATTGCTACAGAAAATACCACCACCATGCAGAAGGCTCCCTGGAAATTCAGTTTCCCCCTGGTAGCCCCTCTTCCTGGCCTCTCCAGCTGCTGCTTTAGAAGTGACTGCCCCTTCTCCCTCTCCCAAGCCCCCCCCTCCCCCGCCCGCTTATCCTGCAGCCATGGATGCTGCCTCCTCCTCCCACCAAGCCAGGTATACCCACCCCTGCCCACACCTTGCCCTCCCTTCCTTGGGTCACTGGGCGTGAAGGGCCTTCCTCCCAGCCGAGGCCGCCCAGCTCACCCTCTGGAGGACTGACTCCTGCAGCTCCCCCTCCACTGGCCTATCTGCCTGCCCTCAAACACCCCCTTATGTCTGTCTTTTAAGACAAAATCCTCCCTCTACCTAGCATTCCGCACCCCACAGCTAGGGCCTCATTCTGCCCGCCTCCTCCACTATCCACACTTTCTCCCTCCTGTGCTCCCTCCAGAGCATGCCTGTCCGGCCCCAAGGCCAAGGTCAGAGACACCCACAGACGGGCCAATGCAGTAGCCCTTCCTGTGCTCCCTTGCGTGCTCAGCACCCCCAGCCCCTCCGGCCCCCTGAGGACCCCTCGCTCCTGGAATCCCGCTCCCCTTCCCCCGCGCACTGGGCCTCCTTCTCAGTCTCCTTGCTGGTGCCCTCTTCTGTAATCACACCCTCTGCCTGGGTCTTCACAGCAAGTTTACGCACTCACAAACCCTCCTCATCGCTCTTCCAAGCTGTTAGATCTGTCCCCACAGGACCCAAGAAACCAAGTCTCTGCTCAACGCCCCCGGGGGCCCAGCTTCCGGCATTGCTCCCTTGGCCCCTCAGGCCAGTTCCCAGCTGAGTCTCCATGCTCATCGGTTGTCTGCTCCTCACACAGCAGCCCAGGGAGCTTAGGAATACAAGTCAGCAGCTGCTGCTCTGGTTAAAGCTCATTTTAAACGCCGAGGCCCGAATGTCCTCTCTTGCAACGCGCCCCCCACACTTCACTCCGCCCCTACTCCTGGGCCACCACCACCGTCATGTATCGCCTTTCAGTTTCTCCAACAGCCAGGCTGTTGCCTGGCTCAGGGCCTTTGAACCTGCTGTGCCCCCTGTCTGGGACGCCTTTACAGGCCTTCCCCTACTCTCTTTGCTTTCTTCTGTACTTGACCTTGGCCACAGGGGACTCTGTTGCATTTACTCTGGGTTCCCACCACCTGGCACAGTGCATGGCAGGTGTGAGCAGCGTGGGACAAATCCACGAGTGAACGAGCTGAGACCTGGAGGTTGAGGGCAAGTTTTCTAAGAACAGAGTCTTCCAGATAGAGGGAACAGCATGTGCAAAAGCCCTGAGATAGGAGAGAGCATTTGGGTGGAAAAATGGAGAAATCTACAGCAGCTAGACTAGAGAACAGAAGCAGCACTGTGACAAAACACCCTTTGTCTCCCATCCAAGGGCCGGAGAGACACCAGATGGGACGTGCTGGCCCAGGTCTGGGCCGCTGCTGTGGTTTTTATTTCTCTCCTGCTCTTTGGTCCCAGTAGGTTTGGGCTCTGAGGAAGGCCTGCCCATGTTCGTGGGCATGTCACCCAGCCTCTCTGAGCCTGAACAGGGACATGGCAGGCCTTCCTCAGAGCCCAGGATTGCAATGAACGAGAAGGTGGCTGTGAAAATATTCTGTAAGCTGTAAGACGCAGTGTACATGTCAGATGCACACCCTCCTTCCTGAGTGAGATAGGACTCAAAGACAGCAAAACAAAATGAGACAAAACTTGGATGGGAAAATGTTTTTCTTTTCCAACTTGGGGCATAGTGAGTGGAGGAGCTTTCTCAAATTATTTGGGTCCCCATACTTGTCACCTTGCACAATTATGACCAAAGACATCCCCCTTCCCAAGTGCAGGCAGTCCCATCTAGCCAGACTGGGGCCAGAAACTGAGTGTATCTGCTGTGATACTGGAGAGATTGGTCAGCTGGGACTCCCATCAGACTCCCATGAGCTGAGTCCCTCTGGCTGGGGCAGGCCCCAGGCACCCCAGGGAACTAGCCGGAGATGGCTCAGGTCCCCTAACAGACGCCATCTGGCAGATACCACCACCTGGTTTTACAGAAGTGAAGAAACCTTGCCTGGTCACAGGCAACCCAGGGCAGGTCGCGGCCCAGGGCTCTCTCCTCCAGTGTCCTCCCCAGTATTCATGGTCTGCTCTGAGTGACCCACCGCCCACATGGCCACCTCTGTCCAGCAAAATCCGAAAGACAACCCCACTCCCAGAGATGACAAAGGAAGACAACCAGAGCTCTTTGGTTCTGCCACCAGCTGTTGGGCACCGACTTTGGGGACAGCTATCAGCCTGTCCATGGTCCCCAAGCACACACCTCTAGAAGCCACAGTGCAGGGCACCATGTCCTCATTTCCAGAAGGCTGTGGCCTGACTGATCCCCAAAGAGCTACCCACTGTACTGTCTCTGATTTCTGGGAAAGGAAAAGGCAACAGCGATTCTTACTGAGTGCCATTGTCACCGCCTTGGCATCCTCTGTCATTGAGGCTGTTGCCGAGGCCCTCCTCACTTGCTCTGGAAGGAGAAGCAGGGCCCTTGGGCTGGGTACGTGCCCTGTGCGTGTATAACGTTTCCCACCTCCTTCTGCCCAGAGGACAGATGCAGACTTAAAGCACAAGTGAGTTTTATTTTTCTTATAGAAGATGTACAACATAGGTTTTAATTTTCTTTCTGTTTTGGTGAGATGAGAATATTTCACAGCTCAGTGAGACAGGTGTTGTAAAAAGATGTTTGCAGTCAAGTTTGATGGGGAGGCCTGACCCCAGGCGAAGCTTTCAGCGGCTCCTGGGCACGACAGCAGCGCCGGAGGAAGCAGGCTGCGCCAGACCCATAAAGTGCAGTGGGCGAGCGGGAATCCAATGATGTGTTTTAAGAAGTGTCTTTATGGCATTTCACAAGATGGTGTTCGGAAAGGTGAGGGCAGGCTGGCGCGGAGCCTCCTCCGGAGGAGGCCAGGTGGGCAGGGCTGATAATGGCTGGGCTCTGGGGACAGCGGCAGGGACATTAATCACCTGGGTTCCCCGAGAACAGGGTCTTGTCAAAGCCCAGAGCACTAGCAACGGGGACAAAGAGCACGAGGCCCCTCGGAGCTCTCCTGCACCCCCTGGACCCCTCACCTCCGTCCGCATCGGGACGTGCCAAGGCTGCCTCTGCAGGAGACAGGTGGGAGAGGCCCCCGCCGCCCCAATCCCCAGGTGTGCCTGGAAAATTTCCCAGTTCAGCCACGGAATCAGATAAATCATCCACTCTCCATGAAATCCTATAGGGGTTGAAGTGAGTCTCCGCCCCTGCCCAGTGCACACTGAGGCTGGAACACAAGAGTCCTATCGTGAGCCACCAGGTGGAAGCAATGCGGCTCAGGAAATGTGGGTCAGGCTCCAGCACTTGAGGCCACGTGGGAGACAAGTTTACACACGCCCAGCGTCACCGTGACCAGAACGGAGAGAGGAGACAAGCCCAAGGGACGACAAGGAAGGGGGCTGCTAGGAACCTTCTGTACAAAACGGTTTCTGATGTGATCCCAGCACAACCCACAAATCACAGATGAGGAAACTGAGGCTCGGGAAGTGTGGAAGCGGTGATGCTGGAGCTTGCCCATGTCTGATGACACCATTGCCCGTTCTCTTTGTAGCACACAGCTCTGCCCCCACTTCAGGTCAGGAGGGCTGTGGCCCTTCTCTTGGAGGCCAGGCCCCTCCTGTGGTGACACAGCCCCCAGATGTCCCCGTGCCCAACCTTAAGACCCCCCCACACCCAACTGCCTTTACGACTGTTTCCACAACTTTCTGATGAAAAGGCACTACCTGGGGGGAACATGAGGGAATTACATTAGAGAAATTAACTCTGGCCAGTGAGATCAGACACTGCAGTGGTCTCCCCAAAAGACTGAATGTCTCTTAGCCAGGAAGATGCAGCCCAACGGTATTTACGCACCTGGAGGGAGAACAGGTCCCCAGAAGCGGGCAGTCCACTTGGAGGCAGAGAAAAGGAATGCCCAGAGTTAGGCAGAATTTGGCCATCTGTCCAGAGGACTCACTGGGCCCTGGGATAAAGCATCCTGCATCTGGGGCCCAGAGCAGGCACAAAACACTGCTTACAAACCGAAATACTGAGCCGTGCCCAGGGAAGGGGGTCCTTGGTGGGTAAGTCCACACCGGGCAGGGAAGCTTACCAGCCTGCCCAGGGCAGAGGGATCAGCTTCCAAAATCATTCAACCAGCTCCCTGGCGGAGAACACATGATGCTGAGCAAACTTAAGACTGCGATTTGGCTTCTACATGGTTTTTCCACAGGGAGAAGAGATCCTGCACAGGCACCAGATGTCCAGACCCCCCGCTATAATTCCCCAGCGCGAACTGTACATCACCTTCTGGTCCATACATCGGTCTCTTGTGGGTTTGGTTATTGTGTACCAGTCTTTGAGAGAGGATTATCTCAGGCACAGATGGGTATTTGTAGGTATGTCCCCAAGAGAATGGAGAGCACATGTCCATCAATGACATGTATGAGAACACTCAAAGCAGCTTTATTGCCAACAGTCCCACACTGGAAACCCAAATGCCCATCAATAGGAGAATAGGGGCACAAATGGTGGTACATCCACGCCATGGAATATTACGCAGTAATGAAAAAAGCAAACTATCAGCACACTCAGTAATGTGGATGAGTCGCACAGATATTGAGTTAAAGGTGCCGACACACTATATGCTTCTGTTCATGAGGTTCAAGAAGAGATGAGGCAAACAGATAGAAGAGTAACCAGCTGTACAGGGTACTGATTGGAAAGGGGCTCAAAGGAAACTTCTGGGGTGATGGCAGTGTTCTATCTATCAATCGAAGTGACAGTGGCACAATTGAATACTTATGCACAAGTACTGACTGTACACTGAAGGTCCGAACACTTGGTGCACTTCACTGTACAGTAAAACTCTACCCTAAGTGTAAATTGTACGTAACGAAGAAAAGGTATGAAGTCTTCAAGGACCCAAATCAGAGGCAGAGTCCAGCTGAGGTAGTCCCCAGTGTGGAGGCCCGAATTCTTTGATCCTCTTCCCTTCCAAAGGTGGAACCTGGCGAGTTCCCTGATGGTATAGCGGCTTAAGGCTTCGGCGCTGGTGCTGTCAGCGCTGCGGCCTGGGTTCGATTCCCAGTCAGGGAGCTACCCACATACCAAAAAGCAAAAAAAAAAAACCAAAAAAACAAAGGTGGAACCTAATTTCCCTACATTGGAATATGGGCTGGACTCCGTGACTTGATTCTAGGCCCTGGAATAAAGCAGGTCACGAAAAGGCACTGTAACTTTTGACTTGGTCTCCTCACTCTTGGATCAAGTGTTCTGGGAGAAGCCAGCTGCCATGTTGTGAGGATGCTCGAGCAGCCCTGTGGAGGTCCCATGGTGAAGAACTGAGGCCTCAAGCCAACAGCCACTTCATGTGAGTGAGCACCTGGGAACGGCTCTCTCCAGCTCTAACTGATTCCCCAGACCTCCTGAGAACCCCTGCGCCAGAACCACCCGGCTAAGCTACTCCCAGGCTCCGGACCCGCAGTGACAGTGAGATAAGAAATGTTAACTGCTTAAGCCACTTCATTACAGGAATAATTTGTCATGCAGTAATAGACAATTAAAACAGAGGTCTCTGTGTCTCACTCCCACAAGCTACCATCTGACACCTGCTGGGGGCTTCACACCTGGTGCCAGGGTACCTGGGGCCAGGATGCCCTCCTCACACGGTCCCTGACTGGACACTGAAGCTCAGGCGGACTCATCTGCTGTGGTTTCTTCACAGCCCTGACCCTTCCCGGGCATTGTGCCATTGGCCCCACCACTTTCTCTACTCGGTTTCCTGCCCCGAAGCACTGTGAGGGCCCTGTCTCACACATGGCTGAATCCCCAGCAGGGGGACTGTGCTGGCCACACAGAAGGCATGCAGATGGACTGACTGAATGAATGGAGAGCCCAGCTCCAAGCAGAGAGGAACCACAGTAGCCTGGGAATCTCTGGCCCATCAGCTTCATGAAGTCTGGAAGTTTTCAGCAGCACCAAGGAATGCGAGGGGGCAGGGAGCTGGATCCTAGATACGGAGGCAGACCCAGAGCTGGTGCCTGGGCCACTGCCCTCCCTAGCTCTTCCCCACCACCCTGGGTTGCTGTTTCCTGACAAAAAAGGGGGAAGCAGGACTCCCTGGGGGACAGTCCCCCTGCCAGGGGTCTTTGTCAGCCCCCTACTCCCTGCCCTGACCGGTGTTCTGGGCCCAGGGCAGAGTGGGTAACAAGCACTCCTTGTGCTCATAGAGCAAAGTCAAGTGCTTTCTGCCCGCAGCCTGTAAGATCCCAGCATAGGCCACGCATTTCCTGAGGTGATAAGTCATCTTGAACTCTACCTCCAATCCGGAGAGGATGCCTTTCCTTTACCCTGCACCAGCCCGCCCCAGGCCTGCCTTCTCAGCTCCATTGGCCGCCACAGGCGGACCCAGCCAATAAGCTGCTTTCCCTGCCCTTTTGAAAGGGGATCCAGCCGGGAATGGTCACAAGGGCCCAGGGAGCAGCCCCTGAAGGGCAGGGGCAGCTGCACAGGCGAATGGGGTTATTTGGGGCTCTGCAGGTCCGCTTGCCTCCCTTCTCAGCGCTGTGCTCAGGGGAGGGGGGAAGGGGGCCGGGGCAGGCAGGGCAGAGTCCAACCCTTGGACTCATGCCCTTCAGCGAGCTGAGAAAGTGGCTTGATTCCACAGGGAGTGGGGGAGAATGTCACTGTTCTCACAGGCACAATGCCCCATCTCTGCCCTGCCTTCAAGCCCCTCTGCTCTGTGTCCCCCAGGAATGGGGCCGAGATTGCTCACAAGAGGCCAGAGGCCAGTGAGGAAAGCAAAAGGGCACCAGACCACGTGCCCAGAGAGGCGGGCCCTCTGCGGAGGCTTGTGTAGAGGTGGGACAGGCCCGCCCAGGGAGGCCACTCCTTGGGGCTATCTGATCCCACCAGGTGGGACACTGGCCGGCAAGCTGTCCCCACTGCCCATTCCCTGCCACTCTACCTTAAATCTCACCACTTGAGAAACCATACTACTCAAAGCATTGGAAGTTCAGAAACCTAATAGCAGATTGGAAGCCTGCTGTCAGCTCTGCCACAAACTCCAAGTGACCTTGGGCTATTCTGCTCTAGCAATGGGCCTCAGTTCCCTCCCTCACAACTGACAGAGTAAGGTGTAGGTCCCGGATGATCTCGGGGAGTGCCCTGGGACCCATTCCAGAGGGTTAATGGCAACCCTCTTCACACTGCCCCTGACAAGGGACCTGGACCTTGTCTGGGGTGAATTGGTTGTGGGGCTGGGCACACGATGAGATGTGGCTGTGAATGGGGAGTGGGGGGGTGGGGGGTGTCCATACCAGGGCCTATGGGGCCTCAACCTCCCCAGGTCTCTCAGGTGAAAGAGACTGTTGGTGGGGTGCCGTCCAGCCGCGGAAGACCCACGTGGGGCCGCCCTCGCCCCTCGCCCCACTCCTGCTTTCACTTACATTTTGCCTCCTTCCAGTCAGTGGAGGTGCTCAGGTCCACCTTCGCCGCCATGGCCAGGGGGGCCCAGGTGCGCACCCTAGCTCTTGACCCCACGGCCGCCGCCCCCCAAGCCCCAACTCCCGCTGGGGTCCGCGCGCGGGGGCCGTAGGCACCCAGGGACGCCGGAGAGCCGCACGCACTGCTGAGGATCCGCGTGGCACCCGCCGAGGGGCAGGGCCAGGGGCGCGGAGTGCGGAGGAGCTGCCCCTCCACGCGCAGCTGTGCCAGGCGGCGGGACACTCGGCTCTGCAGAGACATGAGCGGGAGGCACGGGGCGGCTCCCCGCCCACTTGGACTCTAATTACGGTGCTCGGGAGAGTCTCTCCCTTATTTACTCTGGAACCGAGCGGCGCGTGCCAGCCGGCGGGTACCTGCTAGGAGTTGGCGGGCCGCACGGCCACAAAAACCCAGGCGTGCCGCTGGGTACCCTGGAACTTGTAGTCCGGGCCACCAGATGGGCCACCGCACTCGTATACACACGTGCGCGTCCCGCCCAGGCCTCTCCGGCTCCCGGCGCCAGGGGTCGCTCGCGCGGGAGTCTCTCGGAGGGTCGCGCGACTGTCTGGCGCCTCTCTCGGGGCTGGCCGGGCCGCCGACAACTTCGTGGTCGATGGAGCCTCCCAGCCCTTCGGCGCTCGGTACCGAACTCAGAGAGCCGGGCGCGCCCCAACTTGCGGAGAATTTTGCATCCGGGGGCCCGGCTTGTCTCCCTGCGGGTCACTCGCGCACTCCCTGCCTCCCTATCCCGTCCCCAGTCCTCAGGACCCCCCTATCCAGCGGCATTGGGGAGGTGACAAGTGACGCTAAGGTACGTTGAGCTGCCGCCTCTTAACCCCTGGGGCAAGCGGCTGGAATCGAATCTGGAGTAGCCAGAGGCAGGGTGGACATAGTGGAATTTGAAGGTGGAAAACTTGAGTTTCAAGTGGTATTCTCCCGTGGAAGAACTGAGGTGGTTTTTTCTTTCTATTTTTCCTAATTTTTTATAGAGATTGTGAAGATGGATTTCAATATAAATATTGTTATATCTTTCTATATGATTAATATTATTTGGTAAGTTTAATCATGGATGTTTTTATAACCTGAGAAAGGTTCCAGTACCAGCTCCGCCACCCTGTGGCCCCATGTGGCTTTTTTCTCGAGCTGTAAATTAGGAGGACAGTGCTCAGGTCTGGCTGGACACTGAATGTGGCAATACCCATCCACAGGGCTGTGGGGAGGATCGCAGAAACTGCCTGCAGCTGGCACCACCCCGATGCCCAAGAGAGGGTCATGGCCACACCTGCGAGCAGGGAGGTGGGCAGTGATCAGCCCTGGCAGTGAGGGCAGGGAGGGGAGATCAGAAGCCAGGGGCCAAGAAGGAAGGGCCAAGGGCTCCCAACATTCCAGGAACATCAGTAAGGCCTGTTTCGTCTCCCAAACAGTTCAGTCAGATGAGTTCAGGATGCAGTAGTCAAGCTTCCAAGCCCAAGGTCACCTCTCCACGTGCCATCTCTCAGCAGTGCAAGAAGGGCCTTGCCAACTGCAACCAGGACAGCAACCATTTCCCGGGCACTAGGCACCAGCCGGCACAGAACTGAGCAGCCTGTGTCCATTTGCTCTACCGCCTAACAGCCCAGGGAGGCAGCTCTGTCCCGTGGTGCAGATGAGCAGGCTGGACTGGCCCCAGGTCAGCACGACCTGTGAGGGTCAGAGCCCAGACTTGGGTCCAGGTTGTTTGGTTCCCATCTGTGGTCTGGAGAGTGACTTACACAGATGTCACTGATTTAGGAAATGAAGCATGAGGGTGAGCCTGTGTATTAGTTTCCTATTGCTGCCACAACAAATCATTGCAAATTTGCTGCTTAAACAACACAAATTTATCTTGAAGTTCTGTAGGCTACAAGTCTGACACGGGTCTCACTGGGCTAAAATCAAGGTTTCAGCAGAGTTGTGTTCCTTTCTGGAGGTCCTTCCTTGCCTTTTTCAGCTTCCAGAGACCATCCACACTCCTTGGCTTGTAGCCCTAACCATTGTTCCATTTGATGCTCAAGTACTCTGTGATTACATGGGGCCCACCAGGATAATCCATGGCAATCTCCCTATTGAAAGTCTGCCTAATTCCACTGCAACCTTAACTCCTCTTTGCCATGTAGTGTAATATATTCATAGGCTCCAGAGATTGGGATGTGGATATAGGGACAGTTATTGTGCCTACTCCACCCTTCCCAGCAAAGTCTGGGGAGGAAGATGCAGGGAGAGGCAGGGCCCCTGTCTGTAGTCTCAGAGCACACTCAGGAGGCTGCCTTCTGCACTGAGCTTGAAATTCATGTTCCCCACAGCCATGCCAATGAAGGGCCCAGCCACCCTGGGCATCTGTACCAGTCCCTTTCTTTTTGCTGGGACTCGACTCTCTTCTCACACGGCAGCCAGGATAGAGATAGTCCCAGCTCACAGTCCTCCACCATCTCGTCTGAGAGGCCTGGACCACACACGGGCGGATGTGGGCAGAAGCATAATTCTCACTGGGCCAAACAGGACCTCCTCATAGTTTCTGCTGGACTTTGTGGAAAAGGTAAAATTTTGCCAGGTACCAAAGGTGTGTGCATGTGTCAGGGACAGAGAGACGCACAGAAGCAAAAAGGCATGGGACTCTGGAATGCCAAATCTTCCAGTGGGACTGTAGGTAGTAGCATCAGGCGTTGTCAGTAGAGGGTTTTTAATGTTAGCGATGGGCTTTCATGCAGAGAAAAGCTACCTACTGCTGCTTGTGTTTCAATTAATACTGTGTTTATTAAACTTGTAAATTAAGAAAAGAACTAATTTTTCTTAAACATCCAAGTGCCACTTGCAAATCTAGTTTTCTATTTATAAATCTACTAATTTTTGTATAAAAATAAGAACTACTTTCATTTATTCTTTGATGAATATTTAATTAACTCACAGGTTCCACAGATTAAATTCTAAAAATGAATGCCAATTAGAAATTTAGGTAATTAAATTCTCTATTAGATTTAAACTACATTTTACAGAGTTGAGATAGCTGTTCCTCTCAAACATCTCAAACTCTCAATAGAAGAGATTTACACATCTAACAAGCATCTTTTTTCTTTTGTTTTCTTTACAAATAGGAAGTGGGTGTGAGGGGTACCTTCACCCCCACCTTACTCTGCTGCCCCTCGCCAAGAATATTTTTTTCCAATCACTTAAGCAATTCTTATGCCCTAACAGATTAAATTTATAAATATAGTAAATCAGTTCTCTCAAATTGTCAAATGATGTTTCTGAACTTAGATCCATTTATACTAAGTTACCTATTGCTCTGTAATCAATCTCTGAAAATTTTACCCGGTTAAAGTAACCACCAGGTCCTGAGTCAGCAGTTTGGGCTGAGCTAAGCTGGAAGGTTCATTGCTGGTCTCGCCTGGGTCACTCCTGTGGCTGCAGCCATCTGACAACGCAGCTGGGGCTAGGGGGCCAGGGTGACCTCACTCACGTGAGTGGCAGCTGGTGCTGGCTGTCAGCGAGGACCCTGGGTTCTGTTCCAGTGGGTTAGGCTGGGCATCTTCTGGCATCCTGGTCTCAAGCCCTGCTCCAAGTGAGGGTGAGAACAGAGGTTCCAGTGCCCCCTGAAGCCTGACTCTGAAGTCACACTTCATAACTTCCACCACATCCTGTGGTCAGTGCAGGTCACAAGGCCAGCCCAGATTCAAGGGAGTGGAGAAATAGACTCTACCTCTTAATGGGAGGAGCCGCTGAATGCCTTTGTAAAGGGGGGGCATCCAGGGACGCCATGGTTGCAGGGAGCCTACTGCTCATACTCCTTTGATTAAAATCGCCAATTAAATAGGGCAGATTGACTCATGTGGTTCCAAACCTTAAGTAAACACTCAGATATGAGCATGACGATCACAAAACTTACTAATAAACTGGTACCAAGATGCTGGGTTGGCTTTGCCGGCTTTCACACCTTCAGGGTTGCAAAGCCACCCAGAGGAGCAGATTCACCATCTCAGCAGGGCTGATGATGGTACAGTGAGATTTGGGACCACAGTACAGTGAGGGTTTGCTGCTCCTGGTCTGAGATTTAAGACCAGAGCAGAACCCAGGAGAATTCAGCCAGATCTAAAGGGAGCAACCCTAAGCCCACTCCTCTCCCTAGGGGCAGAATTTTAAAGCCCAGTGCATCACTGTTTCCTGAGAGTCTTTCATGTCTCAGCTCTACCCCATTTTACCTGTCTTTTATCTTTCTTCTTTTTCTTGCCTCATTCAGGCAGATGAGCCCCTGCACTTCCTGGATCCCCCTAACATCTTGGCTACGTGATCACAATTTTGCAGGTTGTAATGCTTGCTTCACATTTTACTTTACCATCTGCCTGTGTTTCATTTTACTGTTTCATGTTGTATAGTCATTCTCTTGAGAGGTGTGAAAGGGACCAATGGATTACAAGGTATTAAATGTCCAGAGCATGTAGCTACATATCATGGCCCAGACAGAGAATGCCTACCACCTGCTTCCTCTCTTAAAGTAACCAGGTCAGTGGCCTGGACAGGGCCACGCCACCTTCCCCAGGGAAAGGGCCTCAGAGGGCCCTGGAGCTACCCCTCCACTGACTTCAGAGAAGGCCAGGGAAAGAGGTGGATGCTTAGGGGACATTTGGCTTAAAGTGTACAAAAACCTCAAATAGCAATATTTACTATAACAAATTTTAACAACGTAAGTTGGAAACACCTGGTAAAGTCTCAATTGTGTTCCCCTCAAATAAATATATTGAAGTCCCAACCCTCAGTACCTCAGAATGGGAATGTATTTGGAGATAAAATCTTTAAAGAGGTGATGAAGTTTAAACAAGGCCCTTGGGGTGGGTCCTAACTCAATTTGACCAGTGTCCTTATAAGAAGAAGGAATTCGAACACAGACACGGGGGTGCATGTACACACAGAGCCCGGGAGCCCAGGCTGAGACATCCCCTCTAGCTCTGACCACCTACCAGCTCAGGGAGTCAATACCCCTTCCCAGTCTAAGCTAGGAGGTGGCTGGGGAGTTGCGAAGGGGTCTGTGTCCAGCCGACAGGATTTGCTGATGAACTGGATGTGGTTGTAAAAGACTAGAATCAAGGACGCCTCTGAAGTTTTCAGCCTGAACCAGTCCAAGAATGGCAACACCACTGAAAGTGAAGTCAAGAAGGGACAGCCAGAGGGCAGAATATCGGGAGCTTCCATTTAAACACATTGGGAAGTCTGTTAGCCTTCCCAGTGCGACCTCAAGGACAAGTCTGGAAACTGGGAGTGGATCTAAGCCAAAGACAGAAGTACGGGAGCCATCCGAGATGGTATTTATAGCCACGAGACTGGCTGAGATCACCCCAGGAGGCAGTGTGGATGGCAAGGTCCTGGGCTCCGGGCTCTCTGATGAATAATTATTGGCTAATAATTACCACCGTTTTATTCCTTGAAGCATCTGGCACAGTGCCTGGTTTTCCAGGCAAGTTCACTGACTTGAGAGGAACTCTAGGGTACTTTATTTGCCACCACGCTTTCCCCACTAGTCAGGACTCAGATTCTATGTTAGCGAGAGAGCTAGAATCACTCAGTTAAGTGGGGAATGAAAATACTCTTTAGGAATTTCTCAAAACTGAGAATGAAACTTTATTCTCATTTGGAGAAGGAAACTCAGGTTGTCTCATATTTCCACTCCATTTATGCAAGTTCTTAAAAAACAAAAATTCCATGTGCTACACATCCCAGAATTCAGAGCTGCAAGTTCCAATTCCCTGACCCACAAAATCATCAGATACAATTAAATGGTAACCTCCACTCCTCACTCCCATGCTGAGCTTCCTGAGGTCCAATTTTTCTTTCTGATATTGGGAGTACTCACTGACCCCTTCAGTCTGTCCTTGCCTGCAGGATGCCTGAGTGGACTCCAAATACAGCCCTCGCCATTTCACTCCCCACCCGTGAGGGCAGCAGTACTGGAATAGCAGTGTGTATCACTAGAACTGTCACGCAATGTATGGGCTAGGCCGCCTTCTGTGGTGGAGCTTCTGCTTGTGTGGGGAAGGGGACCCTGGCCAGCCCACATCTCTGCCTCCCTGCCCACTCAGGAGGGCTCTGAGCTCACCCTCCTCAGTGGGCAGGGAGGCGGAGAAATCTGGAGAAGCCCAAGTTGGTGGAAATGAATAAGAACTAACATTTCTAAATATTCAGAAGTAGCTTTACAGTGCCAGTGAATAAGCTCAAACTTTAGGGTCTCTCATCTGCATCCCTTCTAAAGCTCCATACCTCATTTTTGAATTTGTATTATACTTTTTTTTTTGCGGGGGGAGGGTAGTTCCCTGGCTGAAAATCAAACCCAGGCTGTGGTTTTGAGAGCACTGAATCCTAGCCACTACACCACCAGGGAACCCCCTGTATTATACTTTTCTCAAAGAAGGATCTCAAATTTTTATCAGTTTCAGGTCTGACAAGACTCTAGTATGGGTTTTACATTTAATCCTCACAACAACCTTGGGAAGTTATTGGCACTTCATCACTTTACAGGCAAGGACACAGAGCATAGAAAAGCCTCTTTGAGTCCTTGAAAATTCCAAACCTGTTTCAGCCTCAGGGCCTTTGCACCATCTGTTGCCCTGTCTGGACCCTGTCCCTGGCTGGCTTCTCATTGCGCTAAGGGGCCTTCACACACCACCCACCTCTAGGAGAGCCTTCCTTTCCTGGCTCCCTGGTCATTCTCTATCTCTTACCTTTTGCTCTCTTATAGCACTCACCATTCCAGAATTAATTTATGCACTTATTTTTATTTAACAAATGCATATAGCATTTACTCTGTCATCAGGCACTGTTTCAAATCCTTTAATCCTCACAACTACTCTGACATTGAAACTTTTACATCTGCATTTTAAAATGGAAAAAACTGAAGCACAGAGAGGTTAAATAGGTTGCTTAATGTCACATAGCTGATGAGTTTAAATATCATCTTGCCTCTCCTACTAGAAGGCAATAACCATGCAGCAGGAGCTGTGTCTATAGGCTGCCTTGTTCGCTGATGAGCCCTTGTATCTCGAGCAGTGCATGACACATAGTAGGCATGCAAAAAAAGATGTGTGGGAGATGACAAGGCCAGGTCACACAGAGGAAGGAAAGAGAAAGAAGCTGTGGAATAGATGATTGAAGGCCTCAAAAGGCCACTGGAGACATAGGAGGAGCTGTTCTGGGGGGCAGCAGTGAAACTGACCAAAAGTGTGGTGGTCTGAAGACAATGCCAAGAAGAAATTAAAGGTCTTGCTGACAGATTTAATTTAGCAGATGAATAAGACAGAAGGCCAAAAGCCTCGAAGTTGTCCTTGACTCCATCCTTTATGCTTTGCATTCAACACATCGGCAGATCCTGTCAGCTCCCCAAAAATGCACCCAGAATCCAACTCCTCAGCCCTCCTCTGCTCCCACGCTGGCCCAGCCACCATCACAGCTGTCCTGGATTAGTGCACCAGCCATTTAAGAGGTCTCCCAGCTTTCACTATTGCCCTCTTCATCTATACAGCAGCTAAAGGGTTCTGATAAAACCAAGTCAGATCATGTCACTCTTCCACTCAAAACCTGCCAGCAGGTAGTGAACACAATGGCGTCCAACCTGCAGGACCTGGCCCTGCTTCCTGTTCTTCTGGTTCTCCCACTTCCTCCCAGCTCCTGCCATTCTGGCCACCCTAGAGCAGTGCCTATCCCAAGGCCCAGTTGCTGTTCCCTCTGCCTGCAAGGTTCTTCTCCAGATTTTTCTAACTCCTCCACTTCCTCAGGTCTTTTCTCAAACATTAGCTTCTCACTAAGTTTGCCCTGGCCTCCCTCACCCAACAACGCTTGTAACCTATCCCTGATTTATCTTTCTCCACAGCACTTAAGCAGATACACTATATAAACTTTTTTTTTTTTTTTTTGGTTGTCTCCCTTGCTAGACCAAGCACCATGAAAACAGTGTTTTGTTTGTTTCACTGCATTTTCTTCAGTGCCCACAATTACATCTGACACATAATAGGATGTTCTATAATATTCAATGAATTAATGAATGTCTGCTATGTGCCAGGCACTGTGCAATGCACCTGGCAGGATAAAGGAAAATAGACCAAGTCCCTCCTGGATCTCACAAAATAAGGTGCTGATCCAGTCACTGGTTTAATTTGTGATTGGACACACGGATACTCCACAATGCTGTGAAAGCAAATAACAGGTGGACAGAAGTTAGTGTGCTTGTTGGGGACTGGTTGCCAAGGAACCTCGACAGCTCATTTCAGTTTGAGAGATGAGCGATTACCCTGGCATAGCTGGTAGAAGCGGGATCCCAGCAGAAGCAGCAGCTTGCAGGCAGGCCCAGAGTGACGAGCCCACCTAGGTCATGTAATGGGAGAGGTGAGTGTGGCTGTAGTTGGGTACTGAATGTGGAGGCCAGAAAAGAGGTGGGAAACAGGTCTATCAGATTAGAGAGGCCGAGTCCCAACGAAATCCTCCAAGTTTTAAGCGAGGGAGGAGGCTAGCAGGATCTGCTATGACTTTGCCTGCAGTATCAAGAATGGATCAGAGACAGCTGGGATGGAGAGGAGGCTGTGGAAACAAGCTGTTGGCATAGAAAGGGCACATTCAACCCTGAGAAGAGATGGATGGCATTAGCCAGGAAAGGGTAAGAACGAGGATACAACAGGGCCCAAGGTCCTCACCCAAACCCTCTGCTGATGGGGGTTCCCTGGTGGTGTACTGGCTAGGCTTCAGCGCTTTCAATGCCGCCGTCTGGATTCCATTCCCAGCTCAGGGAACCACCAAAAAAACAACAAAAAACCCTCTGCTGACCCTTATGCAGCTCCTTTGTTCCATGAACCACACACTGGTCCAGATGGGAAAAAATCAGCATTTTAATTCAGCAGGCCCATCTTTTTCACGCTCTGAGCCCTTCCTTTCACCTTCCTCCAGGGGCCTGCTCTGCCGCTTACATTTGGGCTGCGATTTAAGGCCCTCGGAGGCCGCCGTCGCTAGCCAGGACGTGGTCAAGCACCACGCTGAGGTCTGTTTCCTACACCACTTTGCATCCGAATAATGGAGGTAGCTCCCTTTCATTAACTGCTACATGCTGCATGAATGTTAACCTCCCGCCACCCTAGATTACCAACCCTTTACCCGAGAGGTTCAGAGAGGGTGTGCGTCTCCACTGAGGAGACCCTCCAGGGTGAGATCCCGGGTCTGTCCTACCCAACCTACCCAAGCCCCAGCGCCATCAGCGCCACACGGTATTTTTGAACATTCACAATCGGACAGCCGGGATCCGGGCACGGACCACGGAGCTCTCCTGAGGCCAACCCAGACGGTCCCTTCCAATGGCTGAGACCCACCCCTCTCCAGAGCCCGAAGCGTGGGCGAGACCGGGGCGTTCTGCCGCTGAGGAGTGACTCCTCGGCAGGACCACAGCTGAGGGAGACAGGAAGCACCCCCCCC
>PVJL010000403.1:293405-431405 GCA_004026885.1 Lyroderma lyra | reverse complement strand
CGCGCTCTCTCTCTCCCCTTCCCTCTCTCCCTTTCATGGATGGATATAGACAATCCAGGGAATAAATGCAACCAAGTTTTGAGAAACCTTATTTTAAGTTTCAATTCCTTAAGTCCTTCACCACCAAAATTTCCTCATGTAATTATTTTATTTATTTCAATTTAAAATTAATATACAATGTAATTAAATACTTTTGGATCTAGTCTTATAAATTTTATATTGATGTATGGATTCATGTAACTATTAATACGTCCACAATAAAAGTACAGAACAGTTCCATATCCCCACCCCGCTAAGATTCCCTGTGTTAGCTGTTTGTAGTCACACCCTGTCCTCACTCTTTACCCCTAGAAGTAACCAATCTTTTCCCTGTCACCACACTTGTCTTTTAGAGAATAGCATATGAATGAAATTAAACAGTATGTCTTCTCATGAAATTGCCTTCTTTCAATAGTTATAGTGCTTTTTAGATTTATCCAAATTGTTTTGTGTAAAAATAGTTTGTTCCTGGTATTGCTAAAGAGTACTCCATGGTACAGATGTGGCACAGGTTGTTTATACATTCATCTACTGAAGGACATTTGCGAGTTTTAGTTCTTGGCAATTGTGAATAGAGCTGCTATAAATATTTGTGTACAAGTTTTTATGCGAACATAAGTCTTCATTTCTTTAGGGCAAATATCTAGGAATGGGATTGCTGAGTCATATGGCGAATATATGTTCAATTTTATAACAAACTGCCAAACATCTATCCAGAGTAGCTGTTTCATTTTGCTGCCAGCAATGTGTACAAGTTCCAGTTGCTTCACAGCCTCACCAGCATTTAGCACTATTGTTTTAAGTATTCTAATACACGTGCCGTAGTATTTTATTGTGGTTTTAATCTGTACTTCCCAGGTGACTAAGGAACATGTTTTATGTGCCCCCATTTTGCCCAATTTGTTTTGGTATATTTTAGTTACTTTGTTTTTCCATATAAATTTTAGAATGAGCTTTTTTTATACCTTCAAAAAATCTTGGAATTTTTACGTGAACTGAGTTAAATCCTTAGATATATTTGACAATTAAATGTTTACTATGTTGAGTCTTCTAATTCATGAACACGGGATTTTTTTAATTGGTTAGCTTCTTTTCTTACAATTGAGTTACAAGAGTTATTTTTATATCCTAGATACAAGCCCTTTGTTGGATAAATGATTGCAAATATTTTCTCCCAGTCTGTCGTATGTCTTTTCATTCTCAAAATAGAGCCTTTGATAGGGCAAAGGTTTTTCATTTTGCTCAAATCCAATTCATCAATCTTTTCTTTTATGGATTGTGTTGTTGGTATCACATCTAAGAGTTCTTTGTATAACCACAGGTCACAAAGTCTTTCTCTCTGTTTTTTTATTTTAAATTTCAAAGTTCTATGTTTTACACGTAGATCTATGATCCATTTTTGAGGTAATGTTTATATAAATTATAAATTTATATAAATAAATTATAAACATTAGTTCAAAAATTATCTTAATCGTTGAGGTTAAGATCAAGGGTGTTTTGTTCTGTTTTGTTTTGCATATGGTTTCAATACTATATGTTAAAGGCTATCTTTCCTCCATTGAACTGCTTTCACAACTTTATAAAACATCACTGGGGCATATTTGTGGGTTATTTCTCTATTCCATTCCACTGATCTATGTGTCTATCCTTTTGCCAATATCACACTGAATTGGTTGCTGTATTTTTATAATAAATCTTAAAATCTGATAGTGTGATTTCTCCAACTTTATTACTTTTTTTCAAAATTATTTTGGTTATTATAATTCTCTTGCTTTGCCATATAAATTTTACAATCAGCTTGTCTGTGTCTATAAAAATAGTGCTGAGATCTTGTTGGAAATACATTAAATTTATAAATCAATTTGGGAAAGATACATCTTTGCTATGCTGATACTTTCAGTCCATAAAATAATATATGTCTCCATTTATTTAGGTCTTTTTTTATTACTTTTTGGCAGGGTTTTGTAGTTTTCAGCATACACTCCCTGTTAGTGTTTTTTTAGATTTATACCTACATATTTAATTTTTTAGAGCTAATATAATTAAAAATTTTTTCATTGCCAGTAGAAAGAAATACATTTGATTCTTACGTGTTGAGCTTGTATCCTGCAACCTCATTAAACTCACTTACTAGTTTAGGAGTTCTTTTGTGGATTCCTTGGGATTTCCTGCATAGACAATCATGTTGTCTGAAAATATGCTTGGCTTTTATTTCTCTTTTTAAACTTATTACACTGGCTAGGACATTCATGATTGTGATGACATTGGATATTCTTGCCTTGTTTACAATTTTAGGAGAAAAGCCTTCAGTCTTTCACCATTAAGCATGATGTTATTATAGCTGGGTGTTTTGAAGATGCCTCTTACCAGGTTAAGAAAGTTTCATTCTATTCTTAGTTTTTTCAGAATTGTCTCATAAATAGATGTTGAATTTTGTGTAATACTTTTTCTGCATCATTTGATATGATTACGTGATTTTTTCCTTTAGATTGTTAATATGGTGGATTATATTGCCTGATTTTCCAATATTGAAACTGTCTTATATTCCCAGTATAATCTCCACTTAGTCATAGTGTAAAACTGTTTTATATATTGAAGGATTCAATTCCTTAATATTTTATTGAGTATTATTGAGTTTATGGTCATGAAGTATATTTGGTATGTGGTATTTTGTTCTTGTCATTTAGTTTTGTTTTCTAGGATTGTTTTGCTCTAGGTTTGGTTTCTGGGTAATGCTGGCCTGATAAGTCAAGTTAAAAGTATTCTCTTTTCTTCAAATTTCTGGAAGAGATTGTGTAGAATTGATGTTAAATCTTCTTTAAATATTTGGTAGAAGTTACCAATGCAACTATCTGTGACTAGAGATTGCTTTTTTGAAATTTTCAACTGCAAATTTAATTTCTTTGTCATAGAATTACTTTAGTTATCTATTTCATCTTGAGTGAGTTTGGTAGTGTGTTGTTTTCAAGAAATTGTTTCATTTCATCCAAGTTTTTAAACTTGTATCAGTAGAGTTGTTCTTAGTATTCCCTTAATGTCTTTTTAATGTCTATGGACACTGAAGTGATAGTCCTTCTTCCATTCCTGATATTAGTAAATTATGGCCTCTCTGTTTTTTGTCAGTCTTGCTTAAGGCTTATCAATTTTATTAATCTCTAAGAGTCACCTTTGTTTTTATTCATTTTTCTCTATTGTTTTCTGTTTTCAACTTCTATTATTACTGCTCTGGCCTTTCTTATTTCCTTCTTTCTGCTTACTTTGAATTTTACTCCTATTTCTCCAATTTGTTTGTTTTTTTAATAGAAGTTTGGATTATTGATTTGAGACTTTTCTTCTTTTCTTAGACAAGCATTTAATGTTATTTTTAAATTTTTTGCAAAAAATTCTGTGTGGAAGAAAAATACGCAGAACTGGTATTGGGGTACATCAGATTTAATTTGAATTCAAGACAAAATATTTCTAAATTAATGAATCCATCACAGAATTTGAGAGAGGGGAACAAAGTGATTCCAAATGTGAAAGCTTTAGATGGTCCCGTGCAGAATCAATCACAGAGTTATAACAGGCAAGAGTTGTCAGGGAGCAAAGAACAAAGCACTCTCTGCAACACGGTGGGTGGCTCTTCTGCAAGGCTCTGTTCTGCTAAAAGACACTCTTACAGCCCTGTGTATTATCTTCAGTCACACATGCTCCAACCTTAATGACTCTTCTTCTAGGAAACAACAATATGCATTGTGCAAGTGTCCATTGTATGCTGTTTATAATATACTCAATTGCATCCTTGTGATTCACTTAATAAATATTAATAAATCTTTCCAGTGTGTTTGAGGCTACAAAAGAATCATGTTAAGCCCCATGCTTTAATAAAGTCATAGTTTCCTTAGGGGGAAACACAATATATACAAATGAGATGTATATCAATCAGTAATAGTGATCATTTATTTAAAACATACTATATTCCAGCCAGTGTATGTGCTGGTACTTTACATACATTTAATCTCTACCACCAACCTATAACTATAGAGAATAGGGAAGATAGTTTCATAGAAAGAATATAGGTTTGAGAGTCAGAAACCAAGTCTGAATCTCTGCTCTCACAATTAACATGACTTAAGCCAGTTATTTTAACTCTCTGAGCTTTAGTTTTTTTAATTTAAAAATGGGATAAATTTGTTGTGAGAATTAAAGTGATTAATATATGAAAAAGGCCTAGTTGGGTGAGGGACTAGGGGTTTCAAAGTCTAAATAATTCCATTATATTCAACATCACCACGTATCAGGTGTGAGACCTTCAGCAAGTTACTTAATCTCTCAATTTTGATATCTCATATATCAAATAGGGCTTATTAGATAGATGATAGATAAATAGATGACAGATTATAGATAGATAGGTGATAGATATAGAGATAGATAGATGACAGATGATAGAAGATAGATGACAGAGGTTATAGATAGATACTAGATAGATGATAGATAAGTAGATGATAGATGACAGATACATTACAGATAGATAAATAGATGATAGATAACAGATGATAGATAAATAGATAAATAGATAGGTGATAGATTATAGATAGATAGATAGTGATAGATAGATGACAGATAGGTGATAGATGATAGATGCAGAAATACGGACAGATCATCTTACCCTTCACCACAAAAACTCTCTTTTGGGTGTTCTCCTCTCAATTACTGGCAACTCCCTCAGATCAAACAACTTGGGGTAGTTCTTGACTCTCCCCATAACTCACAATCTCTGAGAACAAATCTCATTAGTTCTACCTTCAAAGTCTATTCAGACTTATGTTTCACCCCTACTGTCTCCTCCTCCATCATCATGGTCTGAGCCAACCTTCCTATTAACTTCCTAACTGATTTTCCCACTTCTACCCACAGTTCTCACCGAGGCAGCCAGAATGACCCATTTAAATGTAAATCAGACAAAATTTTCCTAATGGCTTCCCCTCTCAGTCGTAGTAAAAGTCAGTATTTGCAATGGCTTAAAACATTCTTCCAAAGTTCTCCCACCCCAGCCACCCATCCTACCCCACTCAGCCACCCCTGTGATCTCTTCTCCTAGGCCTTCACCAATACCTGCTCCACTCCAGGCCCACTAGCCTCCATGCTGTTCTGGGAACATTCCATGTTCTCTCCCACCACAGGGAACTTACACTTTCTATTCCCTCCACTCAGAATGTTCTTCACCTAAACAGTCTCAAGCATCTTTACCACATCTCGTTTAAGTTTTTGTTCAAATTTCATCTTCTTAGCAAGGTGTTTCCTGTCTACTCCATTTAAAATTCCAACGGTCTACTCTGCACCCAATATTCTCTATTCCCTTACCCTACTTATTTTTTATATAACATTTATCACACTGAGCAGTGTTATATTGAACTTACTTATTTCTTGTTGTCTGTTACTCCAACACACACACACACACACACACACACACACACATACACGAATGGGAACTCTATGTGAGAGCAGAAATTTGGGGCTGTTTTGTTCATTGTTGTATCCCCAAATCTGTAATAGTATCTAGCACATATTCACTCTCACCCTCTCTCTTGCTCCTGCCCCCAACCCTACCTCCATTCTCCTCCCTTCTCCTCTCCTCCCTTTCTCTTCCCTCTATCTCTTTCCCCTCCTATGAGACAGGTACTATTTTATTTAAGATAAATAAAAAAGCATCTGTGTCTTCAACTCACTGTCTTGATTGAGAAAACCAAAACAAAACAAAACACAATAAATACATATGAAATAAAACAAAATACAAAAAAAGGGAATGGTGAAAGGTTTAAAAATAGATCTGCTGTAGTCTAAGACAAACTTGGCAATAGCAATCCATTAAGGAGGAGACTAAGGGCCCATTGTGAGTTTGGTGCAGAAGTCTCCCCATCTGATCAACCCAGGGGGTTGATCAAAATGATTTGAACGTTCCTCTAACAGTGAGTCATCCATAATGTCGTGATTGCTTTTGCCTTTGTTTGCAGTTATGAAATGATCCTCACGCTACCATTCCTAATATTAGAAGATTCCATTCTAACCAGTACAAATTGTTAGGCCAGGATGTGGGTGTTTATAGAATGGGTTTATTTGTTCTCCAGTGGGCCTGGGTTACAGTGAGCTCAGCAATTACTGAATAAGAAACACATACTGGAACCTTCCCTAATTTGCTGAATGAGACTAAACAAGAGGTGCTTGGGGGCACATTCAGGGGAACTCACAGAGCTGGATGGAGGAATGGGGAAGGTGAGTCGTAATGGCTAAGGTGTTCCTGTATTATGAGAACGAAATTCCCCTTCTGAGTAAACATTTAGCAAACTGGCAGATTCATAACTCCAGGGTGCAAAAGGCCAAATGTGCCAATAGCAAAAGCAAGAAGAAGCCTCGAGGCCATACCTCCAATTGCCAAACCTTATTTCATTAGTGAAAACTTTTGGAGTGCTGCTTCATGCCCTAGAATTCTAACTGTATTTAAGGTTAAGGGAGGAATCTTTGAACACAAAGGGATCATCTAGGGGGAAGACAAACACATGTTCTTTAAAGGAGATCTTTGGAAAACGGTAGAAATAACAGCTCTTTGGGAACTTGGTAATATCTCTATGGTACCTGGTGATTTCACACACGTTATCTGACCATTTTCCTCAGGTAAGTACTATCATTTTCCGGATAAAATAGAGAACCGAGGCTCAGAGAGATGAATGACTTCCCCAAGAGGCAGAAACAGAAACGAATCATGGTCTTTTCCCTCCCAATCCTAGACGTGTCTTTCCCTACTGGCTATGATGAAATTCAGGGAGGAAAGAGAATTTATAAAATTCTGATCTAAAGTACTGTTTTCCAGCCTTGGTTGTACATTGAAATCACCTGGGAATACTTACAACTGTGATGTCTGAATACCTACAGTAGAGATTCTGGCTCAATTGGTCTGGGTTACAATCTGGACTATAAGATTTTTTAAGAACCTCCCCCCCCACCCCACCCCAGGTGATTCTATGTTTAGTCAGCATTGAGAATCACCAGGGGAAAATTATTTTAAATTACACTTTTCCTGATCTCTAATCTAGAGCTATTGAATTAGATTCCCATGGGTGAGTTGGGGACATTGTGTTATTTTGTAATCTTCCCAGGCTGTTCTAGTAAGACACCAGATTTAGTGACCACTGGTCTACCATGTGATCTTTAGAGCTGCTCAAGGTGAATAATACTATACCTTGAAGATCCAAGCAATGTTCCCACCTCCGTCCTTACCCGTGTTTTCATATGGAACTAATTTATCTTCACATATCTGGTTCTTCTCCCTAAACTGAGACTACTGATACTTGTTTCATCAATTTCTTTGGAATGTTCAAAGGAAAAGTGATGAATACCAATGTTTTAAAAGATATAATGCATCCTACACATGTAAGGTGTTGTTATTATTGCACCCCGCTGTTATTCCTGGTTTTTATCCCTAAAATGGATTGCCTTCCGAACAGGCCATCTCCATAGGAGAAGGAGTCTAGTATTCACACCCTACTCTCTCTTTTACCCTCTTCCTAACTCACAACGAGGCAGCCGATGGCTGAGAAGAAGGGTCACTGAAGATTCTATTTCCCATTAGAGGAAATAATACTTAGAGGAAGCTTGCCCCACTGAGGGGAAATGGAAAGAGATGAGAATTGTAGAGTCCCAGCCACGGGCACTTGTTGGCAAAGATACAAATTCAACCAAAGGACTGAAACATGAGACAATTTGCTTTCCCAGCACTCAAATTCAATTCAGAAATAAGACGGCCCATTACCAATAACATCCCATCGGGAGCATGCAGCTTCTTCAATCCAGACTGTGCCAGGACTTTCGGTGTCTGACCCTATAATGGGAATATTAGGAGTGACTTGGGAGTGGGCAGGAGATGCATACAGAAACAGAACACATTATACAGATGCTTTCTCATTTCAGGTCCAACTCCTAGCTTCCCAGAGGTTGTTTCAGGGGAATGACATAGGGGATTGACGACTGTAAGAACTTTTAACCCTTTCAACCCTAGGGAAGACTTTGCAAATCACTAATGACTGGGGTCCACCCCCAGGAATTCTGACTTAAATGTTTTCAGGTGTCATTATGTAGGTTTTAAACCTCCAGGGACACTACAGTGGGTAATCAGTCTTGAGACTCCAAGAAGAAAGGAGGCATGACAGAAGAGGGGACTGAGTCTGGATCTGCAGACCTCTACTTTGCCCTGGAGGTTCTTCTGTGTTCTCACTGCCAACCCATTGTCATTCCGACCTCAAGGGAATGTCCATCCTCACTTAAAGCTCAAGGCCAAGTGTCTCAAGGGATGGAAGTGAGTCAGTCATGATTTTTTAAAAGATTTGACTGTATTTTGAGGAAGAACTAAAGTCACACACACACACACACACACACACACACACACAAGACATCAGTAGGCTTATAAATACAAAGTTTTACTATAGTCTCTGTCACCTATGGTACTTGCCACAAGCCTGTTCCCACCAAAAATCCTGATGGGGACAGCTCCCAACTAGCTCGCCATTGCCAAGAGGGTGTTTTCCAGAGTATAAATTGATATTTCAGTGGATAGACGAAGATGTGAGTCAATTGTTTTCCTCAAGTTCCTCCTCAGAAAAGAAAGAATTGTTCTATATTCCAGTTCTTACATAGTCTTTCATATTCTTGAACTCTCTTGTAATTGTTTTATTTTAAACAATAATGTACTATTTAGGACAGGCACATTAACTGAATCAATGCTATTAATAGTTGAGGGTGTCTAATTTGCAGAGGTTACCTGACGAAATCATTGAAATCATAGAAGGCAACAACGTTCAGACCTCCACCCCAAAATCATATACTGAGTAATGAGGAGTCAGGTAGCATTTCCCATATGTTTGGTGATGTGTGTCTATACAATGATCAGTAATAATATGAATTGTAACTATAATAAATTGAGCATCCTTGGGCTGTGACACTGATGATAAAATGAATAATTACTACCAGTGATGTTAATGGCCATATATGGAGTACATATTGTGCTGTGGGCTCTGTACTAAGCTCTCACCATTTAATTCTCACTGCAAAAAGTCCCCACAAGCTTAATACTGTTACCTCTGTTTACAACTAATGAAACTTAGAGTCCAAGTCAAAATAACTTGCCCAGAATCCCATAACTAGTAAGTGGACAAGTCCTATTACTTAGACTTCTATGACACTGTATTTTTCAACCTTTAATTCTCCAGAGTTTATCCCAAGCTGTCTGAGGGCAAAGGCAGTCAGTCAAGCTCCATATTCTAGAGTTACACCTTAATCTAAGAGACTGGCTTTTATACAGTAGCTCCAGCTTGTGGCAGACTGAAGGAAATAAAATAAATTAGTAAAAGGCCTCTTTAATATTAACCCAGAGCATCAAAAAGTCCAGCATTTGACTAGAAATGTTTTTTGTAAACATTTTCAACTTCTGTATTATTTTTAAAAGGTATTTGTTCTATGGTATTCAATAACTCTTCTATGAAGGAAGTCCTGGGAATTATTCTCCCAAGCAGCCACTATTGATCACAGCGGGGGGAAAACTGGCTGACCTAAGTTTGAATCTGGGCAACCACATGACTTTGGGTAAGATATTTAACCACTTCTCATCTAAAAAATGGGGATAATTATACTTTCCTTGTAGAGTTATTATGAGATGTAAGTCGGATGTCATTTGTAAAGCCAGGCATACAGCATTTGTCCAACAAATGGTAGTTTTCTTACACCCTGAAAAAAACAATCGAAAAGGGTCCATCTGTACCGCCTTGTTGGTGCCAGTGTTATGGACCAAACCAAGGAGCCCTCTCCCTGACTCACTTTGGATAGACTCCTCTTCCCTAGTTCTTCAGTTCTCGGTTTCACCTTTTTCCTAGTCCCAAGTCTTAATCGCCTCCTTGATCAATTTTCTCTGGCTCCTCACATTAAGCAATAGACTGTCCCCCAAGATAATTACTCTGAAACTTTTAACTCATATCTCCAGCTTGCTGATTACAATCACTACAGGGAAGCACCCCTTCCAGGCCTTTCTCAACCTGGACAGGTGATAACACCTGAATGACCAGCTAGGCCAGAAGTCAACAGGCCGCAGGCACAACAGACTTTCCATCTCAAAACCACCACCCTGTCACGGGGGCTTTCTTGGGCCAATGCTTTAAAACCATTAAATGAATGAATTTCTCCTCATCTAGGGACCATCGAGATACAATTGATACCCCAGCAAGGCTTCCAGTCCATCTCGACCAAGAAGTCAACATGGTGGATCTCGAGACCCCTTCCCCTTTTAGATCAGATAGGGTGAGAGCTCCGTGGGTCCCCAATAGGTAGGGACAATGACCATTCTCAGCAGGAAGCAGATAAAGATGAGACCGCCAGTCCCTCAGCTTCCCATAGAGATTTGTGGGGATCACATCTCTCAAAGAGAATGTAAGTTAGATAGAAGAGGGGGAATCTCGGGACCCCTCCCCTGAGACTCCCCCAGCTGGAATAGTCACTGCCTTGATGCCACCCTCTCACGAGTAATCCCTGCCCCAGGCTGGGCAGCCACAGGAGGAAGTTCCAGGCAAATACAAGGAAGTTAGAGGGCACAAGAAGCCCACCAGTTTGGGTCAGTTCTTAATGCCTGCGCAGTGAGAGTTACAATGATCTTCATCTCACCTGGGCCTCGTTATACCGTCATTGTAATATCATACACAAGCCGGGAAGTTAATTAATATCATCACAGCAGACTGAACTCTGGGAAAGGGCATGCGCAGTTAGAAAAGGTGCTGTAATCGGCCCCATGTCAATCAAAATTGTCAATTAAAAGGCCCTACACCCATAGGGGCATAATCCCTTACACCTAAAGAAAATAAAAGGACCAAAGCCTCGTTAATCAGGGCTCTTGAGCCATATTCATGCTCGAGCCCTCTCCTCTTAGCAGTGTACTTTCCCTTTGCCATTCCCAGCCCTTGAGCCACTCTCCTTGCTGGGGTCACTCCTACCTCTTTGGAGTGTATTTTCTTTCAATAAACTATCTCTTTGTTTCATCTCTATACTCTGGTATGTGTCTTGTTCAGTTCTTTGCTTGAAATACCAAGGACCTGGACACTGTACCTAGGAGGTCCCCATTTTCTGGTAACACCAGTATCATTTGCAAGTTTGCACTGTGATGATTGCACTGTGCTCAAAGTGGCATTTTATTTTTAAGTGGCTCAGATTTTTTGAAAAAGGTAACACTTAACGCTAAGGAGGCTTTAAATACTAACTGGAGCTTACCTTGGGAAAAGAGGACACAAGTTTCCCACCTGTGAAGAGGCAGATACATGCACTGATGGAGCTTCACTGATGAAAAGTGCAGATCACAGGATGGTCTCTATATATACTCGGTCCACTTTGGTCAGTGTGCATGCTGGCAGTTCCCCAGACACAGGAATTCTCTGTTTACAGAGAAGCCATTCATTCAAAGAGCACTTATGGGTACTATTTGTATATATACAACACTCTATTAAAGCCATATAATCCCATTTGAGGTAGCTGATATAAGTCAAAATTAAAACTTAAATCTTCAAAAAATTATGTATACAGGAACACTAATGTGTTACTTTACATTTCATTAAAATTATTAATAAATTATTTGGTTAGCATTTTTGCAGATTTATATTTGACATTTAAAATATAACTAAATCTTTACTATTTTGTACATGGAGAGGATACTTTTTTTTAAAATCAAAGACAGTGAAATCTGCCAAAGTGGGGGGTCTATATTTTGGAAAGAGTAGATATTTCAAAGTGTAAGTCCCATAAATCAGAACATATGGTACATTAAATATTTCATAGTTAGGTAGCACAGGTATGTTTAAATCCTGATGATGCAACTTACTATCCTCAATTAACTTGTCAATAAGATGAGGATAATTGTATAGTATAATCTGCGGAGTTGATATGAAGATTAAATAAAATGACCTGTGTAAAGAGGCTACCTAGCCTGAGACCCAGCATGGAATAGATACTTGATAAATATTCATTCCTTTTGCTTTTTCCTCTGTGAAGATGAGCTTCACCTAAGCAGATTGTAATTCCACAGAAATGGTTTAAATATTCTTAGGAGACAGAGAAAACGGCTTTTAGCAGGCAGCTTTATACTCTCAGAACACCAACCAAAAATAAAATAAATTAAAAGTCAGTGTGAAAATTGTAAACATAGACTTATTCAGTTATTTTTATAAAGCTTGTAGAAAACATTTAAAATGTATAAATGAAAAAGAAGGAGGTGGGGAGCTGTCACAACTCAGTAACTCTGTGGCTTTAGAGAGTGTCTGCTCATTATGCCTCAGTTTATCCACCTTACTAAATAGGGATAAAATAGAGAAAACAAAGAAAATATTAACAGGCTGAAAGTTCCTCCCTGCAAAACTCATTATTGTGACATAAGAGTAGCTCTTATAAAACAATGCTGAGAATTCCTGTTGCCATATAATTAGGATGAATCACATTTTATTGCCCTCCATTTATTGAAAATCAAGGGAAAATCTAATTTTGAGTGGTGGCCATTTAGATGGAAATGATTGATCACCAAAGAACGTGTAATGCTGCTTTCTATTTCACAACTGGTCGCCATTGAAAAAAATTTAAATAAGATACCTAACAATTGAATTAAATATCCAAAAAGATTTTTTTTACACTGATTACTAGTCATTTTCTTGGGGCTTTGACGTGGTCCTCAATTTCTCAGGACCAACAAGTCTCCCAGTTTTGAAACACAAGGTAAGCTATACCACATAACTAACTAATAAAAAGCAGTAAGCAAAGCATAAGAACAATAGCCTACACTTGTAGAAATAAAGCACTTTCTAGCCACTACCTCATTTTATTCTCATTAATTCTGTGGCATGTTACAAGGCAGGTATGTCTTATTA
Organism: Lyroderma lyra; assembly: GCA_004026885.1. NCBI lineage: Eukaryota > Metazoa > Chordata > Mammalia > Chiroptera > Megadermatidae > Lyroderma > Lyroderma lyra. The sequence goes on along the minus strand of PVJL010000403.1, from coordinate 418,446 downwards.
TTCCCATTTCACTCATGAGGAAACTGAGGCACAGCAAGTTTATACAGCAGCTTGTAAAACCAGAAAGTGTGAGTGGGGGTGGGATGGTAAAGGGAAATGCTGACACCCTCTCAAAGGAGGGAGATGGTGGGCAAAAATGATATGAGGATGGCATCAGTTCTCTATGGGAATGGGATAGTAAATAATAAATGCAAATTTTTAACAGAGTGATTAATACGGTAGAATGTCCATTAACCAAGCTCAAGCAACCAACACTCTCAAGCAACTGGTTACTTGTGAGTGCTAGTTGCCTGAGTTCTGGTTAATGGAGAGTCTGCTTACATTTACGTGGCATCTACCAATCCCATATCCCCACGGGTGCAGGTTAACTGAGAGTCTACTGTAGATGGCAGCAGTGACATTCCACCTGCCTGCCATCTTCCATGGGTTCCTGGTCTCCAGCTTGGGATGTTTTGCAATTACTTACAAGAATGCAAGCAAGGTGGTTCATCTGGGCACCAATTAAAGTTTAAACTTTAAACTTTAAATTAATCTCAATGTGAGGACAAAAGAGAATTTGCTCCCAACCAGGCTTATTTGGGTGAATATAAAAGCAGATTACCCAAAATTTAAGAAAAAATAAATTTAAATGGGCTCTTTTTTACCGCACCCCTAGGGATTATTGACTGGAAGAATTTGCCTACTGTGTTAGTTAGCATGAGAAAGGGAAAAAACCAGAGCGAGGCAACCCAAAGTCAAAATCAATAACCTTTGTGAATCTGATCCATGGACTCTGCCTAAAGGGAATGAGGAAGAAACCAAGTTTCTTCCTTATGTAGAAATAAGAGCAATTGTTGATAGAAAAAGGAAAATCTTTTCCTTTTCTTCCCTCCCCAGAAAAAGCATGTTTAAATAACAGCACAATGATGCCATTCCAAACCACTGTATCCTAATTAGAAGACAAAAATGACATGCTTGGGGAAAAAAAAAAAACATATATATATATATATATATATATATATATATATATATATACACACACACACACACACACACACATACACACACACACACACACACACACACACACACATACACATTTCAGATCCAAATCATTAACGAAGTAGGGTGTCTCCCACCTTGGGTCTAGAGTGATTACACCCAGTAATTGACAACAAATTTGTAACCAGCCCTGTTGGCTCTGGTCAGATGCCAAGAATGGGAGATCAATGGATTGTCAGTTAGATGTGTAGATCCCTCATCGAAAGGCATTGAAACTTCCAGGCATGAGCAATGCATTTCAAATAGTCGCAGAGGCTTGAAGGAAAAGAAGGCTTTTGAGAATGAAAATCAGCCAGACACCTAGGTTGCTTTCTTGGTGCCAAATATCACATCGGTCTGGTCTGCAGACCTCTTTGGGACAGAATCAAACTGGAGCCCAGCATATGCAGCAAAGCACAGACCCAGCCCAGCATTTAACTCTCTGCCAACCTGAGATTAGGCCTGAGGACATTTATCTCAGCCAGGGAAGGAGGAGTGCCAGAAAGCTTGAATTTAGGTGACTGTCCTGCATTGCCTGGGACTTGCAGCACCAGTAGTAGGGAAAATTTTGATGTTGGATGGCAAATTCCTGCAGGTTTGGATTTGGACAAGGGCGAACAGAAAGATCTCCTTAATGAAGGATTTGGATGATGGATTATGGTCCTATGGTGATCAAACCACTTCAACCATTCCCACACAGAGGGATCACATCACCATCAATGGAAGCAAGCCAGCCCTAGGCCAAATTAAAAAGTAGGCCTAATCTGGCCTTGGCGTGCTGAAAGCTGGGTGTCTCTCCACCTGCCTCTCTTCTTTCAACATGCTCCACCTCCCCTGCCTTCTCCCTACATTCCACCCCAGCATGGCTCAAACCCTCCTTACTGCCTCTGGCTATCCAAGATCCCTCTTAACAAACCGGTTATCTGATGGAGGCCTTGCCCCACCCCAACAAACATTTTTGAGTCTTAATTGTGGAACAGACAAAATGCGACATATCAGAAAGACAAATATATGAAAAACATGCTTCTGAGCCTTGATGAGACGAGCCTTACTAATTTACTCAATGACATGTACTGAGTTTCCTACTGTGTGCAAAACATAGTGCTGGGCATGCTGGAGGATATAGAGATTAGGAATATGAATTTTCTGTCTCCAGAAATCCCTTGAAGTCAAGAAGACTTAAGAGGTAAGAGAGGTAGAGCTGTGTAATGGAAAGAACAATAATGTCTTGAGCAGTTACTGTAAAAGCCTCTAACTAATCACCCTGGTTTTGCTTTGGTCCCCTATAATAATAATAATAATAATAACAATAATAATTGACCTGGGCTGTACAAAAAGTATCCAGCTATGTAATATGCAAAATAGAGGCATTTGTGGCTGGATTTTTTTCTGAACAGCCCTTGGATATGATATGATATGATATGATATGATATGATATGATATGATATGTCATGATATGATATGATACAGTAGACTCTCAGTTAACCAAAACCATGGGGATTGTAAGTACTGGATAAATGTACCCAGCACTTTCAAGCAATCAGCAAAATGCTCAAGCAACCAGCACAAAAAAATCTATTTTTTGTGCTGGTTGCTTGAGCGTTTTGCCGGTTGCTTGAGTTCCAGTTAACCGAGGGTCTGTTGGATGTGATATATAATTCCATTCACCACTCCAAAGCCAGAGTTTTCTTTGTAAAACAAAAATCAGTCATGCCACTTATAGCTGAAAACCTCCCTGAAGCTTCCCATTGTACATAAAAAAGAACCCAGTGACTGACAAGGCGCTACTATTAATACGTGGCTGTTCCCACTTACCTCTCCATCTTATTTCAGACATATTGGCTGTTTTTCTCTTCCTCACCCATGCCTACCTCAGGGCCTCTATCTTTACAGTACCCTCTGACTGAAATGCTTTTCTTCTAGATTTTCGTTTGGTTGGCCTCATTTCCTCAGTTAAGACTCAGTTGGCATGCTCCTCCTTCAGAGACACTCACTGACAAGTCCATCTAAGGAGCGCCTTCCCCATCACTCCATGGCTATTTTCCTCATGACACACATCTCTGAAACTCTCTTCATTTTTTTTTTCTCAGAGAAAGCTCACACTTAACAAATCCAACATGGACATATTGGTCTCGCCTTCTCCAAACGTGCTCTATCGTCAGTCTTCTCTGTCTCCCTTAAAGACAACTCCGTTCTTCCAATTCTTCCATTAGCTCTGATAAAAAACAAACCCAGGAGTCATCCTGGACACCTTCCCTTCTGTACAATTCATCTGGAAATCCTACTCATTCTCCCTTCAAAATAGAACTACTTGCTGCGTTTCTTATAACGAACTTGCCCACTACCTCCTTCTTTTCACTTGCATTAGCCTCCTACCTGGTCTCACTTACTTTCTTCTTGCTCCCACCTCATCTATTTTCAACAGAGCAGCCAGGGTGACCTTTTAAAAGTTGATTGAGTCAAGTTATTTACCTCCCCCTAACTTCCCAGTGATTTATCATCTCACTCAGTCTAAAGCAATGTCCAGCAACTAGACTGGTACTGTCCAATATGGTAGCTACTACCCACATGTGGCTGCTGAGCCCTTAAAATATGGCAAGACCAGATTGACATAGGACTCTAAGAGTAAAATGACACTGGGTTTCAAACACTAACTTTGTATGAAAAAAAAAGAATGGGAAACATTTCATTCATAGCTTTATAATGATTACATATTTAAATGTTAAACTTTTATATAGAGTAAGTTAAATAAAATATAGTATTCAAAATAATCCAACCTGTTTCTTTTCATTTTTTTAACTGTGGCTACTAAAATTCAAAATTACATCTATAATTCACATTTGTGACTGACATTATATTTCTATTGGATGACGCTGATATAGGTGGTATATAGTTACAAGACTGGATGAGATCATCAAGGGAGTGGGTGGATACAGAGAACAGAAGTGTAAGGATGGAATCCTGGGTGCCCTGCAAACTTCAGAGACCGGAAAGATAGAAAGAAACCATTCAAGAAGACTGAGCAAGTGTTCACTGAGGTCAGAGAAGACTCAAGAGGTGTTATGTCCCAGAAGCTAAATGAAGAAAATGTTCCAAGCAGGTAGTGGTTAATTGTTTCAAGTGAGATGAAGATGGAGAATTGACAATTAGCTTTGACAACATGGAAGTCCTTGGAGATACTGAGAAGTGCTGTTTTAGTGGAGTGGTATAGATAAAAGTCTAATAATAGTGGTGCAAGAGAAGAGTGTGGGAAGCAGAAATGGAGACTATATGTATGGACAAGACTTTGAAGGAGTTTTTCAATAGAGGTGATAAGAGAAGTAAGAATGTAGCTGGGAGCAAGCATGGAATCAAGAAGGGATATTTTTATATGAGAACTACAGCATGTTTATATGCTGATGGAAATAAATTGATGATAAAGAGGAGAGACCTCTCTAAAATTGCTAGAGAAATCTTTTGAGTAGATATGAGGTCCTGGGACCTAGGGCACAAGAAGAGGGTTGTGCCTTAAACAGAAACATGGACAGTTCCTCCGAGTAGCAGAATGGCAGATGGAATATGGGCATAGATGCAAGGAGATTGGTAGAAGTCATAGGAGTAGCAAATAGGATATAGGTCTAAGTTATCAGGAATGACCTGGTAGTTTTACACTTGATCTTAGCCAAAAGGCCAAGAAGCGATGACCTGGTAGTTTTAATAAGGGAACTGGTGACGTTTTTCTTGATGGTCTCTTAGGCAGATTGTGGCAGGGAGGCTGTGAGTGTTGAGGAAAGATGGAAGGTGAGAGTCATGCCAGAGCCTTACCAGGGCTCTGGGGTTCCATTGAAACTTTGCTGTCATCTCCACTACTTCCTAAGACCTAGGACCACTGCCTGCCTCCTCCAAGTAAATCTTCCTCTAGCAGAGTTTGAAAACCCCTTAACTAAGCCAGCTTATACTTTCATGAAAAGGTTCACTAAACTCTACAGGAGAATGTGAGATGAAATAAGAAAGAGAAAGGACAAAATATCCACATTCCAAATATAGGTCTTTGATACCAAAATAGTTTTACCCAATCCCAAAAGAAGCTAGTATGACTGGAGACTTCATGTTTTAACTCAAAGAAAATACTTATTAATTGCTGAGACCAGAGGCATTACATACCACCAGGGAGGGAAAGATGTTTTGAGAAAGGGTCTTTAAGCCCTACCTGGCCATTGTCCCATATATGCAGCTACTCTCGTATAATGCCTTTTTTACTTCGTCAACAACAATAAAAACACATAAAAATTAGTCCAAGAATCAATGTTTACTAATAACTAGAAAAATAAAATTTTACCTGATACTCTGAATGACGATGTTCAGGACAAACTAATTGAGAACTAGCAAGATGAGTTGGAGACTAAGATCTATAAAAATGTTCTTAATGATTTTCACAATTGTTTTCTTAATAATGGAATCTTAACAAGCTGGTCAATGTTAAATTAATAACATGGAAGCATTCTAAAAAGCATATTGAACCATGATTTTAGCCCATTCACTCAAGGCTTAAAGCCATACTCTGTTATTTTCTTTCTTCCTAATAAAATATCATCTATTGGAAGGAAATATTTAAACAAAGAGATAAAGTTTAAATTATAAAATTAATAAAAAGGAAAAATGTTGTTTTTACAATAGCCATGCCAAGGCTATGTAGACACAGATCTACCCTTTTTCTGCAACTCGCTAACCTCATCCACTCTTCATGCAATGAATGATCACTGAGGATGGGTAATAAGCCAGATACTTTGCTACTTACTAGAGATTCAAAGAAGAATAAACTACCATTCTTACCTCTACAGTGAACCCATATCACTATCTGATTGGAGAAAACAAACGCAATACAATATTGGTGGTTTGAAACATTTGCAGTGGGCTCGAAGAGGAGAAATTTGCTAAAGAGAAGAAAAGCATGCCAAAAAGGAAGTCAAAGGAAAAACTAAATGAATGAGACTGCAACAAACTCAAAAGCTCCTGCAAACAAAAGAAATCATCAACACAACAAAAAGGCAATCAATTGAATAGGAGAAGATATTTGCAAACAACACCTCCAATAAAGGGCTAATATCCAAAATATATAAAGAACTCATACAACTCAACAACAAAAAAAAGTCCAGTTAAAAAACGGGCAGAGAACCTGAACAGACATTTTCCTAAGAACAACATATAAACGGCCAACAGACAAGCAAACATGTTCACCATCACTAGTTATGAGGGAAATGCAAATCAAAACCACAATGAGATACCATCTAGCTCCTGTTAGAATGGCTGTTATCAATAAAAAAATACAAGTGTTAAAGAGGAAGTGGAGAAAAAGGAACACTAACACATTGCTGGTAAGAATATAAATTGGTACAGCCACTATGGAAAACAGTATAAAGTTTCTTCAAAAAATAAGGACAGAGTGGCATAGTGGTTAAGGCTTCAGTGCTGTCAACGCTGAGGCCTGGGTTCGATTCCCAGCCAAGGGAACTACCCCCATTAAAATAATAATGGTAAGAAGAAGAATAGAATTACCAGATGACCCAGCAATCCCTCTTTTAGGTATCTACTTGAACATTTTGAAAACACTTATTCGTAAAGATATATGAGGCCAGACAATTTCACAAAGAACACATCCTAGAAAGAGTGCTACGTACCTCACTGCTGAATATCACTACGGTCACCTTCAAAGTACTCCTTTTGGGAAACTGTGCACCAATGCCAGTTTGTACAGTGCTGCCAATGCAAGTGCACAGTGGCAAGTTTGCAAACTTAATGGTCAGATTTTGGATCCGACAATGGATGGCTCTGATGGCCATTCCAGAAAAAGAGTTCCAAAATCTCTTTGAAGGGTGGACTAGGTGCTGGCATTAGTGCATAGCTTCCCAAGGGGAGTACTCTGAAGGTGACCATAGTGATATTCAGTAATGAGGTATATAATGCTTTGTCTAGGATGAGTTCATGAAATTAATTGTCCGACCTCATATGGACCCTTACATTCATTGCAGCAGCATTCACTGTGGCCAAGACATGGAGACAACTTAAGTGTCCTTTAACAGATGGTTGGCTAAAGAAGATATGGTACATATATACATGGAATATTACTTGGCCATAAAAAAGGTGAAATAATGCCATTTGCAACAACATGGATGGATCTTGAGATTATCGTGCTAAGTGAAATAACTCAGATGAAAAAGGACAAGAATGGTATTATTTCACTCATATGTAGGATATAAAACTGAAAGCAACGAATAAACAAACAAAACAAATTCAAAAATATAGACAGTAGAATCGTAGTTACCACAAGAGAAGGGAGTTAGGAGGAAGGGAGGGTAAGTGGAGTCACATACATGGTGACAGAAGGAGACTAGACTTCAAGTGGTGAGCACACAATAAAGTATTGTGTATCATTCTATAAAGTTGTACACCTGAAATTTATATATGTTATTAATCAATGTTACCCCAATAAATTTAACAAACAACTTTTTTAAAAAGCATGCTGAGCAGACAGAAGAGCAGTAAACGTGGACTATGTGGTTCTATGTGGCAGGACTATAGCAAGCTGAAATGAGGGAATAGATTGCTTATTGAATAAGTATCCAAATTGTTTGCCCCACTCCCAGCCACCATGCCCCGTTCTCACCATCTCACCCCACCCCCAAACTCCAGGAAATCCCAATATAGCCATTTTTTATAAGAAATCCAAATGCAAGTATGTTGTGATTTTTGTAAACATTACTGCAGACTTAGAGACCACAAGGAAGGATCTGAGTATAAAGTTTGGCAATGCACCTCTCTCTTACCCACTTGTGCCTCATCACCTCCTCACTACCTGGCCATCCCACATCAGTCCACACCATCTCACCCTGACCCAGCTATGCAGAATTTCTCTTTTCTTTCTGGAATTTTGTCAATTTCCAACAATCAGAGCTTAACAATAGACAATACCCAAACAAAAGTGACTCTCCCTCAAAAGAATTTTCTTACTATCTGCTATAATGATCAAATCTTCTCCCTGTGATTCTATTTCTAAACACATTTCTAATCTTAGCACTTCCATTTTCAAAATCCTTCAGTGTCTCCAGTGTCTCCCTCTAGCCCAAAGAGTAAATCCAAGCATTTAGGAAGCTCCACAATCCACCTCAACCTATGTTAACCCCTCTTTTCTTCTACACTCTTCCAAAACTTAAAGCCTTCTTTGTTTCCTATACATTGTGTAATTTTATTTTTCTGCATGGCTTTGCTCATAAAAGACCTCTTTCTGACATTACCATTCCCCATTTACCCATTGTGAAAATTCTAATCAGCCCTGTACTAATGTTTCCTTCTCGGTATAGCTAGGTTTCTCAACCTCAGTGGTACTGACATTTTGTGCAGGAAAATTTGTCAAGAGGGGCTGTCCTGTGCATTGTGAGATGTTTAGCAGCATGTCTGGTATAGGAGTCCCTGAGCCCAGTCCACAACCTCATATGGACTGGCTAAGAAATCTGTAGGTCCTCCACATCATATGGAATGAATGTGTGCTGATTGTACCCTGATGCAAATGCAGGGACTGTGATAGAGATCTGTGCAGACACAGATGGAGTGTGTGTGATTATGATGTGGGCACCAGCTGATTGAGCTTTACTTGCCCTACCCTTAGTCCCCCTAGCTGAACATTAACTTAGACCACCTATTACTAGTTGTCAGCACACAGTCCCATAATCCCCTTTTCTCCTACATCAGCTAGCCTTAGGCACTTTGCAATCCTCCTGTTAAGCCTTATAAAAAGGCAGAGAAGAAAGCCTCAAGAATTCTCTTCCTTCAAGATGGCCTCTCCCTCTTGATCAAACTTTTGTGTCTTGAGTAGTTATTCCATGCATCTCAGGTGAGTCCCAGCTGGCCTGGAGACTCATAAGTGGTGACCCTCATGTGATTCGAGTGGAATCCATGTGCCCAGAAGAAACTCAGAGGTCACATCCCACAAGGAATTCCGGTAAGAGACAGTCCCTGCTCACTCTTTGAGAAAGGGACCAACACACGTAGTACAGAAAGGGGTTTTCTAACATGGATCAGTAACTTACTAAGGAACAGCATGTTTATGTTAAAACTTTGCAACAGTTACTTAAAGCTGCTCAATGAGCTGTTGAACCAAAAGCATTGCAACAACTATTACGTGCTAAGAGTTCTGCCCATGGTTCCCCAGAAGGCATTTTAGATTTAGAACTTTGGGAGCTGTTAGGAAGGGTACTTAAAAGATGGTTTAAACAGGACAACATATTCTACTTCCTGTGTTAACAACTTGGAGCTTTGTTCAAACAGCCCTCTGTCCACTCCACACTCCAGAACAAAAAATAAAAGGAATTTATTCTCAGCATGGTGGAAGCTCTAGGAGGTGGCTATTAGTTCATTCCACGTGATTGGAAGATTTTAGTAAAGACTTTAGAGTCTCCTGCTAAGTACACTGGCAAATGGAATATTATGACCTTTCTGCTCGACAGTCTGTCCAAAACCCAATTCCTCAGATGCAGCATTTGACCCTGGCTGAACACCGCGGACCCACAAAAAAATCCTATCAAACTCCTAGCATCACGTGGTGACAATTGAAAAGTCTTGATCAACAAGCGTCACAATCCTCTGACTTCTGGTCCATCTATACCAAGACCTATGAACTCAACAATGCGCCCTAGCTGCCTTCCTTGCTATGAATCCTTCACCCTCATATTCCTTCATAAAAAAACAAAGAAGAGGGAGATGTAGGTGTCCCCAGGCCCAGTCCACAACCTCACATGGACTGGCTAAGAAACCTGTAAGGCCCCCACATCACCTAGAAGAATGTGTGCTGATTGTACCCTGACGCAAATGCAGGGACAGTAATAGAGATCTGTGCAGACACAGATGGAATGTATGGGATCATGTGGGTGCCAGGTGATTGAGCTTTACTTGCCCTACCCTTAATCCCCCCAGCTTGAACATTAATTTAGACCACCTATTACTAATTAACTCTGCAGACTACTTGTCTGCACACAGTCCCATAATCCCCTTTTCTCCTATGTCAGCTAGCCTTAGGCGCTTTGCAATCATCCTGTTAAGCCTTCTACATAAAGGTGGAGAAGAGAGTCTCAGGAGGTTTCTTCCTTCAAGATGGCCTCTTCTTCTCCCTCTTGACCAAATCTTTGTGCCTTGATTAGTTATTCCATGCTTCTCAAATGAGTCCCAGCTGGCTTGGAGACTCACACTCTGGCATCCCACCAAATGTCAGTAGCTATCCTCACCCCCACCCCACTATATGTAGTTGTGACAATTAAAACTGTCTCTAGACATTGTCTAATGTTCTCTGGACTTCAAAATTATCCCTGGTTGAGAACCCCTGCTCTTTAAAGCAGTCTATGGTTACTCCCATAGGAAATCATTTCATCCCATTCTTTACCTCATGACATTTTGTACCTCTATTAAAACCCCTGTCACTAAACTACTAATAAGAGCAAAACAGTTACAGCATTTAGCACCATCTCTTTTATTTCTGTAGGTGGTTATATGTCTCTCCTTCCACTGGGTTTGTGAGCTCTTTGGAATCAGGGTATCTCCCTAGTATCTCTAGGACCTAGCATAGTGTCTTATCATAGTGGGTAATCAGAACATGCTGGCTGAATTCATTTGATAGGCCACTGACTCTGCCTGTCCTCTGACTAGCCATTTGATGAATACATCATTTGGAAGATTGAGCAGCTAATTATTCTAATGCTATGTTGCAAGGTTCTGTCCATACCTGGAAAATTATAAGAACAATGGATCCTGAAGAGTTTGTTTTATTTTTCTCTTTACATTTTGGGATAGTTTGTAGTTGAGTAAATATTAATTTTTGGACTCAGTTTAGGTCAATGTGGTAATGTGGTTCATTTCAATAAATATTTTAGCTTGAGTGGGATTGCAGACTAATTTTTTTTTTAAGTTTAAATTGTAAATACAGGGTCTGGTAGAAGTAACGCCTGAACTTGAGTTATGATTTTATTACAAAATCATAACCATACATGCTTGTGATTTTGCAATAAAAGATTTGGTATAATTACCAGCTCATAAAAAAAGAAACATTATCTGTGTAACCATAAGCATGTAGGATTATGATTTGCAATAAAATTATAACTCAAGTCTGGGTGTTACTTCTGCCAGATCCTGTATAAAGTAGAAGTCCAAACAATAAAACGTGGTACTTCAAAAGATGCTAGTAGATAGCATTCTGGATTGCTTCCTTTGCACGGTTTTATTTGCCCAAATCTCTTAAAGGATAGGAGCATCTGGCATTTCTCCTCTCTCCCATAGCACTTGTTAAATACTTTTGAGTTAACTGGCTGAAGCTTCTCAATGAAGGAAAAGGAATCTATTGACCTAGAATGCTCCAGAAAGTTCTGACCAATGATACAGGTCAAAATGTTATGTGGGTCTTGTGGAAAAGGTGCTTAAAAGATGCTGACTCCACTAGGAAGGGTCACTTTTATCCTTCTGCAGTACCTTTGTTTTCCTGGCCTGTAATTCATATGTAATAACTTAAACTCCTATAAGCATCTTAAATCATGAGTAAACTTGATAGAGGACATGTCTTAGGATGGTGGGCAAAATGACAGAAGATTGGATCCCTGCTGATACTATGGAGCTGTCATATTTGCCCCAAATTACCTATCTCTGGATTTCTTTTACTTACTTTAAATGCACTATAGTTTTGGACTTGTGTTTCTATGCAACTATTCTTTTTTATTAAATTTATTGGGGTGACATTGGTTAGTAAAATTAGGTAGGTTTTGGGTGCACAATTCTATACTACATTGTGTATATGTTGCATTGTGTGCTCACCACCCAGAGTAAGTTCTCCTCCTGTCACCGTATATTGACATCCCCTCCCTCCTTCTATGCAGCTATTCTTTTTTTGTTTCCATTAAATTTATTGGGGTGATATTGGTCAGTGAAATTACATAGGTTCCAGGTATGCAGCTATTCTTAATATTAAGTGATAAAAAATAATTATAATTTAACAAAATTTTTGAATGCCTACTATGTGCTAAATTTCTAGGTCTCAATAAACAGAGCACATCACAAAAACTTCACAGTTTTCAGAAAATGCAAATATTTATGTCATATTTGGGACTTTCTGAATCAAAGTTTACATGGTGGGCCTCTAGTATTAAAAATATGTATACATATATATGTACATGTACATATACACACACTATTATATATGTCAACAAGTTAGATAAATTAGACATGAATATATATTGTCATATATCGTATATAGCATGTATATGTGAGGGCTGTCCGGAAAGTACCCAGCCATGTAACATGAAAAATAGAGGCATTTATGGCTGGATTTTCTCTGTACAACCCTCATATATATTTATATTGTTTTTATATCCTTTTATACTCCTTTTTATTTCTTTAAGGTTGGTAGTAAAGTCCTCTTTTTCATTTCTGTTTTTAGTAATTTGAATCTTCTCTTCTTTTTCCTCAGCACCTAGCTAAAGATTTGTCAGTTTTGCTGATCTTTTCAAGGAACCAAATTTTGGTTTCATTGATTTTTCTCACTTGTTATTTCCATTATATTGTTTCTATTATCTTTGTATATATTTAATTTCTATAATATTTTTATTTTATTTCTGCTCTAATCTTTTTTTCCTACTTTCTATTTACTTTGGGTTTAGTTCTTTTATAAGTATCTTAAGATAAAAGGTCAGGTTATTGATTTGAAGTCTTCTTTTTTTTTAACATAGGTATTTATAACTATAAATTTCCCTCTAATCACTGCTTTAGCTGCATCATGCATCTATTTTTAAAGCCTTGAAAAAAATTCTGATGTGCACACTTGGTGAAAACATGTTGTACTTCTTTGCCACTGTAAGATTTTTGTTTGTTTTTTTCTTTCATTTTCCAAGATAGTTGCTGACTTTTTAAGTAGACAACGGTTTGATTATAAGGCAAAGTGCCTCAGTTTGTGTTTGGTTGGGTTTACAGCTCAGATATTTCTTTCACAGTCTAATTAAAAAGCAAGGGTATGTTTGTTTAACTAGGTCTTCTCTTCAGAGTGAAGACTTCCTAGGTTTCATGAGTCCTTCTTAAAGGTCCCTTTTAGTTGGAAGTTACCTTCTCTGCCTGTACTTCTAAGATGCATATTTTTGGCACTCATGACACAGTGTTTATGTCCATTAAACAGAGGTCAGCTAATAGAGAAAGCTCACGGTGCTACCACAAACCTTTCTGTTGGCTTGTGTACTTTGCTATTTGCCTTGCTTGTCCATAATTTGGCAGCATCATTCCCCAGCCCATGTGACAAGTGACATCATTGCTATAATGAGAATTCCAAGCAGCACCACTGGATCGAAGCCCATCTGTGTGCCTGCTCCCACACTTGACAAAACAAATTCCAAATTCATTCAGCATGCCAGTGCCATTTAGTCACTGTGACATATCCCAAATTTTGGACTGTGTGCAAAGACCAATCTGTGCCCACAAAATTAATCATGGAACACATTTTATGACGTTTGACAACAACTTAAAAGGTTCTCATCTCTGGCAGGTGGCTCTGCCAATCTGCAAGTATGTGCATGACAAATTCTAAACAATGTATTGTGTGGCTGAAAATATATTGTGCAGGATGCACACCCTGGAGAGAACCAGAGTGAAGAACCAAATAATCCTGAAGTCTGTCTCAGGAACACATAGCCAGACTGCTATCTTGTGATGGAAGGAGGATGGCCCTAGGGACACACTGAAAGCCAAAGAAAAGGCAACAGCTCGTGTGCCAATAGATGCTGAGAACATTGGCACAATTGCCTGTGTTGGCAGGACCAAGAGTTTGAGATGGCTAATTTAAGCGACAAGATCCTGGCAAACAGATTTATTTAGGGCAAGGGTACGTCAGAAAGATGCCAGAAAAATACATCAATCTGTGCCTTTCCATGTACTGGAGACTGATGATGAAACAACTGACATTAAGAAAGTAAACCCTTATACTTTGATATAATCTGCAACTTATCCTAACAAAAAGTAGGGTTTACTTTAGATCTCTGGTACTTCAAGATGGAACTTGGTGTTCTGATCTGATATCTACGATCAAGGAAACGTCCCTTCAAAAGGTGTTTTTAATGAGATTTCCCTATGTTGTTGTGTTTAATTGATTAAACCAAGTGTTTTTATATATTTAACTTATTTTAAAACACAGGCATATTTTTCAATATCATGCCTGTAAAATAAAGGAAGCCATTCATCCAAAATTTTACTTTTCTGGGAAGTATATTATAGGAACTCAGTTGCAGAAAGAAAGAAGTTCAAGACTTTAACTGTAATGTTAGAAGCCTGAATAAATCTCTTTAGTTAAGAGTAATGTTTTACTCTGCAAGAGGACATAACTGTTTCAAATGTCCATTCTTTACAGTAGTGCATATTTGTGTATGGTACAACCGGCAGTAAAATAGTAAAATGTTCCACTTGGAGTGTCTTGCTTCCTCCTTATTACTTTCCATTTTTCTAGCTTCTCTAGATAGCCTCCTACCCACAATTGCTCCCCACTATTCTTTTTTTCTCTTAATTAATGCTGTCTCAGTCCATTGCATTTGCAATAGGTTAAGAAAGCTTTCATACTTAGCCTATTTAGGACTTTAATTTTTTATACAAAGATTAAATTTTCGTAATTTAGCATCACTGGGATTTGTCTAGACTCTTCCTCTTCTAATTTGACTGTTCTCTTCATCTCCAATGGAGGAAGTAATATTCAGAAGCAATAGGTGAAGGCAAGTTCTTCCACAGGAAGAACAATTCTAGATTAGGAAGCCTAGAGATTCAATAATCTGACAGAGGCATCCAAGCTAAAGCAGCTTGCCCCATTGGTACTCACAATGGCCTCCTTTGAGACACAAGACAGCGATCAGTCTTTTTTGTAAAGAGGAGGAGTCAGACTCTCTAGGTCTCTCTCCCAACTCTAAAATTTGAGGAATTGTAAATTAGGATGGGACATTTTAGAGGATCTCTCCTTACATATTAGCTGATTCTTTTCTGTGTTTTGTACATTGAATGCAAATAGGTTGTTAGTTAATTGATTCATATTTTGATTAAAAAGATCTTAAGTTTCTTTTTCTTCCTTACCTATGCTTCAAATAGGTAATTAATAACATGTAACTGTTCTGATTCCCAATCCTTAGAATGTGGCTTTTTATCATTTTTATTCACTCTCAAAACTTTTAGGATCTTATTTATCCCTGGAATTCTGGAATTTCATGATGATTATGTATGTTAAGACATTACCAAGGACAAAGAAAGAAGCATTCAAAAGGTGCACAGTAAACAATCCACAATACCTGAGAAGAGTTCCTCTTCCTGCCAGGCAGAGTAGAACCACATAATTCACCAGGGCCATGGGTAAAGAATTTAGAGGGTACTGCCTCAGTAGGGGGATACAATTAGCTCTACACAAAAGGCTTACCAAGTTCCACCTACCAAAGCTTAAAATCAAGCCTCAAAGGGCAAAATGATTCCCAAGCATCCTATCTGCATTTCAAAGCAAATCTCAAATATTTAGAGGACTACAAAAATATACAGCATCCAAAAACATAAATTTCACAATGCCTGGTATCATATATATTGTATATAAAATTACCAGTCATTCAAGAAGCAGGAAATCATAACTCATAATAACAAGAAACATCAATTGATAGAAACAGTGGCAGAAATAGCACATATGACAGAATTAGTAGACAAAGATATTAAAATTGTCATTATAATTGTGTTCTATCTGTTCATGAACCTAGAGGAAAGATTGAGCATGTAGAGTAAGGACATAAAGATGTAAACACGCACACACACACCCCTCTAAATCAAACTGCTAGAGATAAAAATTGCAATATCTGAGATACAAAATCAACTAGTTGGGATTAAGAGAATCTTTAAGAAAAAAGCTTGAAAAAACAAAACAAACAGAGCATCACTGAGCTGTGAGACAATGTCAGGCAGTGCAATATACGTGTAAGTGGAGTGACCAAAGGAGAGGAGCTGCAGGATGGGGAAGAGAAAGCATTTGAAGAAATAAAGGCTATATGTGCATTTGTCTGCCTTCACAGGGTCTTCTCAGTGCCTAGCAAGGCACCTGGTAGACATCAGACACACAAACACTTCGTGAACACATTTGTGGCAGAGCAATGGATGATAATAATCATTTGAGTGCTATTGTGGGGTATAGGGCAACCAGGGACCGAAGACAGAAAACGGTGTGCAGAAAAGGAAGCTTAGGAGAAGTGGCATGTCTTCAGCAGGGCCCTGAAGGATGAGTTTGGTTGGTTATACATTGTAAAGAATCAGAGGAATTGAATAAGGGTATGCCACATAAAAACAACACAAATCCAGACATGGAAGCAAGAATAAACACGGTTTTGAGTATGTAGTAGTCCCCCTTTATCCATGAGGGATACATTCCAAGCCCCCACTGGATGCCTGAAACCACAGATAGTATCAAGCCCTATGTATACTATGTTTTTTCCCACACATACATACCTACAATAAAGTTCAATTTATAACTTAGGCACAGTAAGAGATTAATAACAACCAATAATAAAATAGAACAATTGTGACAATATACAGTAATACAAGTTATGTGAATTTGGCCTCTGCATGTCTCTCTCTCTCAAAAGATCTTATTACTGTATTTACCCTTCTTCCTCTAGTAATGATGTGAGATGATGAAATACCAAGCCTATTTCTGAACCTGTGAAATAATCCCTTACTTGCAGTAAATGGTTTGGTGTCACTCGTTTCAGGGGATCCCTGATTGAAGTCTGTCTAAGTTCCATGCTTTCGGGTGCAACACAGTGCTGTCAATCAGAACACATTTTCTGTTCATGGCTGCCGCCTGCAAATTTAAGGCCTTTTCCATCTCAGCTAAGGCACGGTGCCCGTAACTTTTGCAGGTTGAAGTGTAATAGCAAAACTAATGATAATTTCTTTTTTCTTCTTCATAGGCTGACCAGATGTACTTTTAAAAATGGGACAGAAAACAACAGTGCTTTCCTGTTTCAAATGGTAGGTATGGTCAGCCTACTGATACCTTGAATTTAGCCCAGTGAGACTAGAGTGACCAATTGTCCTATATGTCTTATCAGCCTACTTCTTCACAATTTCACAGGTAGGAGATTTGTTCGTACTACATCTTAGCAACCTCAGTATACATTTTGTCTTCCCTTATTAAATCAAGAACCTTCACTTTTTCACCTAAAAGCAGCACTTTATGGCTTGTCTTTGGCACATCCGAATTGTCAGCATTAACTACTCTTATGCTTTGGGGCCATAATTAAGTAAAAGGTGACGAACACAAACACTGCAATACTACAAGAATGGATCTGATAACTTAGGCAGCTACTATATGACTAATGTGTGGGAGTGTATACAGCGTGGACACACTTGACAAAGGGATGATTCACAGGCTGGGTGGGAAGTATCAGGACAACGTGAGATTTCATGATGCTAGTCAGAAGCGCACAATCCAAAACTTATGTTCATTTCTGGAATTATCCATTAAATATTTTTGTACTGTGGTTGAGCACAGATAATCGAAAACACAGAAAACAAAACTGCAGAAACGGGTGGACTGTTGCACCATTTCGAATAGAGCAGTGGTAGCACTTGAGGGATAACAGAAAAGAGATTAGATCAGTGAGTGGTTCCCAACCTTTTCCCACTTGTGTGCATCTTTTAAATCCATTTCTATAAATCGTACCCTTTGTTTTTATGTTTTTAAACACTGACACGTTTGTTCAGGGCCTATCTTAATGTAAAATAGAGGAAATGAGGTAATAAGTTAGGAAAGAAAAATTACTACACTAAAAGTACAAACCACAGATTTAATTTTACAATTTAGTTAAATGTTGATAAAGATGATCAAGTATTTAAACAATAAATTTTTAAAACTACTTGAAAAGAATCACAACTAAAGCTAATGCACTTTTACTCCATCAATAACTAAACTGATCAGTCTGGCTATGGATACAGCTATATCTTTGGGGAAGTTCTAGAAATGTCACAGATGGATTGTTCTGAAACTGCATAATGATTGGTAGAAGAGTGGTTTGGGGGAAGGGTTCATAGCCACACCCGCACCAATCATCATTCATTAATGTGATCTAATTTTGAAGTGTCTCCAGGAACTGTGATTCCAACTTAACATTTATTGTTCCATAACTAACATTTTGCATTTTTATACTTTACTTGTTTTTTCGTCATTACTGATTATTTTTCATGTTCCCCTGAACAGCCCAGCATGTGGGGGGTGGGTGTGTGTACATGTACCACCTCTGGGGAACCCATGGCTTAGATGGATGAGTTAGGGTCAGAGTATGAAAGTCTTTAGAAACAGGACAAGTGGAGAAACCAATGCAAGTTTCTGAACACAAACCTTTGATGATAAAACCAGGGTTCCTTGGGGGTAGGGGTGTATAGTGGTGACATTCATGGTAGACTAGAAGAAAATATTGTTGTTGAATGGAAAGGGTGGGCCAGGGGCAACCAGGAGGTTGTTAAAACAATCCTGTCATGAGGTGTTGAAAACTTGGGAGCTCGCCTAACATACCAGCACAGACTAGAGCTTGAATGTTAGCGGAACTTAAATATTGCGTCAATTAATATTTCACTTAAATTAAGGACTACAATTTTTTTGGTTCATGAAATTTTTAAGTTGCCCTAAAAATCTGTAATGCATTAAGAATATTTGCATCAAACTATTTCACTTACTGTAAGATTCCAGCTCGACATTTTAAAATTACTTTGTGGTGCACCCGAGTGCCTTGTTCTGTCCGTCACCCAGGCGTGTTTCGTGATTTGGGTGCTTTTCATCCATACTCTAAAATAAGATTTGTAGGGAGGATTTGCGCCTTGGGTTTTTCAAATTACGGCAATGCTGCCACAAAAGGAGAGTTTGTAATATTCCTTTGCACAGTTCGGTGTGAATTTAAAAATGGAAAGAAGCTCGGATAGGGAAACTGAGCCGTAAGCGGCTCCGTGGGCACAGATCCGCCAACGCTGAGGCTGGGACGAGCATCCAGACGCCGCCACGTGAGCGGAGCACTCCAAGTAGCGGGGAGAAGGCTTGAATCCCGAGGCGGGGAGCAGGGGCCGGCAACCTCGGGAGCTGGGAGTATTCCAGAACCTTACAAACGCTACAGGGGAGCTCCCGGCGCTGCTGCTCAGGGACCACGACCCCGAAAGGCCGGCGGTTGCCGTCTCACGGTGCTGCCGGGTCCCGCCCTCCCAGCTCCGATAGGCCCCGCCCCTCGCCGCAGCCCCTCTGTCGTCATTTCCTGTGGGTCTGCGGGCAAAGGGAGAAGATGGCGGCGCTGGGGGAACCTGTGCGGCTGGAGAGGGGTGAGTGCGCGCAGGCCGGTACCGAGGAGGGCGGAAGGGGTTGGAGGCGTGCCTTGTCCCAGCAGGGGAGGAAAAGCGGCCCAGGCTCGGAGACTCGGAGCCAGGCTGTCCCTCGCGCTAGCGCCGGTGACCGTCGACATTGCTGCGCCGGGCCTCAGGGTTGGTGCTTGCAGCCTCTTGACTTTGATACTCAGACCCCTCCTCTGTCCACTCAGACTCTCCCGGGGCACAGCACATGTGGACACCACCTGTCCGCGTTCGCAGACAGGCGCTGCACACGCGCTTCCTAGCTGGCACGGCGGACGCGGCGTTCAGAGTCCTGTTAACCCGGGACGCAAACACCACACGCCCAGTTTGCCCAGACTGACTACCCGCATTGCCTGTATTTGTTCACGAACCCAGTGCCCCCACCTTCACCCACTTACCGGCACATTCCCACAGAACCCCCTTTTATTTATGCACAGACTCGGTCATTACTACAGCCTCACTTTTGTTTTGGAGTGTTTCCTGGCTTAGGTGTCCTTCCCAGGTACAGAGAAGGTGCTTTAAAAACAGTCCTACCGATTTAATCTTAGGAAGAAAGTTACGTAACTAGGCGGAATAGTTGTAGATTGTAAAATATTTTGAATATGCAGTCCTACTCCTTTACAAACTCTTCACTTGCAAACTGTGGTTAGTTCCTTGTTTTTTAGAGCAGACTATCAAGGAAACTGCTAAATAACTGGAAACCGAAAAGTCAATGAAAATACATAGTCATGCCCCTATCAGGGTCCTGTTACAGATTTTCAACAATCCACTTTTTTCTTCCCAAATCTATTATTTCACACAATTTCAAGCATGCTTTTGACAAACCAGTATTAGAAGTCATTGGTTAAGAATCAAGCAGTACAAAGTAAACATTTTGAGTACTAGTAATTAGTAAACAGAATTTAGGAAGCAGATTGAAAATATTTTGCAAATATTAACATTTGCAGTTACAGTCTGAACATTAAGTATCTTCTGCTCTAAGAAGGGAATACATTTTTAGAACTGTGTTTAGAGAAACCTCTTTACTTGTGTAGTCACACAGACAAATGTGCACTTAACATTGTTTATTCCTTATAGTGTCCTGTTTTGAACGCCTCAATAAATGACATCGTTTCCCTCCAGACCATTAATTAAAGCATCATTTTTGACAGAAGAGTAGCTACTCTGGGAAGACCTGATTTTAGGGTTAAGACTGTCACAGCTTTCTGAATATAATGGCACTTTGCTTTGTAGTTTGGAACAAATCTGTTTGATGTTAAAAGGAGTAGGTGTTTTTCTTTGAAAGCTAGTTGTAGGATTCTGACATGTTGTAGTCTTTTGTATTTTTAAGTACAGCACAAAATGTGAAACTTAACCTCTGGCATTTATGTGTTTTTTGGTAGTCATGGCTCTATTTTTTGCTGTTAAGGAGTTCTTTTCAGTTACACAGTAGAAAGCTCAGCACCCTATACTAGTGATTACCATTCAGCAGGAAAAGAAATTTAGATTATATCAACTCTGATTCTTACAGTTCTGTTTAACAGACTCTATTAAACGTTCCCAGCAGTCCTACAGTGTAAAATCAGTGCATGTGATCAAGATCCCTGAATGCCTTCGAAGCCATCAAAACGTGACTCAGTGGAACACATTTAAACACATATTAGGTGCAATGTGAGTTCAGTAATGAGTATTTTATTTTTTTCAGTTTCTTAAATGTACATTGTAACTTTGCAAATTAAAATAATTGGTGAACCAGCAGTCCCCATTCACCATCCATTTTAGTGGTAGGGTAATCAGCATGGGGAAAGTACATTCCATTGTATTTAATATCACTTTAAACTTGTGTTATCTGAACTTGGAAAATCTACTGTTTTCTTCACTACATTTATTCCTGGTTTTCCAGCTGCAAACACAAAGAAGGCTATATTCTATGAAGAAAAAGTTCTAGTCCAAGGGTGTCCAACCTTTGGGCTTCCCTAGGCCACAATGGAAGAAGAATTGTCTTGGGCCCCACATAAAATACACTAATGATAGCTGATTAGTTGAAAAAAAAAGGTCCGTGCATAATTTTCGTAATGTTCTAAGAAAGCTTACGAGTTTGTGTTGGGCTGCATTCAAAGCCGTTGGCTGCATGTAGCACAAGCTCGTTCTACTCCCATAGAATAGAAAATTCAGAATTCCTTCCACTTAAAAGCCAAGAAATAGTAGTATGAATAATAGATACTCTTGCCTCCTGGGGTACAAAAACCGTTTTAAAAAATCAAAATAAAGATAGCCATTAACAGTATTGTAACATGACTCTGAATCTCATGAAATTTCTTAATTCATGAAATAGTTATCGTCACACTTCCCAGTAAGAATTGTCTACTGTCCTTGGTTTGTTTGTATAAATGTGTACCATCCCTTAATCTTTCTTATGATTAATTGGTGCCAAATGTAACACAACATTTATGCTTGCTTGCTCTATGCCAGACCCTTTTCTGTGTACTTTTTGGTTTAGTCATTAAGTAATTCTCATGGTAAGGTACTATTATTTTCATTTTACTATGAAGAAACAGACATGGGGAGGTTAAGTAACTTGCCTACAATCACAGCTAGTATTGAGGCCAGAGTGACAAAATTCAGTGTTTTTATTTTACTGTTTTGTCAACCTTTGTATTTTATTGTCTTAATTAAAACAGTGTTTTGTTCCCAAATTGAAAACAGACAAGTTAATTTTATTCCTTTGTACCATTGTTTTAAATGTGTCCCTGCCACTAACTGCATCTGTAATTGAATAGTTTGTCTTGCACATATATTGTGTTTTCCTTTGGAAAATCAACAGTGATTTCACTTGCACACAGTATTTTATACTATTCAGTGCTTTGATTTCTAATAATTATAAGTAAATTTTTATTGACTAAATCGTTACTAATAACACAGATAGCTTTTCTGAAGCAGTATAATGTTCATGTGTCTATCACATCTGAGCCCCGGTCCTTTCCTGTCATACTTAGTATTTTACATTAGATTTTCCTATCTCTCAAAGATACTTTTTCCCAAGTTTTGTATGTATACAGTATCAATATTTCTTCATAATCTGCTGTAAAATTAGCATTCTTCTCAGATTTCACATTCCTGTCCTCATACGTATACACACACAAGGTCATACTTTTATCCTTTTTTTTCTGTGTGTTCTACATAGTTCTTGTAAGTCCTTGAGGAATGAATCCAACTGCTACACTGTTACATAGAATCTTCAGAGAAGATGATCTGTCCTGTGTTTGTTTGACTCTAGATATTTGCAGAGCAATTGAATTGTTGGAAAAACTACAAAGGAGTGGCGAGGTACCGCCGCAGAAACTTCAGGCTTTACAAAGAGTCCTTCAAAGTGAGTTCTGCAATGCCGTGAGAGAGGTGAGTAAGTGGATTAAAATTTACTGAAAACTTAATTTAATTAGGTAAGATAATACTCTGAAATTTTGAGGTTAGAATTTTTTAAGAAAACAAACTTTAGAAAAACATTAGAAGCTGTCCTACTTAATTTTTGGAATTTCTAATAGAAAAACATTTTACAAAGATGCATAACGTTGCCTAAAATTTTAGCACCTTCATTAACTTCACAGAATCCAAATATGGTATATTATTCTGAGTTTTAAAAATCACAATGATAACTTTGGATTTTACAGGTATATGAACATGTCTATGAGACTGTGGACATTAGCAGCAGTCCTGAAGTAAGAGCTAATGCAACTGCAAAGGTAAATTTTTTCATTTACTGAAGCAATTCTTTATAAATTAGAGTCTAATATGCAATTATTAGACTCATAGCACTTCTTTTGAAAACTAACATATACCGACCTTCATCCTACACTAAATGTCTCAA
This sequence comes from Lyroderma lyra, assembly GCA_004026885.1. Taxonomy (NCBI): domain Eukaryota; kingdom Metazoa; phylum Chordata; class Mammalia; order Chiroptera; family Megadermatidae; genus Lyroderma; species Lyroderma lyra. The sequence goes on along the minus strand of PVJL010000403.1, from coordinate 395,189 downwards.
GTACTAAGAAACAGGATCCTTTTTTGTCTTTATTAAAGATAATCTGCTGTGCAGTTTAGATAATGCATTAAAAATACACTTGCACACAAATAATACATAGTTGTTATATACAATATACATATTTAACTACATCATTAATTACATAAAGTTTCATCAAAATTCTGGGGTAAGAATTACTATCCTCGCTTTATTGGTGAGGAAGCACCAGAGTAGGTTACCTCCCTCAGACCATACAAGCAATAAATGATAGAGGTTACTCTTTGCTTTCTCCTTTACCTTAACTCTGCAAATACGGGATAATGTCAGTAGTAGGCTATTTCTTCAGAGCTGCAGATGGCAGGTTTTATGTGATTTCTGGACTGGGGTTTTCCAGCATTGATCTCAGTGTCCATCATATTGGGTTAGAATAAGTTAACATCAGCAGTAGATAACGTATACTAGAATTAACCATTAGCAGGTAATTTTTCATTGATAGTTACTGGTTCACAAAAAGAAATACTGGATTCTCTGTTGAGTTAGTTAAACGCTTAAACACATACCTCTGAAAGCAAAATAAAACCAAAAATCTCAACTTTGCATTAGAATTAGTCAAGACTAGTCTAAATTTGAAAGCTTTAAAGATGTGGCAATCTCTCATCTTCTGTGTGGTTTTAGTAGTAACTCGATAGTTAAGAAACAAAAAACATTCATGTTGGAGATATAGATATATATTCATGTTTCTCTTTTTCTTGATACTGAGTTCTTGATGAGTTATTTAGTATAAAGAACAAATAGGACAGCAGGCAGAATGCCTGCATGTAGGGATCCCTACTTCCTTGTAGGTTATGTAGATAGGTGGAGTCCTGCACAAAGGCCCTTGAAAGAGCTAGGCTATCCAGCCCCAAGGTTCAAGACTGCTGGTATGCTGGAGGGAGGGGTTCTCCTCTTTAATGTCAGTGTCATCAGCCCAGCAAGCCTGCTTGCTCAGTGCTGCACAGAGGTTCTGGGCACTGCAGGGGCTAACCTGAACAATCAATACTTCTGTGTAGTCCAGGGGTATGCTTTCCAGTAATCTTCTCCAAAACACCATCCACTTTGCTTACCTTCTCCCCAGAACTGCCAGTGAACTGGGGGGTATTAAGCATCAAAATTATGTGCCTCAAAGGTCGTTTTTTAAAAAAAGACTAAAGAACTGAATTCAATAATGGTCATACTTTTAAATATGTAAAATTTTCTTTCAGGCTACTGTTGCTGCATTTGCTGCCAGTGAAGGACACTCTCATCCTCGAGTTGTTGAGCTGCCGAAAACAGAAGAGGGCCTTGGATTCAATATTATGGGAGGAAAAGAACAAAACTCTCCAATCTATATTTCTCGAATAATTCCAGGTGGAATTGCTGATCGACATGGGGGACTCAAGCGAGGAGATCAACTTCTTTCTGTTAATGGAGTGGTAAGGATGTTTTATTTCTGTTTGTAGTAATGTATTGTGACCACTTGGGGGTGCATAGGAGTTACAGAAACAAGAGGTAGGGGATAAAAACAAAAAAGCTTTGCAGTTTAAAAATCCCTGGGAGGGCACCATAGGCAATACTGTTTAGTACAGTGATACATTTAAGTGTGTTGTGCTTCTTTCAAAGGTAAATTAGATGCTTACCGTGATGTTTATGAGTAATGAAGCTCTTTAGTAGTTAAGGCAGTAGTTAAGTTAGATGTCTACCCCTCATTTTAGTCTTATAGAATGGCAATTGCCTGATTTACTGATGGCTTAGCAAACTAATTGGGCATGTAGATTGATATGCTGATTATTTGAACCTAAGACACAAGTTCCTGGACTGCAAAAAATAGGACTTAGCAGAGAGGATTTTACACTGAAATGATAAAGCTGGGTTATTTCATACACTATAGTGTTGAAATGATAACATTAAAACTTACTTATATATAGTTTAAGCATTTTTGCATTTTGAGTGACTTATTAGACTTAGATATTAATTGTGTGTGTGTTTTTTCTAGAGCGTGGAAGGAGAACATCATGAAAAAGCTGTAGAACTACTGAAAGCAGCTCAAGGAAAGGTCAAATTAGTAGTACGATATACACCCAAGGTCTTAGAAGAAATGGAGTCACGTTTTGAAAAAATGAGATCAGCCAAACGCAGGCAACAGACCTAATGCAGTACAGAACTTTATATTCCATTTTCCTTTTAGCTAGAGAGGTTTTTCTTGTGACCTACTGATGGCCACAATGCCAATGATTGTAAAAAACAAACAGAAACTTCCAGTGAAATGCTCCTTGCCATTTTATAAATGCCTATTTTAACATCGTTACGGTTCCAGAGATGCATACACTTTTTTCTGACAAGAAAAAGTAAAAGGTGATGAGGGCAATTCTGCCCTGCTCTTTTTACAGGCCTTTTTCAAATGCAGATTTTGTCATAAAGTTGTTATAGATTTTTAAAAATGCTTTTTAAATATTAAGATGTAGTTTTACATTCTTAATCTTTTTTTAGGAAAAAAGATTTTGTTCATTCGGCTGCTTATTTAAAAATAACAGTTCTCCAATTCTTTCTTTGCTTACTCTATTTTTTTTTAACCTTGTACAATTTCTTTACAGTTTTTCAAGAAGTTAAACAGAAACAGTTTCAACTACAACAGTTCATTACAATGTCAGTGTTAACATCACTGCTGCGTTTTGTACTTTGAACACATACAACAATATATAATCACTGGCAAATCATAACACAGTGGAAGTTTTTTACTTTTATTTAAACAATGTATAATGCTCATTTATACTGATTTATAAAAGTAAGTTTTTAAACACTGAAACAATCATTGCTAAAATAATGTATCTTTCATAAAATTAGAGCAACAAGGCAAGAGGATATAATTTGATTTTTAGCATTACTGATTACATCTCTATATTCAACAGTGTATCAAATTACAAAAGCAAAAACAGGTTCATACTTCATGTTTTACAGATTTTTGTAATGCTGTTCATTTTTATTTAAATGTATTTCTTAACATTTTGGTCATCGCATTGCTAGAGATGAGCCAGTTAGTTTGTGGTGGGAAGTAGCAGAAGCAAAGAAGTATTATTTTTATCTTCACTAGTCCCAAGAGTCACACACTCTTACTACTAGCTCAGTTTAAAGGATTGATTTCAAATAGGAAGATTATAGAAGGATGTATTTAAGATACATAGAAATTATGAGGTGATGTAGTCCCCTAAGAATCTACAGACTCTGTCAAAATAAGTAGAAACTTATATTCATATGGTCAAATTTAGAGATGTGATCTGTGCTTATGATTCAAATAGGAGAATTCTGAAAGACTTTCAGTTGTCGATTGAATGTGACTATTATACTGAAAGGCAGCTACTAGTGCAAGCATGTCACTGGGGTCTTTTTAAAGGCTGAAATTAAAGAGTTGAGGTCCATTTTCAGTCACAACTTATAGGAACATTTGTATGTTTGTTTTTTTAAGCGACATAGTAAAATGAAGATAATGGTTTGAAATATATAAGGAATTTAGACCCTGTGTAAAAAGTGGGCATTTTGTAACATTCCCTCGAAAGACTAGAAATGTATACCTTTTTCTGCATGTTTGTGAGCACTGTGACTCTTAAAAGATTATTCCAGTGTTCAGTGATTTTTCAGAATAAAAGTCGGTCAGCATTGTTATTTATCATTTAGGTATTGAACACTGGATTGCATGGTTGAATGTGTCTAGTCCACTACAAAATGTGCTTGTTATTGATAGGATCATGTTGTTAAATTGTATATTTTCAAAATTCATTGTTTTTTTAAATCTTGAGACCAAAGTAGCATAGAAGAGTTATGAACTTAATTTAATTATAAAATTATTAGAGGTATTTGTTGTAGAGCTTTATATATTAAAGAGAGGTATTGGTGCATATAAAAACATTAATATTGTTATGCTCATATTCTTGCATTACAGGGTAAGTAAACCCTGAAGAAATCTTATTTTAGTCTAGCTACAGCTGCAGTAGCTTTTAAGGGTGTGTCAACATTTCATTAGAAATTATAGTTTCCTGGTTCAGTATCTCAGCTGTTTCAGAACTTACAGCCAAGTTAAATCCTTTTTGGTGTTGAAACTTAGTAAGTTGAGTAAGCTAATTTTTTTTCTTCTACAGTAATCCACAATCTGTTCTTTGTGTGGGTGGGTACTTATTTATAATTCTTAAAATAAAGATAGCTTAAAGGAGCCAAATACAGTAGTTTTGCTTTTGCTACTGTTGAGCATGAGTAGCAGTAGTTTTCATTAATGCAGTTTCTCACAGTGTATCCCAGAATTTTAAATCCTGACCATAGAAAAATTCAGTCATTCAGTGGCAAAGATGTACAATAGTGGTTTAGTTTAGTGAGGAAATGAAGGGATTTTTTCATCTTACAAAGAAATGTGAACATAAGTAGGAACATAGTAAATACACAATAGGTGTTGGATTTGTAAATTAAAAAGTTTCCATTTATTTTGTCGCTTGTTAAAAATGAATTGACACAGTGATTCTGAACGTTAGCTGCATATTAGAACACCATGCAGAATTTTAAAAAACATTGATACCTGAGTCCCATCCCATCCCAACCAAATCAGAATCTCTGAGGGTAGGGCCAGACAACTTTTTTTCTTTTGAGCTATCTGGGTGGTTCTGAAGGACATGTACGGTTGAGAACCACTAATTTTCCACCTTATGAAATGCTCTCATTAACACTGGACTATGTTTGAAAGTATCAGAATTGAGTAATTCAATTTACAGTTACTGTTAAGTAGCAGCAAATATAATGATTGGTTATATTTCTTAATTTCTTTAGGAATAAAAGGTATGTGACATTCCTTATTTGGGAGGTAATTACAGTCTACCTTTTTTTTTTTTGAACAAAATCTGCTAGTAGTTTAACTGTAAACTTTTAATGCCAGATATCTTTCTATCCCCTTTGCCTTTTAAAAACTTGTAACAATAAATGTTTATTATTTGAGAAAGCATGTTTAAAAATTGCAGATGAGAAATGATGTCATTGATGAATACATGCTGTCTTAATATGGCATCTTTATCTGCTAGCATAATACTAGATTATACTGGCCTAGTTCTTTGGGGTTTGATAATTCAGATATGGGGGTGTTTTTAATTATTGTCTTCTAAATTATTGGAAATTACTTTTTTCAAGTGCTTCAGTAATTTGGCAAAAGTACTTTGTTTACAATTTAAATGGATATTATAGCATCTAATAGATAAAACAAATGGCTGTGGCTTATCTGAAAAGAATGTCAGCATGATTTGGTGTAGACTTAAAAGAATATGTGTTGTGAATATTTTATAATGTGGAATGATCATTGAAATATCAAGGACTCTAGTAATTGTATTTCCTAAATAAATTGTATGTTTATGAATTTTCTAACTTACATTTTGTTGTCTCCTCTGCTAACAGTCTGGTTTTATACTTTTGTTGTCCAAAATTTCACTAATAGTGTTTTTTTTTTTTCCAAAGGTCATTGCAGTTCTGTAATGATTAAATGGTGGGAGGAAAAAATTGCTTGCTTAGTAATTTTCAAGAACTTCCAAACTGATTTGTATCTGGATGTAGTTTTTTAAAAATATTAGCAAACAGTATGCTTCTATTTTAATTCTATTTAAAGAAATAGAATACCCAAAATGGATTTAACACTTTTTCAATAGAAAGACTTCATTTATCCATTTAATTCTAATTCTAAGGCTGATTTAACAAATTTATATTATTCTTTGGATTTGACAAAAATGATATAATTATACAACAGATATGTTTCTGAAAGCTCTGTATAAAATAACTTTTAAATAAGGTGAAAGCAAACAAAATCTATGGTGGTGATTGCAATGAAACTTCCAATTCCTGTTTTGCTTTGTCTTTCATAAAATGTAACTACAGAAAACAGTTCTCTTGTGTTATTTTAAGAAGGCACTGTGGCATGTAAACAAGAGTCTGGAATCTGGAGCCTAACTACCCTGGTTTAAATCCTAGGTTCACCATTGTGAGTAACCTTACACAAGAGACTTAATTTCCCTAAGCTTTAGTACCCTTGACTGTGTACGCCATAAGAATGCCTATATAAGTGTTACACTGCTGTCTAAAGCCCTTAGAATGGTGCCTAGCATGGCAACTGCTATTTGTATTTGCTATTATTTTCATGTAAAATAGCATTGGGACATCATTAACTAAAGACATTGTGGACAGTAATTAAAATCAGTAAGTTCTTATATTGATGCCTAGAAAACAGATAACCATTAATTTGTGCTTGAAAACTTGAAGAAGATTCATAGGAATGTTCAGAGGTCTGTCCAATATGATCAAAGAAACTCCTGGAATTCTAAAATTGGGGTTTTGAGGGTAAAGGGTTGAAGTCACATGCAGAATGAAAATCATAAGAAATTCATTGAATTAGAAAAATAATTTGTAGGGAGGATATGACATAGCTCTAGAGAGAGTGGATTGTTGGAATAGATGTCAAACAATACAGGTATAATGCATTATCATGAATTTTTAAAAAGCATGAAAATGTACCAAGCAATCAGAGGTACAACAGAAAGCATTTATTGTTAGCCCTCAGTCTCTTCAGACTTTCAGTAAACCGGAATACCCATTCTCTAAATCTTCCAATTCTGCTTTTGTTGTATGTACTATCATTGATTATCCTGGCTTTAATATAATGTAGTGACCAAAGTTTTTGTGCATTTATTTCTATGCTGGTGGAAAACCACTTGTTAAAATCTCTGGGACTCTGTATACAGAGCAAAGGTTAAATCATACAGAGACCATGTGTCAATTTGATTCCATTGATTTTAAATATTCTCTGAAAAGGACAAGTGCTTCATTTCAACAAGGTTTATGTAAGAGCTCTCCTACTTCTAATCAAATACAGAAGTAAGTGCTGTCGGAAAGTATGCATGTAATATGAAAACTAGAGGCATTTATGGCTGGATTTTTTTCCAGACTTCCTTGTATGTTTTGGCCATGGCAAGATTTGGTTCTTTTAAAAAGTTTTCTTTTGGAGAGGAAGTATGGAAGAATTTTCATTTATTAAAATCTCCACAATTGTTCAAACCAATTGAATAAAAAGAAGAAAATGTAACTATTGGCTGCAGATAAGTTCCCTGTATTTGGCAGTTACTATAAGTAATTCATTTCATCAGCAAGTAACAAAGACTCAAACCTTTCATTTTGTTTTTGTTTTTTCTTTGACATAAAATCAAAACAGACAAATCTGAAAGCATGAAATAGCCAAGGGAAATTTTTAATTTCTGGTATCTCTTATTTGACATACTCTGAGTCCAGAGTTTAGATATTGTCTAGTTTTTGACTTTTGTGTTTTAAGATGTTAATGGGTTGGAATCCTCTTTCCCGTCTCCCTCTCCAAGTGAAAGGCATGTTGGAGTCCTAACCCTTCAGAATGTCTTTACAGGGTTAATCAAATTAAAGTGAGATCATTAGAGTAGGCTCTAATTCAGTATGGCTGGTGTCCTTATGAAGAAAGGGGAGGGGAGGATTTGGATACAGACGCACCCAGGGCGTAGACCATGGAAAGATGAAAGCAGATGCAACAACATGAAAGGACTTAGAGGGTATTAATGCTACATGAAATAAGTCAGACTGAAAAAATACCACATGATCTCATGTGGAGTCTAAGCAGAATAAATGAACAAACAACAGACTCACAGAACAAAACAATGGTTACTAGATGGGAGAGGGACTGGGGGGCTGGGTGAGAAAGGGGAAAGGATAAGAAGTACAAGTTGGTAGAGTCACGGGGATGTAAAGAATAGTATGTGGAATATCATCAATGATACTGTAAAAACTAGGGTCAAATGCATACTAGACTTATTGAGGGGAGCACTTCCTAAGTTATATAGATGCCTGACCAATATGCTATATACCTGAAACTAATAAAATACTGAATGTCAACTATAATTTTAAAAAATGTCACAGGGATATAAAGTACAGCATAGAGCGTACAATCAATTTAAAAAAGGACAAGTCTCATTGTGGAGGACAACGATAAAGGTTACTTTTTGTCAATATAAAAATAAATGTAGCAGAAGTTCGTGTAATAACAAATGTCTGATTTAAAAAAACGAAACTGCATGACGAATTGTGCACTGCTAACCAAGATCTGCTTTTTTAAATTGTCTATTGCATAATTTTAAATAAGAACAGCAGTGATTATAGTGGAAGAAACACTCGACTTAAGTTGCAATCTGCCACTTAATACATGATTCTTGAATCCTAATTTTCTTGATTGTATAATATGGAGGGGTTGGTAGTTTCCAATCTTTTTTTAGTATTACTCATTAGAGAAATCCTCTCGTCAGCCAAAATCTATTATGTGGTGACCAGAACTACTCTGGTTCAAGGAGTTGGAGCTCCCTGAGGCCACCCCCTTGACAGACCATTCCCATGCCCCAGAGTAGGGGTTCCTCTGAGCACAGTTTGCAAATCTCTGTCCTAGCTAATCTCTAAAGTCCATTTCTGTTCTAAAACTTCAGTGAGAACTAAAATGCTGTTGGTTTAATGGGAATGATTTTTATCATGCAATGTATAAACTGCACAGAGAAGCACTTGCTGTATTATCAGAAATAATGGTAACAGCTGCCTTTCATTAAGCATTTACCAAGCTTAATTCTTAAAACCTAAATCTAATCCTTCAAACCACCCAATGGGATAGGTGTTATCCCACGGACACCACCCAGAGACCAAATAGTTTTCCCAGAATCACCTTATTAGTGATCACACAGCCAAGATTCTCTCTCCAATTTGTTTTCAAAGCCCATACTTTCCTACCATGTCACAGTACACTTTTGGCTAGTTTTTACTTCCCATTTTATTTTTTAGATTTTTTGGTAATTTTGTTGACAACTTTAGATGTTTTTTGTTCGTTTGTTTTTTGAGCCAGATTTCATCAAAAAAACAAAAGAATAAATTTAACCAGTGTATTAATGTTTATATTCAATTGGGCATTTATTTTCAAGTTGGCATCTTTTCTCCAGGGCAGAGGTATGCCATTAAACTTCATTTACACTTTGAAAATACCACTCTCTTCCTACTGGATTACTCTGTATCACAAAATTAGAAATAGATTATAGCATTTAAAAGATTTTAATCCATTTAAGTGGTTTGTAGGCATGGCAAAAATAATTTAGCATTTTAGTAACTAAGACTAGTAGAAGGAACTAACTGAAGAAACGGTAGTGAGAAAGTTGGAAGAAGAAAGTTACCAGCTATGATTCTTCTCATTTCAATCAAATGAACTTGATTTTTAGTCTCATCTCAGTGGATAAAAATTATAAAATCTATTACTTTACTGAACATGCATTCATTATCTAGTTTGTACTGGGCAGTGTACTTTGGATACAGCAATAAACAAGACAAAGTCCTGATCAGGAGCTCATGGTCTGGTGGGAGAGCCAGAGGAACAAGGAAACAACACTTTCAGGCAGGAGGGCTAGAGAACTATAGGAAAGTAAGAGTCAGGAACACGAACTCACTGTCGAAGTTCACAACTCGTCGTCCCACAGCGCTTTCTCATACTAGGCTGTCTGCGGTGGGCTCAGGACACAAGCCCACGTGCCTGCACTGCTAGCTTTGTGGTATTCCTCGGGACTGCCACCCAGCACCCACTGCACTTCCCATAATGCTTGCGATGCTTACTAAAGACTAACATTGTTTAAAACACCTACTGCATGCTGATGATCCCTTTCTATCAGTTACTGTCTTGTCCATTAGCCCCCTACCCTAGTTGGAATAAAGATCTAAGCACCTCACCATGACCCACGGAGCCCTGCCTGGTCCAGCTTCCGTCTCCCTCTCCAGTCCTCATTCATACTCTGTCCCTCTACCTCTGCTCCTCACGGGTCATTAGCAGGATGGGCCTCTACACTAGCTGTTCCTTGTGCTTGAAATCTCCTCCCCCTTCTGCTGATCTGTCTGCTTTGTGAGCCCACTCCCTCCCCAAGATAAAAAACTTCTTGAGGGCAGGCAGGACACTGTTTTGCTCACTGTCCTATACCCAGAACTGAGAACAGTGCCTGACATGTATAATTAAGATGAGGTGAGAGAACAATAGGAAAGAATGTAACAGTGCTATTTTAGGGAGGAGTAAAGGTCTCTCTGAGGAGATAGATGATAGCTGAAGAGAAACCTAAATGATGGGAATTTGAAGCCACCCCTTTGAATATCTGGGGAGACGGGGGGTTTTGGGAGGACCTAGTAAAGAGTATCTCTTTTCCCCACTACAGTTCTGAATACAGGAGGAAGTAAAATGAGTTGGCAGATGGGGACCAAAATATCTTTATTATTTGTTCATTCATACTACACATACTTGTCGAATGCCAGGCATGCTCTAGGGATACAGCAGAGCACAAAATAAAGCCTTTGCCTCATGGAGCTTACTTTCTGTTAAAGGCTGGGCAGGCACACCTACCTTAGGCTTGGGAAAAAAATGCTCCCCCAAATTAGCCAGACTGCCCCACCTGCTCTGGACCATGAATTCTCATCATCCCTTGACTGCATGGGCAAAGCTTGCTCACGAAGACGGGAAGGACACAGTGCCTCTTCCTTCTTCCCAGATTTACCATTCAGATGTTCACCCTATCTCCCACGTGGGAGCAGAAGCAGAACGAGGAAGTGTAGTGTCCCAGCAGCCAGGTAAAAATGTGAGCACACAAACTTTGTAAGCAGAATGGCCAGTAACAAAATTAAGATAAAATTTTAAACTGCCATTTAAATCATTTTTTAAAATTGCAAATATTGGCAGAATTGGATTAAAAACCCAAATGTGACTTATTATAAATTATGAGTATATTTTAAAGCTGATTAAGGAGGAAAGGAGTCAATAACACACCTTTTTCTCCCCCACCTCCTGTAAATACGCAGAACCTTACAGTTTTATGGTAGTGTGTGTAACTTTTTTCTCCTACTTTTTTGTATCTTACCACAAGGTGGCACTAAAGTGCTATTGTTTCTGTTTTAGAATTTTTCTAGCAGTTTTTGCTAACTACAGATCAGGCCTAAGTTTAACAATGTACCAATCTTTTCTTTTAAACTCAAATTTAATATTTAAATGTATTTTAGGAAATTCAACATTTTGTAAATATGGAGAGAAAATTCTTTTTCAAATATACAATAAAATAAACCTATATAAATTACCAAATTACATGAATATCTATCTACCGCTTAGTATATAGGTTTGGGGGTGGGGTGGTGGATTGGTTTAGTATTGTTTTGGCCTATGAATAACTTTAGCTGACTGGAAGTCAACTTTGGCTTTACATCTCTTAGATATCATCACCCAAGCTCAAATAGAATGATCAATCAAGAGAAAAGTAATTTCAGAGGGGACATGGCAAATTCTTTTAACGAAGCCAAAGATCACCTGAGGCATTGAGATTAACTCGCTTTATCTGACAACTGTGTCAACAATTTTCTCTTTTTCATAAATATTATAAATATAAATTAAATCAAGTACAGAGTAGAAAGAGCAATTGACCTAGATATTACCTCCAGTTCTGCCAGTGACTAAGTATGTTGCCTTGAGTAATTTAATTATCCTTTGTGGGTCTGATTTCTCCCTAGTAAATGAGATTTAACACATGATCCCAAAAGTTCCTTCTATTTCTGAGGATTTAAAAGTATCATGGAGAAAGTTTGGCACAACATAAGACAGAACTTTCTTATCTGCCTGTGCTGCCTAAAGATGAACTCTCCTACCAGTGACAATGGGAACGTGCTAATCCTAGATGTATCTAAGAGCAGCAGAGATGCTGTGAGCATTCTTAAGCCTTAGGCAGATGACTGAACTAATCCCAGTTTCTTTCTAACCCTAAGTTTCTACGTTCCGTAAGTTAAACTGAATTGTAAGCTGTTTGAAGGGAAGGACTTCATGTCATACCTTCTATCCTGAGGCTGCCATGAAAATGTGCCTCCCAAGTCTCTGACCGCAGAGAGAGTAATTGACTAAACCCTGCAGGAAATTCTTCACCACCTTTTCCACAGGCTGGGCTTGGTCACTGACCGAGCATAGCAGAAATACTAAGACTGGTCTGTTCAGGAGACAAGAGTCTCCCCTGATGGCTGATTTTGTCTTGGGTTCTCCCCATTGGTCTTGCCAAACTTTGATAGAACTGCACTAAAGTCTAAAACTCACCCAACCTTTTCTCCTTCCTTCTTTCCTTGATATGGAGCCAAAAATGCATCTTGGTCTTATTGTTCTAGAAGTCTCCTTCAGTCCCCTCCCCATTATTCCTCACAAACACTTCTAATAAATCTCTTGCATGAGTAATCCCGTGTTGGTGTCTGTTTCTCAAAAGACCCAAACTTGTAAAATCTTCTAGTAGAAAGACATAAATTGAGGGTGGGGGCGATGGGTGCTACATCAGAATCAGGATATTTAGAGTCCAGGACCCCATCCCAGACCTATTATATCAGAATCAATAGAGGTGGAATGTGTGTTTTTACAATCTTCCCCAGGTGTCTTACGTGTGCACTGGCCTGAATTCCTCGGCCCCTAGCAGAGTAGATACTGAGGAGCAGATGCATGATAAATATTCCTTGAAAAACAAAAATCCAAAAATGTTCAAAAGCTTGGTCAGTTTGTGTTATTTTGAAATACAAGGAGAAAACTGGCAACGTTGACAGTTATTCTATCATGTTAAGGTCCTCCATTTTCTCTTTCATATTGAAATATTTTAAAAATTTTCTTTGTAGTGTTCTATGAAATGAATACATATATTTTAATAGTAACATGAGGGAGGGGTAAGAGTTTAATAAATAGTGTCAGCTTTTGCCACCCAGACCCTAAGGATGGCACTTGAGGCATCATCCTAACATCCAGCATGATTGACCTAATCTGCATAGCTTTCTTTGCTTTGCATTTTCCCAAGATATTGTTGAAAATGACAGAAGGTTGGTAGTTTGCTTGTGGGTTTTTGTTTGTTTGTTTGTTTGTTTGTTTTTTAATGTGGGTAGCTCCCTGGCTGGGAATTGAACCCAGGCTGCAGCGTTGACAGCACCAAAGCCTAGCCACTACACCACCAGGGAACTCTGCTTGTGTTTTTGAAAGCATTACCTCAGATTTTTTTAAAAAGTGATTTTCAAGACATTTTCAAATAATTTAAGATTGTTCAAAGTTTCATTCTGATTGCCACTCCTCTTAGACTGTAGAGAACCACGGTAGCTGTCACTGGACTAAAAAGGAGGTTTGGGAATTACCCAAGAGGTGTATACAAGTGTCTATTTTGAGACATTAGGTGTCTAGGTCAGGGAAAGGAAGACAATGTACAGAATGTGAAGCGTTCTCGCCACATCCTACCACGGCTTCTCCGGAGTATAAAATCTCTTATTGCCTTCTTTTCTAGATTACTTTCTAAATAGGTTCATGTAGACAAAGAAGAGCTTGCTAGAACATTTCAGTAGCAGCAGCAAAACCACCCCTATCGCACTCCAAAGGCCGCTTTTCTATACGGGTGAGTCTCACAGTATCAGGTGTTAAAAGCATGTAGAGTAATGAGTTTTTTTGTTCTCTGCTGAAGGAAGCGCACGTAAGTACAGTTATTTCTGAGAGCAATTTGACAGCATCCAATAATGGTGAGTGCACGTAATCTGTGACCCAGCAATTCCACACACACACACACACACACGCGCGCGCACACGCGCGCACGCACACACGCACACACGCAAGCACACATGCACACACGCACATGCACGCACATGTGCGCACAGACGCACACACGCGTGCGCACGCACACACGCGCATGCGCACACATCTCACACGCACGCACGCGCACACACACACACACACTTAAAGCAAATACATTTTAAAGAAATTCTTACATATATGAATAAGGATATTCACGGTAGCATTGTGGAAAAAATAGAAATAAATTTCATATTAATGAGAAATGGATAGATGAATACTGGGTATATTCTTTAAATGGAACACAGTATACTAATGAAAATGAATGAACAGTGGCCACATATTTCTTGAATGTGAATAAAGCTCACATGTTGAGTGACAAAAGCAAGTTGCAGAAAAGTACAGAATGGTATTTATATTTGCAGAGCCATAGCATGTGTTGTTTAGGGATACACACATAGGAAAAACCTGAGAAAAATGCATAGGAATAAATTACAAAGTTTAGGAAAAGGCCTGCTTCCCAAGGCGAGGAAGAAGGAGAGGAATATAATTGGGGAGGGGTAGAAAGGGAGCTTCAGTTACATTTGTAACATTTTTTTCTTAGGTTGGTTGCTGAGAACTCAGATTTTGGTTCTTAAGTATTTCATAAAAATAAAATTCTGTATGTTGGAGGACTTTTAATCCAGTCGATCATTATATTATAGCACTGCTGGAGAGCACCCCACTCCAATCCCCCGTTTTCTGTCATTAAATGGAGCAGATAGGGCCTCTGCATGCACTTGCACAGGCTCTATATTTACAGGAGTACTCTATATTTACAAGGGAGCTTGTGCAAGAGTATGCAGAGGCCCTACCTGCTCCATTTAACGACAGAAAAATTGACCCCAAAGTCTAGCGTACCCACCAGGCAACAAGCCTTATGCCCTTTGCACAAAAGCCCCAAGATGAGCATCATCACTGGAGTACGGTGACTTCTTCACTGATCAAAAGCACCCTGCAGCGCATGCGGAAATGCTGCACCCAGGCTTTATGTCCTCTGATTTAGCCTGTGGATTCTACAAACTTATACATCCAGAGTCATGAAAAACTACAAAGTGGAACCAGTCTGAAGGCAGACTCTTTATTAAGTTTATTTTTTACTTGCCACCAAATTTTAGTTCATCCTGATATCGTTCCAGGTTCTTATGGTTTCTGTAAGAGCCGATTTTTTTCTAGTTATCTGGAACTGTAACTTAAAAATTAGTTTCTTTTGCTCTCTTAGGACATCTTACCCAAAAAGTGAAGATGAATTGCCAGTTTGTCTTCAATGCAAAGCACATGTAATTTGGCAACTATAAAAAACATTAACACATTAACAGAAATGACCTCTTCTCCACCCAAGTCTTCCATTCTTGGATATTTTGTCTTGGACAAGCTGCAAATTTGAATCCTTCTCTCTTACCCTCTTCATCTGATGGACAACAGCAAGTTACTCTTCAACAAAATCTACATCTCTCCTTCCTCTAAAATTTAAACCTCTCCTTCCACCTAAGATGCCAGCCCTAAGATTTTATTCCTTGGAAGCAAAGAATACAGTTTCACCAGTAAAATTCATGGATCATCTGTATCACTTTCATGAGATGCTTGTTAGGAAGCCAATGCTCCACCCCAGGCATATTAATCACTTTGCACTTTTAATCAAGCATTGCAGGCAATGCTTATGCTTACTAAAGTTTAAAAACTACTATGTTAAAAGAAAGAAAGTGAGTTAATTGGCAAATTAAATCAATCAGTACAGTCTAAAATTGTTATTTAATAACAGCAGAAAAAAGTGACATCTTGGCAGTAGAAATTGTCATCTTTTAATGCCGTTATGAAAGAGATGCCTTAACGAGTCACTTAAAGAACCCAAATTTACCATTTTTCCTCACTTCACTTGCTTATGAAAGTTGTTAGAAAATAATGGAAACGATTTAACAGTAGAAGTCAACTTAGGGAAGGCTCCAAGGGCACCAGACAAAGAGCCAGGAGCCTGGGAGTGTTCTGTGATGATCTCGGGCAGAGCACAGTATCTGAGAGCTTCACATTTCTTATCTACAAAACCAGAGGGCTGTCCATCTATCTTTTAGTTTTCATGCACACCTGCAATTAGAGGAAATGTGTCATCCCTAAAACTTGAAGTCTAGGCATATCTGTATTTATTGACTCTCTAGTATGTAAATAAATTTATTGTATGTTAGCCATATGCTCAAGCAAGCATTGTTTTTAAACAAACTTCTGAATGCAAAGATGATAAAAATGTTTCAATTTAGGTCTTCATCAAGTTGCTTTCATTTTCTTTAATTTTACCGACATAAGTAGTCAACTTTATGACAGTGACATTTTGAACCCTGTCTGTCCAAGTATTCATGAAAGATGTCTCTAATATTATGTAAAATAACCCAAAAGCGTAGAAGCAAGCAAAAAAAGGAGGTGCCCATAAAGCAGTATTTGGTGCACATAATGATTCTGTGGGGTCTATTAAGCCACAAAATTCCATTAAAAGGAAGGAATGTTGATAATTACCTAACGCCAAAGTTGCTACTGGCTTCTCACTGGTAGTTACTTAGCACTCAAACATTTTGTTGTCTGGAAAAATAGTCCCGTATTCAAAAACATTACCTGTTTGGACATTTGCAAGATACCTGTGTTTGAGGATTTTGAAGTATGTGAGAAAGCAGTCTGAATTGTGGTCACCAAAACTCTGTATCATTGATGGTTAAATGCTAAGATTTAACTACTACTTTAACTTGGTGTATAGCTAAAATCCAAATATTTATGTCAGTTTAAGGGAGACATTTTCATTCCTCTTCGAAGTCTTTTTTTCCATTTGTACAGCTCCCCAAATCTTCGCGCTTTGAACAGTGACGAGTCATTTGAAACTTAACTGAAAGCTGGAGGCAAGTTTATTTTTCAGGTCATCCAATTTAGGAGATCCGATTTCTGCAGAAGAGGGCGGGTGGAGGAGGGAAAAGCAGACCCTACGTCTTTAGATCTTCTATCTTCAATCCACAACCTGCCACGCAAATAGAGCCAAGTGAGGGATTTTGCTTTGAACCACCACCGCCACCACCACCACCACCACCTTGTCACTCACGCCCGATAAACACGCCCCTCTGGTCCTACTCTTGGCCAATGGTGGCTACCCTTCTTGCATAGTAATGAGCTCGAGACCTCCCCCGGCCAATGACGCTCCGGGAAAAGGGTTAGTTTTGCATGTACCTAAGTGATTTGCATAACCCAGTGGCTGGGGGCTTGGGAACCCGAGCGTGCAACCCTAGAAGGGAAAGGACGGGAGGAGATTGAGCCGCGGCGGCGAGCGAGCGAGAAAGAGCCCGGGTGTTTGTGCGAGAGCCGGGCGGGGGGCTGGGGCTAGGGGCCGGCATGGCTGAAGGCAGCGCTCCGCAATCTTGAAGAGCAGCTGCAGCGGGAGGCCGGGACCGGGAGGCGGACGCGATGGCAGAGTGCGGTCTCCGTAGCTGCTCCCGGCCGGGCCGGCTGGCCTGAGCCGCCAGAGGACTGGGGCTGCCTCTGCGCGTCCATGGAGCAGCGGAAAGGGAGAAACTCCGGAGCGCCGCGTCCCTGCGCTACTGCCGCGGACTGTTGAAGGGGCCGAGCCCGTGCGACTGCCGAGAGAGGAGAGCCCCGGCCCCAGCCCGCAGGCCGGCTGCCCGGGGGCGGCGGAGGGCGGCGGAGGCGCGCCGAGCGAGCTGCACCGCGGGAAAGGCCGGCGCGGGAGTCGGCCGCAGCAATGCCGGGCCCGCTGGGGCTGCTCTGCTTCTTCGCCCTCGGGCTGCGTAGCTCGGCCGAGCCCAGCGGCGCGGCGCCGCCTCTGTGCGCGGTGCCCTGCAGCTGCGACGGCGACCGTCGCGTGGACTGCTCCGGGAAGGGGCTGACGGCCGTGCCCGAGGGACTCAGTGCCTTCACCCAAGCTCTGTGAGTGCAGGCGGTGGGGGCGCCCGGGAGGGGCAAACCAGGGAACGGGGCGTGGGAGGCGGAGCCATTGGTTAATCCCACCCCACCACCCTGTGTCCCGAGGAGGGGGCCACCGGTCACCTGTGTGGGTGGGTGCTCGGCACCCACTCCCGCTCCGCAGGCTTTCCAAACTTGGCCATTCTGGGTCCGAGCTGTGGGTAGCTGTTTTTTTTCCCCCAGACTTTTCGGGCACAGTCACCTCCCCCCCAACTCCCAAGTGCATCGGGGGCCAAGGAGGAGGGAGAAATCTAGAAACGCTTGCCCCTGGCAGCCTTTTCACGCGACCTTTCCCTTCTTTCGCGGGCCTCTGCTCAGCTGGCAAGAGCTTTGCAGTCGGCGGGGGTGAGGGCGCCTAGAACTTGGCCCCAGTCTGCAGACCCAGGCACGTTCCGCGGGGAAGCACCTGGAGCCGCCAGGGTTACAGCATGTGGGTAGAAGAAACACCTGTACTTCGGGGCAAATCGCCTTCCAATTTGCCCTGTCCAGATAGAGCCACCTGGCACCTCGGTCCCGTTCCACTCTGACCTCACGAACAAACGCCCCGGGTTCTGGAGCGCGCAGAGGAACCAGGCCAAACAAGGGGGAGGGCGGGGGAAATTGCAGGTTTCTCGTGGTGAAAATACTCTTCTTGCTCAACGAGGCCTTTTAAAGAAGGAATTCTGACCTGAAGTACAGGATGTTGGAAGGAAAAGTTCCAGAGCATATGCTCTGCCCAATTGAAAAAGTAGGCAGCAGTCTGCTGTACCTGAACCAGCAGAACTTTCCTTCTGAGTTGCCTGCCGTTGGGAACATGTCTCAAATGACTCTGACTTAAAATCTTCCTCCTCAAACGGGGACCAGAGAGCTTTAGGCAGTCCCTTCTGAATTTGGTGTTGGAAGTGGCATTGGCAGCTGCCACCGATAGAGAAAGCACAGGGTTAATTGGGTGCAGGGCTTGTTCTTATATTGTGTGGCCAGTTGAGTGATTAAATCAAGAGCAGTGAAAGAACTGTTTGAGAGAGGAAAGGATTCTGAGAGGTCCTTGGGTAAAGGGAATTTCCTTTTACTTTATAGCTACTGAAGGGGACCTCTTAGAAACAGACAGTTTTAAAGGAGTACCAGACCCGGTGAAGAAATCCTTTCTCTGCAGGCCAGAGCCGTGGCTGCATTTCCAGGTGGGTGGTGGGAGGTGTTCTGCCGCCCTCTGCTAATGGGGTTTTATTGAGCGGGCCTGTTGCCTTGGAACCTCTCATTCTTTGGCCTCCAGCCCCTGTCGCCCACCCACCTCAAGTGTTAGTTACGCACTTGAAGTCCCTTTCCTTCAGTGTGGTGAAATTCAACTTTTCCCTGAAGAAAGTTAACTTTGCAGTGAAGAGGAGTTTGCCCACAGAGGTACTTTAAGTGGGAAAGTTGGAGTGGGAGTAGAGGGAGAAGAGTGGGAAAGAACACCTGGGTAGAGAGGATGGGGCTATCTCCCCCCCAGATCCTCTTGAAACTTTTAGGGAATTCATGCATGGGAGCTGCCCATACCTGAAACCTCTGGGAAGCCTCTCCATAATAGAATAGCATGATTTTACTATTTTGATCCATTGGAAGGACCTTGTTTAGCAGATTTCTCGAGTTTTAATGAGTAGGCTTGCCCTATAAGGAAAAGAAAGGGCTGTTTTACATTAGCGCCTAAAACCACAAAGAAACTTCACGTTTTTATGAGCGCACACTCGGTAGAGCATCAGGCATCTTCCTTTAGGACTCACTGAAGGTAGTGAAATGCTGCATTCTCAACCTTGAACCTTATAAAAGTGTGTTTGTTCATGGCTTGGGGAGCAGATATGATTGGCAGCAGACAGATTAGATTGCCTAAACTAGCATCATCATAGCACTGAGCTGCAGTGGTGAGCGTGTTATAATTTCTTCTCCCATTCGTGACCTCTGGATAGAATGGTTGGTTGTACATCCTAATGACTCCTTATTTCACCCTAATACTCTTCATAGTATTATGTGCTCATCCCATCTAAACGGCACTTCAAGGGCAGTATATTTGCATTTTGGGAAACCAGTTAGTCCAGTGATTCTCAAAAGGCAAGTTGAGGAGGGACAGGCGCTGTGGGTCTGCACGCTCTAGTGCATCTTCTAGGACGCCTTGAGATCCTCTGAGGTCTTCCACACGTGCTCACCCATCACGGCTTTAGTGAGCTGCAGTTACACACCCAGGGACCAGATCCCTGATTCCCAAACTTTTGTTCACAGATCCCTCATTTCTGGAGCATGTGCATCCAGATGTATTTTGTCATATTTAAAATAACGAACACAAAAGCGAACTTAAAAAGATGAGACTATAATTACTAATCAAAGCTCTTTTGGTTTCCTCTCATCCCTCAGTGGTGTCGTACCTTCTTCCCCTTGCCCAGGGGTGTGCACGACCTGGGGACTGGCAGCAGCAATTTTGTTTTACTCCTACTTGGAGTCCACAGAGCCTGGTCCATAGGAGGCGCTTCACAACGTGGCAGTGGGTACATGTGCACTCAGGCCACACGGAGGGTCAGAACTGGGGCTTGGAATTCAGACCTCATTCCCATGTGGGATTGCCACATTCAATGTTCGCTTCATTTTCAATCTTTTTCTCAGATCTGAGAAGGCCCCAAAGAGAGGATCCCTACTTCTTTAGGCTCATTTAAACGTGTTCGGTCTAACTGTCAGTTTCTTGCTGAAAGTGGCTTTATCTGAGGCTGGGGGCAGAGTTAGATATAATCCTCGGTATTGTTGTCGGGATTCTCGGGTTCACACCATTTGCTGCACCTGTAGTTAGTATTTTTATTTAGCAACAGCAATTCTCAGCCCTGTGTCCCAGTGCACTGGCTTATCACAATTCACCCTGAGGTGTTTTAAAGGAAATACTCTTACTAGTTGTTTTAAAGGAAGTACTCTTACTAGTATTAAAGTTCTGAAGTTTATCCAAAGGATTGAAGGTTATTCCGTGTTATGGTAATAAGGTCACTCTTAATCAACTATGGTGCAAGATTCTTGATTAGGGGAGAAAGAGATGAAGTTGCAAGGGTGGTGGAGGGGGCATTGTGTACCTGTGTCCTCTGGTTTGTATGTCACTGCCACAAAATTTGAGAACTGTAGACCTGGAGCACGAATTTCCATATCCTAGAGTATGTCTGGTGCACAATTTCAAGATTATAAAGGGCATTTCCGTGGCTTCATGGAGACAGTAAGTAATTGTGTGGCCGCCTTGGGCAGTCATTTTATTTATTTATTCACTGGTGATAATTTCCTCCTCTTAAAAATAAAGTTATTGGATTCACTGGACTATATGTAAGGCTGCTTGTAGCTTCCAGAAGTTCGATGAGTTTATAGTTCTTACACGTTTTTAGAATGGCAAGGTGACAATAATGTTATGGTCCTCATAAAAAGAACCCAGGAGTAGCAGAATTTTGTTCAAGTTGAAGTTACCCAAACCCATTTATTACCCCTCACTTGGAGGAGGAGTTCTTTGTGTTTGGAAGTGTGTGTTAGGGAATTTGCCATGGAGACTTGTCGCAGAATGCATGACTAGCTAAGGCGCTTTGCTAGGGTGAAATAGCCCTACTTGTTTCCTGTGGGTATGGCTTAACACTTGGAAAATAAAATCACCCTGTTTCAGTAATTTGGATACTGTACAAAAAGTTACTCAGTGTCCTCACTTCTATATAATTAGTCATAATCTCTTTAACCTTCACAGTGTGCGTATCCTGTACATGGGCAAGTTATCGTGCTTTCTATATAAAACTGATGGTTACCTGAGGGACTTTTGAAAATTTTAAACAATAATCTGTTGGTTTTAATTCTGCTTTTGGAAGCATCATCTCAGATTCTTTTGGGTTTTGTTTTTTTTTTTTAAGGATTTTTGTTTGTTTTTTTAACTACACTGGACACTGTTCTTCTTTTAATGTGGTATCTATCATTTGACAGTATTTTCTTCTATTTTCTCCAATGTCTCTTGTAGTCCCTGGCAGACCAGTAATCAGTGGCTAAATATTTATACCTCTTTTGATGGTAGAGTTTTGATATCTCGTGATTTCTGAATAACTTACTACCTGTAAATTTCAATGTTAGTTTGTGTGGTGTGTCTTTCTAGAGATATATTAGTACGTATTACGTACAAGCAAACTTGCTTCTAAAGGTCAGTACATGAACACTTTTAAGTATAGATCCTTGATTTTACAAACAAGTGAACTACTGAGTTCTCTTTAAATGCAAGAGAGGAACGAGAATTCTGCTGGGAATTTGGAGAGCTGGTTTCCAGATCTGTCAATACATCCCATGAGCAACCTTGAGAGGGTCACATACCTAATCCTTCAAGGCCTTGGTTTCTTCACCTTTAAAACAAGGAAGTAAGTAGCTCTTACACCAACAGTTCTTTTTCTGTTTAATTTGATTTTTGTTTTCCTGTACAAGTCTTGGATCCTTTCTGTTGTGTTAAGTGAAGTATAGGTGTCTAAATCATGGACTCTCACCCTCCCAGGAATCTCCAATTGTCCACATCTACTGGAATGTTTCCATTAAATGGGGAACTCACTGCCTCACAAGGCAACAATGTGCTGGGTGTGGTCTGGGCAATTCCTAGGACTTGAACCAGTAATTCTCTCATTCTGGGCTTCTTAAAGCTCATAGTAACCACCAATATTTTATTATTTCCAGTTGAACTAAATGCTAATGACAGTTACGGTATCACAAACATTTATTGTCCAGGCACTTGGCTCTGAACATTAGAGTTGTAAGGTAACATTTGACAACTTAATCTCTTAGGGAAGATCAAAGTTTTGTACTAGTAGGTGGATCCAAGCAAGTTTAGGCATTTTCTTGGCCTCTGACAGTCTATCTCTCAAATTCTTATTTTAGTGATCTTTATAATAATGGAAAGTACTGACAGCCTGCAAGTTTGGATTTTGGTTTCTGGTCTCTTTGGTTTTATCTATCCTTGTATTCTCATTTTCTTACCAATAAATAATGAATATTGGAGTATATGATGGCTAATGTTTCTCACTGCTTTTAATTTCTCTGAATCTGTGTTTTAATAGAATATTAAGCAAGTAAAGTTTTAAGAGTACTTCAGTGAATCATTGAACTTTTTCTATGACTGTCTTTTACTTATTCTCTATAAAAAAGATAAATTTCCATACAAGCACAATATGTGTTGGTATACCAGCACTAAAAGTCAAACTCTGCCACATGTGCCCTTAACTCTGAAAAAATGCACTTAATACAACTTCTTAGAGAGTCTTCTTGATAAGATAGCTTAGCTCTTTTCATTTTTTAAACTGGATCATAAGATTTGGACTTTGGAATTACATCATCCAACTTGCACTTTGCACTTTGACTGCCTCCTGCAGCCTCCAAGTTTTTGGCAATGCTAAAATCTTGTTTTCCTATATATGAAAGAATATGGATAACTTTTCCTCCCCTCCCCTCCCCATTTTGTTCAGCAAAGTGTTATTTTTTTTAAAAGCTTCATTGAGGATAATAAAATGCTCTATTTTTAAATTCCGTCAGTGAAGAAGAAAAATCTAGGGCATTTGCAAATCAGTACTCTTACACAATGGCTAATTTGTCTGCCTTTCTTGACATTTCTTTTGTGTCTTTAAGTGCTTGATGGTCAAACTGTAGACAAGGTATCATCAGCTCTAGTAACAGAAATTAGGTGAGTTCAAAATTGAGTTCAGACATCAGTCTTAGCAAGAGACAGATCATGATTTTATAGTTTATGTACATTTAATCATGTTTCAACTTTCTAAAGACTTTAGTAAATTAGTGTTCAAATACCCACCTTTAAATGGCAAGGTGGAATTATTTAGCAATATATACTCTGGATTCACCCACCCATAGATAAATACTTGTTATTAAACTGTGTATTGCTGGGACTGTTTTTAGCAAGATTCTTAAAGCATACTGAAATACTCTGTATTGTGTACAAGCAAGTGTACAAAACCCCCCACAAAACTCGCAATATTTGTGGTAGTTTTTAGTCTCTAAAGCATGTTTTGATACCATTACATATTTTAATTGTCAAACACACTAGCAAGATTTGGTATTAGGCATTTCTTATTTTAGATACATGTGATTAAAGTTCAGGAATCACCTTCTAATAGTCTAGGAAATGAACATTTTTACAAAATATGTTTCTGTAGTTCTCCTAGCTTTTCTATACTGGATGATCTTATGGGGAAAGCATCGGACCACCCTGATGTGGCAACATGTTGGCCCATTAGAATATAAGAATCTCCTTGTAGGGAAATGTAAACCATAGATATTTTGGGAGGCAGCTGGGCCAAGATGGGGTATACGTTTAGATTCCAGGCTGGTCTGTTGCCTGTGCTAGTGACATGTGTGGAGGAAGCATATCTAATATATTACAAGATACTTAATGACCCTTTATCCTTCATATTTAATTTGCATTTAAGTATTCTGAGTCAATGTAAGTCATGGTTAGGTAAGCCCCTTAGCTAATGCTTTCCCCTTCTATTTTTACACTAGAAGAATGTAGACCTTTTTAAAACAAAGTTTTAAATATTAACATAAAGTTAACTATTCAAAGAATGAAATCTTAATGCACTCGAACAAGAAAATATTTCTGACACTTGAATCAGATTTTAGAACCTGCTATTTAGAAAATATCCTGAGTTAGATTCTCCCCATTCCAGTATATTTTAAAGTTGTATTTGGGGAAATTTTCTCTCCTAACAAGAGTGACAGAAATTTGGCAGGGGGATGGTGCCTTTACCTTGGAGCTGTACTAGGCAGGGTTAAGGAATGTGCCTGGAATTGCTTCAGGTCTCACTTTCTCCATCCCTCAGGCTATGAGGTTCTCACTGTAGCTCTTAGTGTAAACCACAGAGTAACTTTAGTACAGTGGTGACATTGAAACTCCCCTGAAGAGTTTGATTAGAGCTGTTTTCCTCTTTCCTAGCAAGGTAGATGGATGTTATTAATCCTCACGCTCTTCATGTTTCTTGTTTTTAAGGTGCAGGATAGGAGGTGTGCTTCCCAGTTGGCAGTCTTTTCTCACACTTGAGGGAGCGGGCTCTGATGCTGATTGACTTCTGGGTTTTGCCCCTTTTCCCAAGGGCTTAGTTAGAGGCCCTTGGAGAAACTACATGGGTGATATGTGGGGGGCTTGGCAGACTGGCTTTTCTTAGGAGAGAGGAGATCCATGGTTGCCACCCTGTTCTAGATTGTCACCCTTCCCGTGTGTGTGTGTGTGTGTGTGTGTGTGTGTGTGTGTGTGTATGTGTGTGATCTCAGAGGGCTACTTCCTTAGAGGAGAATTCTCTGGAGAATGCATGCACTCTCGAATAACGTACACCTTAGGAACTCAGTATTCTGAAGTCTGTCAACTCTTTTTTTGGTAGTGGCGGGAGACAAAAAGAATGTTGATGAACCTTTAGGTTTCTTAATGTTCTTGAAGACTCTCCACGTATACTTGTGTTTTAGGCACTAAATTAATCCAGTCTTTGCATTTTCTGAATGTGATCATTAATTGCCTGTTTGGTTCTCTTCAAGCTCTCATCTCACATCAATTGAAACCTATGCAGAATTCTCATATAATTTGATCAATGTTAAGAAGAGAATATTAAATGAATTTAGTACATCTCAAATATTTTAGTATCCTGTTCCAAAAATTGCATTTTATGGGTTTACTAACTGATATTTAGCAGTTGGTCATTATCCCAGTTTTGATCCTTGCTGAGTTATTTCCATGAGTTCATCTCATTTGATAGTGTTTTTAAAAAAATGTTGATATTTTCCTATCTTTGTAATAAAGAAGAATTTTCTTGTTGGCCTTCTGGTCGCTCCAAGGTTATTTTGAGTCCATGGTCATGTAATCCAGCTATTTATGTCACTATCCACTTTCCATTCTTCTTTTTATAGGCATTTTTTTTTTTTTTTTTTTTTTTTTTTTTTTTTTTTTTTTTTTTTTTTTTTTTTTTTTTTTTTTTTTTTTTTTTTTTTTTTTTTTTTTTTTTTTTTTTTTTTTTTTTTAGTGGTGGTGGTTCCCTGGCTAAGAGTTGAACCTGGGCCATGTCGTAGAGAGTGCTGAAGCCTAGCTGCTGCACCACCAGGGAACCCCCATAGGCATATTTTTGTGAACAGGCCTTCAAACATGGTTTTGTTTTTGAGAGTGTGACACGGGGAATCAGGACCCCTGAGTTCCTAAATCTGTGAGCTCAGACATGTCACTTAACCACTTATGGCATCGCCTTTCCTACCTGCAAGAAGATAGTTAGGCTTTATCTTCAAGGGTCACATGTAAGAAACTCTAAAGTGTGGCCTCTTTGACAGTGAGGACCCAACTTGTTGTCATTTTTGAGGGGGAATGACTAAGCAGTTGTATGTGTGTGTTACCATCTTGTGATTTAAAATTCTCCACCCTGTTTCTCTGGTTCTTTGGATGTACCATATGTCAGGTTCAAAGCCTGCTGTAGACATCACAGGTGAGCCACTATGTTCATGAAAAGAAGGCTACTCATCTGGCGTATCTTTCACATAGAAAACTGTAAAGATCCTGGTTGAGAAAGAGTAGGACATAGGTTTTTTATTAAGATACCTTCTAATAGGTGGTGCCACGCCCCTTCTAACAAGAAAGCCCGATGGTGGGGAGTTAAGTTTCTCTGGAGGAGGGAGCTCAGGGGAAATCGTGTTTTCTCGCCTGGGTTTCTGTGACTTGGCACTGCTTTCCTGAGATGGCTGGTCAAGCACAAAGGTGCTCTTCTAACAGAGAAGCAGTGTTTCTCCTCACAGCAAATGGGCAAGTGACCTTGGATAGTGTCAGTGTGACCTTTAGAAAGTCGTTTTCTGATTCCAGACTTTGGAACATTGAGGATTTTCATTAAACATGCTGACTCTTTGGGAACCTTCATGCCGGTGCAACCTCACAGTCAGTTCTCATATCGCTTTTCATGTTGGGGATGAGTAAGATTTACTCAGGACTGATGGTTTAGCTGCATGCTTCTTTCCTCATATCACTTCGTTTCTAGAAATATGCAGATTATGAGAGAATCTTTTCTTTTAAGTACTTTGAAAATGACATTTTTCTGATTATTGGACACCTATGTATTCTTTATTTACATTTGAAACTAATGCTCATGTTTGTGGATAAAGAAAAGCTATTAAAAGTAACTTGAGAACTAAAATCCTTTCTTTAAAGTCCTTTATATTTCTAAAAAGTTATATGGCATTCAGGTTAAGCACAGTTAAATCTTTCTCAGAAATTTTAAAAACTCTTCTGGGTTTTGATTCAGGCCTGATTGAAAAATGAATTACAAAGCCAGAGCAGCAGCTAATGTATGCAGCAGAGCTCACAGCCTATTTAGATTGGCTGAGGTTTTCAAATACAGTTGTGCATATTTTCTATCCTCTCTTTCTTTCAAAAAAAATGTTTGGGATGTTTTTCCCATTACCATCTTGACATCTGCCTGGTTACACATGAATAGATTGACCTAGTCCCTCAGCAGGGAGACTACCGTGGCCTTGCTTTCAATAGCCATGTCACCGACAAAGAAAACATATGGAATATTTCATTCCTGCCCTTTGCAAACAATCTGAGGCTGTGAGGGCATGCAGCAGAAGGCTTCATACTTCATGGTAGGTTGGCAAGTTTGTGTGCTAACCACAGGCTCTGCTGTTAGCAATCAAACTGTGTTTTCCAAAGCCCCATTACATTCTGTAGAAAGGGAATCTCATGTTTTGGATAAATAAGTTTCTAATATCAGGTTGAATTAAGTTTGTATGACCTGCTTCCATGGTGGGATTTCCTACTGTAATCATGTATTTCACCAAAAGGAGAGAGAGAGTGTGTGTGTGTGTGTGTGTGTGTGTGTGTGTACATATGTGCGTGCCCAAGACATTTGGATGTTGTTTTCCCAGTTTGGTTGTGTAGTGTGTGTTTGGTGGATACACAAGTTGGAACAGAAGATGTTTGATTCCCCGTAGAACATGCCTTTATCACTATCTGCCTTTGTTGATCTTCTTGTCAGTCCACAGAAAGAGTTCATTGATCGTTCTCAGTCTAGCTGAACCCTACTGCACTGACCTCTAAAGGTTCCCGTTGCATTGAACCAGCCTTCTACTTGGGACTTGCTTTCAGGTCAGCAAGCATTAACGGCTTGTCTTTGTGGCCTCTGAATCCACAGTGTGAAGGCTTGTCACCAGGTGTGGCAGGAGAGGGCCAAGAACATGGAACTGGGGGGAAGTCAGTTGCTCTCCTTTTCAGGTCTTTTTCCACGTTAAAAGAATTTGCATTTGGGATCACCACCCTTACTGAGGTGACATTCCAGAAAGAGAAAGCAAAAACAAAACAATCCCAACAACATTCAAAGATGAGAAGATTCATGACTTTGGTGGAAGAAATAATGACATATATTTCATCAGGGTTCTTTTTACCACCCAAGTTATCCCAGCCTGAATTTCTAGTTTCATTTTCTTTCTGGACGTAAGGGCTTGTGTCAGCAGGAGTTGATGATTTATCTAAAAGGAAATGAGCTCCTGTAATATCCCAGAGATAGCTAAATATTTAAATATTTATATGCATCTCATCTAGAAGGTATTTATGATGGTTGTTGGTATCATTGCTGAACATTGCCCATAAAACAACGTGCTAATAGAAATTAGTACCTTTTATATTTTCTTGAAAGAGTAATTCCTTTTGCAGTTCCTTCAGATTTGTTGGCTCTTGGAAGGTTACATTTTAAAGTTCAGGTATTATGTATGGTTCTTCACCAATGAGTCTCTTTGAAATACCCCTTTCTTTTAGTACTCCTGTGTTTTCATCCTAAAATAACTAGTTGAATCTTGGATGTTCCATCATCCTTCTTTAACTGACTGCTCAACTGACTACTTAACCGACATTTGTAACTGAATTCATAGGGAAAACTCCCCCAAACTTCTCAGTCTTAAAATTCACCCTTTTTAGTGTATAGTTCTGTGAGTTTTGAAATGTAAACAGTAATGTAATCACCACCAGTGTGAAGATCTAGAATATTTCCAACATTCCTGTTCCTTTGTAGTCAACCCTTTTCCCTACCCCTGACAACTGACGATCTATTTTCTACCATGGGTCTCTTATTTTATATTGCTTTACATTTATCAGAATATTCTGTAAATGGAACAAAACAGAATGTGGTCTTGTGCCTGGCTTCTTTTACTTAATGCATTGGAGATTCTACCTCGATGTTGCATACATATGCCAATGTGTGATAGTTCTTTTTATTGCTGAGGAGTATTCCATTGTATGGATGTACAGCAATTGGTTCATTACTCAGCTGAGGGATGTTTGCCTCATTTCCAGTTTTGGGCAGTTAATGAATAAAGCCAATATAAATATTCACATAGAGGTTTTCATATGAACATAGGTTTTCATTTCACTTGTGTAAATACCTAGGAGTGAGATCCTGGGTCCTATGCTAAGACATGTTCATGAGACAGTGTTGGTCTATGTTTTAATGTCTTGGAGCTCTAGTGAGGTTTGATCACTAATTATAGCTTACATTTATTGTTAACACGGTATGTATGTAGTATTAGCAAAAGCTGTTAAAACTGATTTTGTTTAAATGTCTGTATTTTTTAAAGGGTAGAATTCTTAGCCTCCTTCCTGTCGGTTACTATGGTGCCCCCAGAGACTTGTGTAAAATGATCCCAATGTGGGGCATTTTGCTTGCATTGAAGAGACTTTGAATTATTAGTGTATCCATGTTTGGAAAGTCTGATTCAAAAAAGTGGAAATTTGGTGAGGAATTGCTGGGCCTTTGTGTGTATTAGGCATGTTACATGTGTTAACACTAATTTCCACAGTTACCACTCTCAGACCCTGGCGTGGTTCCCATTTTATAGCTGAGTGGACTGAGATTGGAAAGGGTCAGGTAGCTTGCTCAGTGGTCCCACCGTAGTGTGGGTGGTAGTTGACCCATGAAGCTCAGGAGTTCAGTATTTGTTTATAGTTTGCTTGGATAATTGACAGTTTATCAGAAGAGGAAAAGGTAATATGAGAAAGGAAAGGGGGAGAAGTTACAGGTTATTGCAGGAGGGAAGAAAAGAACTGAAAATAAAACATTGTGGAAAAGCACATATACATATGTATGTACTCGTATCGTGGGACGCTCACTCGATTGAAATATAACCTATATTGAAAAATCTATATACTGTGTAAAGTTATCTTTTATTCATAACAGAACTTTAAAGTATCTCTCACTTAGTTGCTTTGCTTTTTGTACATCTTTGTTTAAAAGCTTGCATATCATTTTCTATCTTAAAAGTGTTTTTCTGTCGGGGAAGTATCAGTTGTATACATTAGGGCTTGCTTTTTTCTGTGCGTGTGTGCGTGGACTTCACACAGGTGGTATGTGAGGATCTGATCCGTTTAGCAAACACACTTTTCTGTTTCTTGAGCAAATTTCTGAATGTGCTTCTTTAAACCAAAACACCGAAGTAAATTAAAGAGCAAAGTGTGCAGTATGATGGTTTCCATATAGCTGCCTCCTTTCACTCACTGGAATTTCCTGCCTCTGCCGTTGAAGATGTTTTTATAGGGAAGTCTGCATAAAAGTGAATCACCCATAAGCCTTTTTCTCCCCTCAAGGCATTTCATTTGGTCAACTTGGTATTAATTTAGTTGGTACTCTTTAGTTGACTTGAACACTGTGTTTGTTGATTGTGTGAGCTGATGTTTATTAAGCTGTTAATATTTTACAGACTGGATGGGTTACTGTTTGGATCTGTGTGCTCTTTCCTTGAGCAGCAGGACTGTTCATGATTGAGCCTTGGGCTGCAGTTGTGACAGCCATGTACTTGGGGACCTAAAGGTTGTCTTCTCCTGGAACCATTTTGCTTTTTCGTTTCACTAATGTTGCATTCTTCATCATGAAGAGCTGCTTCAGGGTCTGTCCTGCCATTCAGATAAACCCTCCTCATCATCTTATTAAAGTAGATGCTAATAATAAAAAAATTTTTGTCAGACATTATGTGAAGTGCTTTATGTACATCATCTATAATACTCCCACTAGCCCTCTAAAGCACATGCTGTTATTTTTTCCATTTTAGAGATGGAGAAACTGCAGGTGGTGAGGGCACACTGGTAGTAAGTGGGGTATGTAGGTGGGGTGTTGGATTTGGTTTTTGCAGATCAGGGTTATTTGGTTGAGTGGGTTGTATGACACTGTTTTTTAGTGCCCCTCCTAGATTCAGGCATTCATCTCTCATTGAGTGTCATGGATATCATGTACTACTTGTATTATAGATGAGGACTTAGTTCT
This sequence comes from Lyroderma lyra, assembly GCA_004026885.1. Classification (NCBI taxonomy): domain Eukaryota; kingdom Metazoa; phylum Chordata; class Mammalia; order Chiroptera; family Megadermatidae; genus Lyroderma; species Lyroderma lyra. The sequence continues at coordinate 364,283 of PVJL010000403.1, read as the reverse complement.
GGAAAGGTTACATCTGTTTTGTCCTCTGCTTGAATTGTTCTTAGATCCTTGGAATGTAGATACGAACTCTTCTGAATCTTAAAGGTCATCTGGTGCAGTGGTTTTAAAACCTTTGTGTGTGTTATGGCCACTCATCCAAGAGGCTAGGTCTTTCCATGGGGGAAACAAAAAGTCCCTTTCTCCCAGTGACATATATTTATATTTACATTTACATGTTTATAGACCTGATGTCTATTTATTATTTATTATTTACTAAACCTTTCAGTTATATAAATCGTAACACCAAATTCTTGCTAATATTTTTCAGACCTTCTCTCTCTTCTCAGGCCACTTTGAAGAACTGGTAGAAAACAGTTGATGTGACTCAAATTGTTTGTTTAACAGGGAAGAAATCCAGCTACATTTAGTTGTATGACTGGCCTAGACCCATTGGTAGTCCTCCAGAGTATGTTAAAAACAGAACAAATCAGGAGGAAGCTCATTATCCGAATAGATAGTCTTTTCTTAATAAGACTTTTGACTTTTGTGGCTTGTCGGATGGTAACATTTCCTGTGCTGCTGCTTTGTTCTTTGTTCATTCAGTGTTCCTAGGACCTAGTACCTCATTGAAATTGCAGGAGGCAGGTAGTTTATGGAGGTAAGTAAAAGGTTTCATGCAAATGATTTGATCAATTCAAACTGTTTTTTGAGAGTACTAATATTTGTATAATGGCTCATAGAATCAGTAGTCTTTAAACTTAAAAGTAATAATGACTTATTGAGATAATGAGTCAGTACTTAAAAAACTAATATGTTCAATATAAATTTATTAAGTGCTTTATGTATTAGGAAGTGTTCTCAGTGCTGGGGACACAGGTATCAAATGATAATCTGACAGTGTCCCTGCCCTGATGTAACTTACCTGGCATGATGTGGAATAGGTATGGCGGTAGCCAATAAAAAAATAAACATAGTAAAAATGTAAGGTCCGTAATGTGAAGTACGGTTAAGAACAATAAAGCAGGATGAAGGGGGCTCACTATTTAAGTGGGATATTCAGGGAAGGCTTGAATGGAGTGATGAAGATAATTACTAATTAAAATAATCAGTCAGTGTCCACTGGCATATGAAGTCATCTTAAGCAACGGCAAAACAAAATTTAAAAGGTTTCTTCCTACCCCATAATGATAACTTAGTTAAAACATAAAAAGAATGAAATCAATGTCAGAATAAACTATTATTAATACAGTAGAATCATGCACAACAATAAAAGAACAAACTATTGATACATGCAACAACATGGGTCCATCTTAAGGGTATCATGCTGAGTGAAAAGCCAATCTCAGAGATGGATATATATATATACATATATATATATATATATATATATATATATATATATGTATATATATGTTATGATTCCATTTAGAACACTCTAGAAATGACAAAATTATAGTGATTGAGAACAGGTTAGGTCAGTGGTTGCTAGGGTTAGAGATGGGAGGACAGGGTGTCTATAAAGGGTAACAGTGACTGTGAAGAAATATCTTCGTTTTCTGTTGTTTAGTTTTTACTATAGGTGTAGTTTCAGTTAGAGCCCTAAAGCAAGGAATGGTGATGAGAACAGAATTTTCCTTGAGTGTTTTTTATTTTGCAGCAACAACATTATAGGGAGTTTTATTTCATTTTCTACATAGAAGTTTATGGAATTGAAAATAGTATTCTGCCAGGAGAAATTGAAAATATTAATTCTAGCCAGGGCTTTGATTCAAGTGGAGTAATAGGACCATGGTGGGGTGTGTGCATGGTAATGGAAAGGTTCCATGTCATGATTGTAGTGGTGATTACATAAATTGTACATGTGATTAAAAAAATGAGTGCATATAACAACTAGTAGTATTTGAGAAGGATCTGTAGTTTAGTTAATAGTATTCTACCACAGTAAATTTCCTGGTTTAGCTAATATATTATGGTTATGAAAGATGTTACCTTTGGGAAAAGCTAGGTAAAAGGTGCATAGGAACTCTCTATATATTATTTATTTATGCAACTGCTGGAGAGTCTTAAATTATTCCACACAACAACAGACACAGCAGATCAGTTTAGAGTCTTGAGAAATCTTAATGTTCGCCTCATTCCTTAAAAACAGTGAGGAAACTGAGTCTTTGAGGTGAGGTGATAAGCTGAGGTTGCAAAGCCAAAATCTGAAGCTAGGCCTTTTAACTCTCAGGTCAGCATTATTTTGCTCCCTTAGAGAATAACCAGTTTTAATTGCTATTGAGCAGTTATTGGGAGGTTACGTGTGTCCTCCATCTTTCTCCTCAGTTTACCTCCCCATCTCCCCGGCAGCTGGGCGTGTGTATGCATGCATGTGAATTTTCTTCTGTCTCCTACCTATAGCATAGAAAGTGTCATATATAAAGTATGCATTAGGTGTATCATTTAGGTGGGTTTAGCTATATATTTGAGTAAAGTCTGTATACATTTCCTCTTACACAGGTATTTTGTTAGTAAGCGCTTGGTACAGTCTACTAAATAGTATGGGGAAGAAGTTGGATCTCTGCCTGTGAATTAGTAGCTGAGTGCTGTTTTACTTCTGATGATTCAGTATATTTGCCTTAATTGCTGGCTTAACCAATTTCTTGCCTCCCACAAAGAGCACACACATTTGTTTAAAGAAAGGATAAATGAATGAAGTTTTAGGGACTAATTTTTGTGGTATTTGAGCAACAATAGTCTAGATTACCCACAACCTTAATTTCCTTTCAGGAGTCCTATAGATGGGCTTTGTCACCATTTACACTTGATTACTTCATTGTTAACCCCAGTGATGTGATTTAGCATGCAAAGACTTAATTATTCCTTTCTGGCCTAGTGAGAAATTTCCTTGCAATAATTGCCTCCACTGCCCTTTAGCCTCTTAAGCATTTAGTTTGTTTGGAACAACATGGTTGCTCAGTAAGCAATTCCAAGCTCAGCAGTGCCCCGAGCTGTCTTTGGACCATAATTTATACCTTTGACATAGTGACTTAGGCCTCAGTTCCTGAGTGATGTGACTGGTGGATGTTCTTCATGAGAGTTACGGTGTGATGCATTTGTCTGAAGTTTCAGTAGGAAAAAAGTTCATGACTTAACGGTAGTAAATAGTTCCCTTCTGGTCTCTCTTTTTCAATTTAACATTTCCTTATTTTAATTGGAAAATTATGCCAACTTCTAAAATAAGATTAGCTTCTTTAAAAAAAAAAACACTTGAGTGTTTTTAAGAAGTGTTTTTGTGAGGCAGTCACATGTAGTCACAGTATAGAATAGATTTGTTACGTAATGTGTCACTGTCACTATGAGGATTAGGCTTGCTGGATGCAATTGAGAGGTTTATGCAGAGATGGCAGAGAGATGTCTTTGCTTTATTTTGTTTAGTTTTTACTGTAGGTGTAGTTTCATCCAGAGTCTTGAAGCAACGAATGGGGGTAAGAGCAGAATTTTCCATGTGAGTAATTTTTTTTTAATTTCACAGCAACAACATTACAGGAAGACCTGTTTCATTTTCACATGGAAGTTTGTGGAATTGAACGTGTCTATTTTCTTCCAGCAGGAATTGAAAGTATTAATTTGACCCAGAGCTTTGTTTCTAGTAAAGTAATACGCCCACGTCTCTATAGACAATTACGAGGCTTGCTTAATACAGCCTTTTTTGGCAACATCATTTTAGAGCTTTATTCCTGAGACCCCTTTTCACCCAGCTTCAAAATTCTCTCTCTCCCTATTTCCTTAAACAATATTAAGTGCTCCATTTCTCTCAGAGAATGTCTAGAATAACAATGGCATCATAGGGTCTTTGGATATTCTACAGTAAAAATATTGGTATGCCAATCTATAGCTTGGGTTATAGCTATACTATTAGAAAGTAGAATATCACATTTATCACACTAATTAAAAATGTTTTTAAGGGAGGTGCTTTATGTAACCAGGTTCTATCTTTCCATTTCCACGTTTACAAAAAATTTTTGCCTTAAATTATCAGTATTTAGGACAACCATCTCATTTTGTTAATATAAAAGGAAGGAATACTTACTAAAGAGATGTAAGTAATAACATAGTTCTACAGGATTGGTTGGGGAAGCACAGCAGAAACAATGGAAAAAGCCCTCCTGTAGTATATGTCCTGGAGTATTCTCAGAGCTTAAAACATTCAGCATAGTACAGATATTTATCATTAAATTTCTTTTTTTCTTCTTTTAAAAAATTTGTATTTTATTGTTAAATTTATTGGGGTGACATTGGTTAGTAAAAATTGCATAGGATCCAGGTGTACAGTTGTATAATACATCATCTTTGCATTGTATGTTCACCACCCAGAGTCACTTCTCTTTCCATCACCATGTACTTGATTCCCCACCCTTCCTCTCACACCCACCTCCCCCCCTTACCCTCAAGTAACCATTAAACTATTGACTGTGTCCAAAAATTTTTGTTTCTTTGTTGCTTTCAGTTTTATATTCTACATGTGAGTAAAGTCATATGGTTCTTATTTTTTTCTGTCTGGCTTATTTCACTAAGCATGAGGATCTCCAGGTCCATCCATGTTGTTGCAAATGGCAATATTTCATCTTTTCTTACAGCTGAGTAATATTCCATTGTGTATATGTACCACAGCTTCTGTATCCAGTCATCTATCAAAAGAGACTTTGGTTGTTTGTGTGACTTGGCCACCATGAACATTGTTGCTATTCACTTTGGGGTACATAATGTTTGCAGATTAAGGTTTTCAAATTTTGGGGGTAGATACCAAGAAGGAGGATTCCTGGATCATATGATAACTCTATTCTTAATTTTTTTAGGAACCTCCATAGCAGTTGTACCAATTTGCATTCCCACTAGCAGTGTATGAGGGTTCCTTTTTCTCCACAGCCTCTCTAACACTTGTTAATATTTGTCTTGTTGATAATAGCCATTCTGACAGGTGTGATGTGGTATCTCTTTGTGGTTTTGATTTGCATTTACCTAACAGCTAGTGAAGTTGAACATTTTTTCATATATCTGATGGCCATTTTTATGTCTTCCTGGGAGAAGTGTCTGTTCAGTGCCCATTTTTTAATTGGATTGTTTGTTCTGTTGTTGAGTTGTACGAGTTCTTTATATATGTGTTGTTTGCAAATTTTTTTCTCCCATTCAGTTGGGTGCCTCTTTGCTTTGTTGATGGTTTCTTTTGCTGTGCAGAAGCTTTTTAGTTTGATATAGTCTCATTCATTTATTTTTACTTTTACTTCCCTTGCCTTTGAAGTCAGGTTCATAAAATCCTCCCTGAACCCAAGGCTTGTATTGATGTTTTCTTCTATACAGTTTATTGTTTCAGGTAGTTTATTGTTTTAGGTCTCATGTGGAGGTCTTTAATCCATTTTGAGTTAATTTCGGTATATGGTGAGAGTTTGCAGTTCACATTCATTCTTTGCATGTCGCTTTCCAATTTCCCAGCACCATTTACTGAAGAGGCTTTCTTTTCCCCGGTGTATATTTTTCACTCCTTTGTAAAAAATTATCTGTCCATGTATTTGTGGGTTTATTTCTGGGTAACCATTGCATTTCTATAAGTTGAATCTCAAGCACAAGAATTTTGCCCATAGATCATATTTTCAAAATTTCACACAATGATTGAAATAGATTTTTGTTAAATTTTAATTATACTGATATTACAATAAGTTCAATATTATCCTTTTTTGAACTCTCAAGGATGTTTTAAGGATTGTTGTATTTAAGTAAGCATTGATTATTTTACAGGCAGCCAAGAACTATCTGGACTGTGTTAAAATGCTAGACACCCCTTTTTCTTGGAAGAAGGAAGTAAGACTCTTGATATAGTTTGATTATTATATTAGTTAACTTATGCTATCTAGACATTGTCAACTAGATGAGTTTCCCCCTCATTTGCATACTTATGTAGATAAATGAGAAAAACAACCAGAATGTATCAGTGTGTTTTTGTGTCATTTTATTCGAACTTGAAATATCCAGTAGACCTTCGTGGATTGTCTCCTCTGGGAAGAGGCAGTACCCCAGCCTGTCCTCAGGGGGCTTGCTCCAGTGGTTGATTTAAGTAGCTCATTTCTGTTTGTTACTATTCTCCTCTAAAGAGACTGGGATGCAGTAAATCTGTTTGACCTTGTCAAATGCAGGTATATATTGGTAGTTTTACTGAATTATTCACACTCTCATGAAATTAGTGTTTTATGATAAAAGAATTTGAGTCATGAACAAATGTGTAGCTGAATCACATTCTATTCAACTGAAGGACAACTAAAATTCTGGATGACTTAATTTAATAATGATTTTAATTAGTAATGATTTCATTAAAGTAGTTCTTACTGGAATTGCTGCATTTCAACATGTGATCCTGTATTTAATGGTAAAATTTTTTGAGAGGAACGTAAGGGAATCAGTGATTTTGTGACGATTTTTTTTCAAGATGCAAATTTTTTTAAATATCATGCTTAAGTAGTTTTGACTCTTACAGTGCTCCAGGGAGCAATGATTGCTATCATAGAACCGCAGGTTATGGACCTGCAACCAATGCCTGTGCTATTTTAACATGGCGCAGCAGTAAGAATTACAGGGTTCACTGAAGTATATGAAATAAAACATCCTTAAACTCTCTTACTTCCTTCTCCCTCAGTGAAATGAGATGAATTGGTTGTAGATAAATCTTTTAAATAAATAATGATTTAATACATTGCTGAAAAAATGCACCTTAGTCAAATCTGTTGTGGAAGGATGACATTAAGCATTGACACAATATGTTTCTAGACGCCTCTTGCTCAGAATTGCTTGTAAACTCTCTGAGGGCTGGAATCAAGTGTCACTCAGCATCCTCTTGGCTCTTCCCTTGCCTCTATCTGGGGCCTTGCACATAACATACTCTTAAATGCTGAAGAAATTGAAGGACATGGAAAGATTGCCTTTGGAACTTGTATTTTAACAGGTGACATTTATTAATAAATGAACTTGCTTAGCAAAAGTTTACACTGGGAATGTCGAGTGTGGGCCTGTTAACTTACAGTTGTGCTACTATATTCCCCCGGGGAGAAGGGAAGCTATTGACTATGCTTCCTATTTTAATATTGATTAAGCTCTTGATGTGTGCTAGGCATTGTGGGAAAAGCTTTACATTTGTTAGTTTACTTGATCATCACAACAACTGTAGGAGAAAGGTATTCTTTTTCCCCGTTTTAAGCTGATAATACCAGGCACCCAGTGTTCAAGTAACATGTCCAAGGTCGTACGTTTTAGAATCTCTAACTAGAATTTGAACCCTGGTGGTTTTACGCCGGATCGCTGTGCCCTGTATCTGTCGTGCTGCCTCACAAGTGTCCATGGGTAATCCAGTTTGGTGGAGAAGACAGACAGACACGCAAATAAAATACAGTGTGTGAGTGCCACAAGGAGGGATGAACAAAGGGCTGTGGGAGCAAAGAGGAAAGGAACTTGCTCTGCCTTTGGGAGTTGTAAGGCTGCGCAGCAGAGGTGACATTTGAGCTGGGTCATTTAGTCTTCTTTGGGGCAGCTGCCCGAGTTCTGCCCGTTTGAAATAAGCACATTTACAAGAGAATAGTGGAGCACATTCCACTTGATGGATTGGATTGACAGTTTGGAAGTAACTCCCCAGAATGATGGCTTTGTTAGGTATTTGTTCTCCTAGAACCCTACCTGCCACTCCCCTTTGGTGAATTGTGGCAAGAAAGCTGTCACATTAAGCTGTCACTCAGGGTATTTGTGAGAGAGGGAGGGAAGAACAAATTATGGGCAGAACTAGGTATTTTCAGAACAGCCTAAAACCCGGAAAGATTATATTTCAGAGTGTTTAAAAATGAACACAACAGCCTTTCATAAGTTGTGTAAAAAGAAAATTGAATAATGAAAAGTTAATTAGGCTATGGGTATTTTTAAAGCAAGGCGTTCTGATTCTTATCCTCTATAATTATACGAAGCTTTGTTCAAGCCAAGATTTAAAAAAAAATTAGAGGCAGAAATCAATTAAAGTTCTTAGTAGAGATTGTTAAATTGTAAAAATACTATCTTTTTCCCCCTGTGGTTGTAAAAGGGCTTTTGTAAGGAGCAGATTCAGTTCCAACTTCTACCCTTTGTCTCAGTTGTCTAGTTGTTTGCTTTAAGACCATCTTACAAGATTTGCTGTTTCTTTCATTGTGTCTATTTTTAAGCTATTGGAAGGTTTAGGAGTCCAATCTAGATCTTTCTAAATTATGTCTGAGCACAGTTGTTTTTCTGGGGAAATGATTCTTCTTCAATGTGGCGCTCCTCTCCTACCCACCAGCTTTCCCCCACTTTCCCCACCTCCCTTTGCAGCAACCCCCTCATTCACCCTGCAATCCCCAAGCCTGAAATGGAAAGAACTTGCTTTGTTACTGATGATAATATTTAAGCTCTAAAATTTTAACAGTATTTCAGTTGCAAATAAATGGAAATTGTGTATTCTGTTTAATGTTTCAGAAAATCCCTGCTATTTTTTTTTTCTTTAAATACAAGAAAACAGGCGTGTAATGCCTCATTGAAAAAAGCCTGTAGGGGTGCTTTGTACAGGTCTTAATTAAGGGCTTTGAAAGACCAAACAAAAGGGCAAAGGAAAATGCTACAGGGTTATTGTTATTCCACCCCATTGGCTCAGCTAGCTGACCATCCATTGGAGCATTTTGTCCATTTTGAAGCTGAATGACACTTTTGTTCGTGATTAACAGAGGTGAAAGAAGCCAATTATTGGGCTGTCTTTTTTCCATAGAGCAGCTGCTGTTGGATTTAACTGCAGGCAAATATGGCCTTTTACTACCACAAGGATGTTGTGATGACAGTTTATTTTTATAGAACTATGTGGTAGAAAACAAAATCTGTCTGACTCCTGTTATGAATATGCCCTGGAATTTATGAAAGGGGGATTTTAATGTTTTAGTTGTTCCACAATTACCTTTTTAAAAATAACATTTATGTATGTATGTATGTATGTAATACACACATGTACTCATTTTTAAAAAAAGCTTTTTATGTTTGGGATTCCAGCGTTAAAGTTCTGTATTTGTTATATGTACGTTTGTAACCTGCTTCAACTTTTCCCTATTTTTATTTTAATAACTCCTTCCCCCCGTTACTTGTTGAAGTTGCAGAGTAAGTAGCAGAAGACAGTGTTATTGGTTGAGTTGCAAGCTGTTTCAGTGTGTAGACTGCCTAGGTGGGACTCATGACTCTCAGAGACCTCCTGCCCATTAGTTCAGACTTCAGCCTCCCGCATTTAGTGGTAGGAATGTAACTTGGGAGGAATGTCGTGCTTTGATAAGAAATGAATGTATAATGGTGTACAGCTGGGGAGAGTGGCACAGGGGTCAGCGCTCAGGATCCATCCCACTCTGATATGCTTTGGGTAGTGGGGCAGGAGACAAGGCTTGGGGGAAGAGGATCAGCCTGACTTCCTTCAGGGAGAGTCTAGGTCTTTCTTTTTATCTTTTGAACCATCTTAGTACAATGGACAAAGTACTGTGTGCAGTCTCCTTGGGCAAGTTATTTAACTGTACTGAGCCTTAGTTATTCGCTTAGTTGGCTTTACTAATACCTTTCTATCACAACATGGTTGTGAGAATTAAATGAATTGAGCATGTTATGTGTCTAGCACAGTACCTGGCACACACAAATGTCTGATCTGTGCTAATTCTCTTTCTTTTATGCTGGGTGGTTTCTCATACCTAAATTTGAAGTCAAGGGGCAAGAGTCTGGTACCTTGGCTTCTTACTCAATACGTGTTTTTTCTTACTGGATTTTCAAGTAAGGGTTGAGTTTCCAGGGATAATTTCATAAGAATTAATGGCTTCCCTTTGCAGCTCTCACCTTCCTTGTCTACGTGCAGAGCCATCATGATTCCTCCCTGCACTGCAGACTGTCTGCAAACAGCCTGGACTATTATATTTACCTGGTCTTTGAGAACCATTGTCATATTTCATTTAAGAGTCTTTGATGGCCTGACTCTGTCTTGCTCTGTAACCCTGGGAAAGCCAGTTAACTTCTGTGTTTCTTTATTGGCAACATAATGATAATAACATGTAACTCACTGCCCACTTTTCAGGTATGTCTTCAAGATGATTACATCATAGATGGTTTTAAAGGACTCAGTAGAAATCAATACATTAAAGATCCTCCAAGTTGTAAAACAAAACCAACTAAATTTTTGTGGCAACCTTGGTAACCTAGTTATGTAGCTGGTGCCTGGGGTTGTTTCAGTTGCACAAGGTATTTAACATTGATGTTCACTCTGTTAGCTACCCGAGGCTTTGGCCAGCATTTCCTTCCCCATGGGAAAGTAATTCTTCTATGACTGTAGACTTCCACCAGTTGGTGGTGTTGGAGCTGGATTTCATGTCTCTTCTCCCTGGTTTGATTTCCCACTGCTGCTGTCCATCGCAGACCCTTACTCTGTGTTCTTTGAAACTCCTTCTCAGGTGGGTACACTTTCCTACTCCTCAGCATCTTCACTGGTTCTTTCTGGAGGACCCTGCTCCCCATAGCCTTTTGGTTAGAATTCAGGGGTGTCCAACCTTTTGGCTTCCCTGGGCCACATTGGAAGAATTGTCTTGGGCCACATATAAAATACACTAACATTAATGATCGCTGATGAGCTAATAAAAAAAAAGTCACAACAAAAATCTCATACTGTTTTAGGATTGTTTACACATTTGTGTTGGGCCACATTCAAAGCTGCCTTGGGTTGCATGCGGCCTGTGGACCACGGGTGGGGCAAGCCTGGGTTAGATGATGCTTGTGTCCCCAGGGCATTGAGAGAGAATAGCATTGAAGTTTTTGTTATTCCTCAGTGCTGCCTGTAGGCTTCCATCTTTGCTTACCACCTCTGCTTCTTTGGTGTATGAGCTTCAGTTCCAATCCCTCACTGATACTATCCTCTTCTGGCTTCTCTCTTGGTCCCCTTTAGAGAAGAATTAGGTGCTAAGCATGGTCTTTTCATTCTTGCCACCCCTCCATCACCATAAGTTCTATTATTGACCCCATGTGGATAATCCTCCCAGCACTCTTAACCTCTCATTTCATTTCTCTGCATCACAGTGACGAGCCTGGTTTTAATTCCACTTCAGCCTTTTCTCATGACTACCTCCTGGACCTTGCTAACACTTAAAACAGCTACATACCTCTTGATCACTAATAATAGTAATAATAATAGTAATAATAATAATATTAGATTGTCATTATTCTTAGCTCAAAATTTTCAACCTCATTAAGTTCTGAAGTCCCTAGATCCTTTTTACTGTTTTCCATCATTTATTTATTTTTTTTCTGTGATCAGATTAAGATCTACTCTTCATTCCTTCAGTGTCTCTCCTCAGTATCCTTAACCTGTTGTCTCATCAAAGGTGACTTTTTGTTTAATGACAGAGCAGGCTGGTTAGTCATCTCTGCTTTTGTAGTGGAATACTTAGTAGGTCCCACACTAAGTACTTATCATGTGAGCCTCAGGGGAGGTAGTTTCTATCAGAGGGTAGCTCAGATGGAATGATTTGATGGACAGTGAGCTTTCCATATTATGCTGTGTGGTCTTATTCAGATCATACAATCTTCTCTAGCTGTCTAATCTATGTAATAAGACTCCTTGGCTATATGATAAGCCATATTTTTTTCCTAGCTCTTCACATTACATGATACTAAAACTACTTTGTTCTAATCTCTCCATTTCTTTAGCTGTGTCACTTTAAATAAGTCAGGCGACTGTTCTAACCCTCAGTTACCCCATTTGTGAAAAGGGACACTGCCCCAGCCCTGCCCACCTTACAAGACTGTTGTGAAGTCCAAATAATATTGAGGAATATGAAAGTGCTTTGTAAGATCTAGGCCCTGGTTCTTAGGTCTGTCCCTTTAATGTGCATCTGCATCACCAGGAGGGTTAGTCATATCCTTAGCTGGCCGTCACCCTCAGAGTTTCTGACTCAGTAGTCCTGGGGTGGGGCCTAATAATTTGCATTTCTAGTAAATGCCTAGGTGGTACTTACTGATACTGCTAGTCCTCAGAGCACACTGAGAACCACTGCTTTTCAGGAAGTCTAGATATGCAAGATTGTACCTTATTACCCTTTCAGGTATTTCCATGTAGGTATGTTATCCGTCCTTTTTAGTTAGAAATCAGGATAAGCCTAAGGGTCTTTGTGGGAACAAAGTGACAGATTAATTGGCATTCAGACTCTTTCTGAGTTGCCATGTGTGTAAGTGTGTAAACCTACATTTCTCCAAGAATTGACTCATGGAAATGACTTAACTTGAATTGGCAGTCTACTGAACAGTAGTATTGTACCCTGCAAAACTAAAGTCTTTTCCCACAAGGTGCATCCACGTAAGAGATCTCAAAAGTAACAAGACCTTTATTCTCAAAGAAAGAGCTCCATAGATAAGAGGATGTGGGAATTGTTTCTATCAGGTTTCAGAGACCACAGGCAGAGGTGGCTTGCAGAGTGCATTTGGAGAAGGTCATCTGCTGTTGCAGGTGTATTTCTTTGCATGTTCTTTGTGTCTCCCTTTCACACCCCTTCACCTGGGTTAAGACGCATTATAGAAATCATACCTCAAGGAAAATTAGAGGGTGACTGTTCGTATTTAAAAATCATTCTCTAGGGTTTCTTTAAGTGCGCTCCAGTTTGTAAAGGACAGGCTCACTGCCTGCTTCATGCAAGGCCCAGGGTGTGGGGAGGGCAAGTAGAGCAGAGAGATAGACAGAAGAAAACTTTTGATATTGGGAGCCTTGCCAATTCAAAATGCTCCTGAAGGAATACAAAATGGGACACCCACCTTGGAAAACAGTGCCTCAGAAATTTAAAAACAAAATTACCATATAGCCCAGTAATGCCGAAACTCCTAGGTAAATACCCCACAATTTGAAAGCGGGGTTTCGAGTAGATATTTGCACACACACAATCATAGCAGCATTATTCACTGTAGTCAAAAAGTAGAAGCCACCCAAGGGTGATCGTGTGATAGATGAACGGATAAACAAAATGTGGCATACACGATTCTGTGGAATAGCATTCATTCTTGGAAAAGAAGCAAATTTTGACACATGCTATGTCATGAATGAACTTTAAAGACATTATGCTAAGTGACGTAAGCCAGTCAAAAAAGGTAAAATACTGTATGATTCTATTCATTTGAGGCACTTTACTAGACTAGTCTGATTACAGAGACAGAACATAGAATGTGGTTGCCAGGGGCTGGGCGGAGTGGGGGGTGGGGAGTTACTGTTCAAGGGGTTCAGAGTTTCAGTTTTGCAAGATGAAAAAAGTTCTGTGGACAGAAGGTGGTGACAGTTGCACAACGTTGTAATGTGCTTGATGCCGCTCAATTGTACACTTACGAGTGGTTAAAATGTTAAAATGGATGTTGTGTCTAACATAATATCTCCATTAGGAAAAGGTCAATATTCTTGCACATCAGGGTTTTTCAGTCTCAGCATTGACATTTTGAGTTGGGTAATTCTTTGTTGTGGGGCACTGTAATAGTCTAGGTTCTTTGGGGAAACAACAGAGTAGCATATATACAGGTGGTAAGAGATTTATTTATTTACTTTTAAGAATTATATCTTTCTTTTTTTTTTATTGTTAGACTTATTGGGGTGACATGTGTTAGCAAGGATTACATAGGTTCCAGGTGTACAATACTACAGTGCATTGTCATCTTGTTGTATAAGTTCACCACCCAGTGTGAGTTCTCTTTCCATCACCATGTATTTAGCTCCCCCTCCCTCCTCTCCCACCCCTTCCCCCTTCTCCCATCCCCTCCCCACTTGTCCCCAAATAAACATTAAACTGTAAGAGATTTATTAGAAGAAATTGGTGCTCTTGGTTATGGAGGCTGAGAAGCCTAGGATCTGCAGTTGGTTAGCTGGAGCCCCAAGAGAACAGATGGTGTAGTTTCATTCTGAGCCCAAAGGCCTCAGGATCAGGAAAACTGATGGTTTGAAGGCCTGAGATCCAGGAGAACCAGTTGTGTGGTTCCAGTCTGAGTCTGAGAGGAGAAGACTCATGTCCCAGCTCGAAGACAGGCAGACAGAGCAAAGGTCTTCTTACCCTTTTCGTTTTGTTCAGACCTTCAACATTTAGGCTCAGGCCCCCTCACACTGGGGAGAGCAACCTGGTTTACTCAGTGTGTAATTCAGATGTTCATCTCATTCAGAAACACCCTCACAGACTCATCTAGATGATGTTTATCCAAATATCTGGGCACCCTGTTGTCCAGTTCAGTTCACACGTAAAATTAACCATTACAGGGCCTGTCTGTGCATTATAGGAAGTTTAGCAGCACCCCCGGCCTCTGTTCACTAGATGCCAATAACAAACTCATCTGTCCAGTTGTGAGAACTAAAAATAATCTTCACACATTGACAGATGTCTCCCTGGGGTCAAAATCACCCCCCCCCCCCAGCTCACCAGTTGAAAACCATTGCTGTACATTCTTCAGATGTAGGTCAGGACAATAGAGATTCTTCCTAGATTTGCATTTGTTTTGCTATCTTCTCCTGTACTTTTAGATTTTGATGTTTGTATATTATACATATTAATTGCCAGTTTGTATTGGGGGGAATGCAGGAAGTGCAGAAACCTAGATTCTGGTTTTTTTTTCTGATTGTGCAGCTTGGAGAAAAGAAATTGTCCCATTTTGGACCCTTGTATGAAGTCATCAGTACAAATTCCGGGGTGGGGGTGGTGTTGGATGAGCTAGATCATCTCTGTGGCTTCTTTTTAGCATTAATACACACAGACACACACACGATAAATTCTTTAGATGAGATTCATGTAAACACTCATCAGGACTTTCCATGCCTAACCTGATAAGATTTGGAAAGACAGATCTAGTCTCTGTTCTTGCCGGAAATACCTGGCCAGGTGGTGTTCAATAAAAATAGCCACTCTTTCCCAATTTTAACTCCCTGTTTACTTATAAAGCACTTTATAAAAAGCACACTTTGTGAAGATACATTGGTTGTAATGATTACTCCTAGGTACCTCTTGAAACTTTTCGAAACCAGAAAATAGCATGTCATTGGTCAATCCACCACACATGGATAACTATGATTTATTTTCAAAATAGCAATTTATTAAAACAAAAAAATCACCAAAACAGTAGGGTTCCTTGGCTATTTTTAAGGGAGAAATTACTGAGATGCAAAATAAGTTTTAAAATAAAAACGAGTGTGTGTATATTTGGACCAGCTTAGATGTTTACATTGGTTGTCCTGGCTCCGCCACATAAGTGGCAGTTTGCACGTTGGGCCAAGCATTTTAGCTTTGCCATCCCCCAAATTTTAGACCTATCCTAGCTTTTATGGCTCATGTTGCTGTCTAAATATGGGGTAGAAGCAAGAGAAGAACCAAAATAAAATGGGAGGGGGATTATTTGAAATTAAAACTAGTTAGTACCCAAACCAAACAGGTCCACGTGTGCCAGGCTTTTTAGTGTCACCCCCCCATCATCCTCTCAAACTCCTTTTAGCATGATCCGCCCCCACTCTTCCGGTTGCAGTGCAAAGACTGGTTCAGGTACAGCCAGATGAGAGCCCACGATGAGATACAGGTTTTGCCAGCACACGATATTTAGGCCTAGGGTTACTTGCAACTGTGATAGTTGCATGATAACGTGATAAGCAGGTAACATGATAACGTGATAAGCAGGTAATAAATATTTTAAGCTAACACCTGTGACAAAGGCATGCAGTCCAGTAGTGATTTTTTTTTTTAACTACCATGTTGTGAACTGTAATTATGGACATGGCACAGAGTCCTTAGAAAATCTTTATTTTCCTGAGACTTTTTTTTCTTTCTTTTTTACCCCCCTCTACATACATGATGAAAAACGGTGGTGGAAAGCTATGCAGTACATGTTTCAGTTATTTAAGTGGCTTCACTTTCCTACCAAACCCAAAGGATACTCCCATACTTATAGGATAAATTTCCTGGGTAAGTGGATGGGTTTAGAGTATTTCCTAAAATAATTGGTTAGTGCCTGGCATTTTTTATTTTTAAAAGGATGATGGTATTGTGATTAGGGAGACAGGCTGCTTGGATGTTGGAGATCTGGCTCAACACCTCTGCCAGGCAGTTTGGGGCTGATCCATTTGCTGTTCTGTGAAATTTGGGTCACAGTGGTGTCTGCTTCTTTAGATTGCTGTGAGGACAAGGCAGGCAAATCATATGCCACAGTGCCAGGCACCGAATGCCGGCTCATTTTCTTGGTGGAAGTGGTGTTGATTAGTGGAAGTGGCACTTGATCAAATAATATTATCTGGAAAGGATAATGCTGTTTTGGAATTTGATCCTTTAAGAGAAACTAAGAGTCTGCATCCAGTTGTGTGATAGCATCATAATTTCTGAGTTTTAAAATTTTAAGTAGTCAGAAAGGCCATCCTATGTAATGGGGTCGGTTCCCACCTTCCTGTGTGACGACTTGCCTGGTGAAATATGAAAACTAGAGGTCACCTCATGATTTTAAAGTAAGTGTATGCAAGGACTCTCTTTTAGTCTAAGATTATACCGTTTTGGCTTATTTTGGTATTAAACCGTCTCTTCCCCCTTTTAAAATGGGTTGATGAGTGTATTGTCAGTGTTCCCACATGTCTAAAAGTTGGGAACCCTGTGCTGGTCTCCCCAGTTGTGTGGAATTTGGGCTTTGGGTGCTCTATTAATTTAAGGTCCCAGAATTCTCATAAGGAAAATAGGTGTTTTTTCTAGACTTGCATCTGTTTTTACTGTCTTCTCATGTGTTTTTTCATTTTGAAGTCATATGTGATATACATTAATTACCAGTTTGTATTGGGGGAAACACAGGAAATGCAGAGACCTAGATTCTGGTTTTATTTCTAGTTGTGCAGCTTGGAGAAAAGGAGCTAAGAATCCTCTCTGCTGTCCTTGACAGATGGTCTTCTAGCCATTGCCTAAGTGTCTCCAGTGACAAGGCAGCGATTTCTCTCACTGCATGACTCTAAGACATCAACCGTGTTCTTCTCTGTTATATTTTGTGCTACACTCTGCCTCCCGATTCAGTACACTGGAGAGACCATAGGCATCTTCTCCAGATACTATTTTGCTTTGGGTATACAAGGCTAGAGTTATGAATATTAAAGGGGGACTCAGAGGTAAACATTTAGCATATATGAGGGCTGTCAGGAAAAAATCCAGCCACAAATGCCTCTATTTTCCATATTGTGTGGCTTTCTCATTTTGTTTTGTTGTTGTTTTTTTGTTTTTGTTTTGTTTTTTGGTGGTTCCCTGGCTGGGAGTCGAACCCAGGCTGCGGCATTGAGAGCGTCGAAAGCTAGCCACTACGCCACCAGGGAACCCCCTGGATACTTTCTGGACAGCCCTCATTTATTAGACACTTAGGAATTGTTAGTTCCTTTTCTCACTCGTTTCCCATCTATTGCACCTGTTCGTTGTACCTAATTCTCGCATCTACATGAGAGCTCGTAGGCTCCTCCTTCAATCTCATCTTCTCCAGACTAGATCTGTCCTATATTTTTGGTGGCTTCCCAAGTCAGAGTTTCAAGGCCCCTCACCATCCCTGCCTTCACTTTTGAAGGCAGACTAAGTTTCTAAATTTGGTTCACACATTCTGCCTGGATACCTCATGCATGCAGAGTAGTAAGAATGATCCCTCAAGTTCACAGGGCTCTCTGGTGTTAAAAATGCTTGTCTGTCTCTCCAGCCCTGGGGCCCGACAGATGTTTTCCCATTGGCCCAGGAGGAACCTGAGAGCCTTTCTCAGAACAGACAGACATTTCATTTTAGAGCTGGGAAGGCTTTGCATACCATGCCAGCCTCACATCCCCGAAGAGAAACTGGCCGCTCGGAAGAGTCAAGGGACGTGTCTTAGGCCACATGGCCAGAGTCTGCCTGTGGCGCTGGGGTGACTCCATTGTGAAGTCTGGTTTTAGTCCAGAAGTTGAACCACGACACCGCGCTGCCTCTGGGTCGTGCAGTGTGTGGAGACACGCGAAGCCAGTAAAACAGCGCTCCTCAGTGCACGCGATTGCATAGGAACGAGGCAAGTGATTCGTTTGGCCTGTTTAGTTCCTTAAGAAGTTTCAGCAGCTGAAGTGATGACGGGTACAGATTTCGGGGAGAAGGTCCACGGTGAGTAGGGTTGTCAGGGAGGATCACTTACTTAGAGGAGACCTTGAAGAAAATTAGGTTGTGGGAGGGAAGAGGGGCGGGGTGTCCCATGGGAGGAGTCTAGTGCAGTGTTCCTTAAAATGTCCATGGTGATGGGCCAGTTTTGTTTTATTTCATTTCTGATCCAGGGTATTACTTTGATACTTCTGCAAAATACAATAAGATTAATTTTTAGAGAAAGAAAAAAATGGAAAAACACAAATCCAAAGTTTCTATTGTTGCCTTTAAGACAAAATTCCTTTGTCCTGTTGCTACTACGTGACCTCTCCACCCCTCTGCTGGCCTCATGGAGGCTCGTTTACAGTTTCTGGACTGGCCCCACCTTTTGACCTTGCGTGAAGAGAAGTGGGAAGGAGGCTGCCTGGGAGGGGCTGGGGCATGGGACATCTGGGGGCGCAGGACCTCGCCAGAGCAGAGGCGTGTCGGTGCAGTGTGGGGAGGAAAAGGAGGTGAGGTGCTGTCTGCTGATGGAGAACCTCAACTTCGAGGTGGGAGAGGGGAGTTGAAATTCGGCCCTGTGAGTGGGGGATGGGGGCGGGGGAGCCTCTGCAGGTTCTTCAGGGAGGGCATGGGCTTGTCAGTGCTCTGCTGGCTGGCAACTCCGCGCTATTCCCAGTGAGGCTAAGACACTGGCTGCTGTCTGTACGCTCTGCGTGCACTCTCCGTGTATCCGGAACTTTTGTGTTGCATGTCACTGTTTTGTGTTGCATGTCCCTGTTCCATGATACCCGTTTTGCTTCATTTCCCTCCATTCATATGGCTCCAAGAGCACAAGCGGGCTGCTTTTGCAGTGTCCTCCTTGACATTGGCCGTTGGGCCTTCTCCGGAATGGGTGGGCGCTGTCGTCTAGGGTAGGTGTCCGCACTCCCTCTCCTACGTTGTGTTCCTGAGCATTTTGAAAGCAAGGTCAAAGATGGGGTTGGGGAGAGAGGGGTTTAGGCAGAAAAGTCTGCCGGAATCCAGTAGGAGCCCGTGGGAAGTGGTATTTAGGGAACTGTGAAGATAGCCCATTGTAAGTGGGCTCGGTGCACCTGGCTTGTGGGCTGTCTTTTTACTCTCTGCCTCTGAGACAGGGACTGGGGTTTGCTATACAGGACCAGTGTTTTGGTCCCGAACTTCCATGGCCAAGAATGTGCCAAAGACTTAGGGCTACTCATCAGGAGGCTATGGCGTGTGAAAGCCCCTGTGTGTGGAGTGCTTTCCATAAGACAGCCATGATCGAAGCACTTCACGTGCATTGCCTTACTTAATTTTCACAGCAACCTTGTGAGGTCGGTGCCGTTATTTATATTTTTAGATGCAGAAGCTGAAGCCCAGAAGTTCTTCAGTTTGTCGACAG
Source organism: Lyroderma lyra (assembly GCA_004026885.1). Taxonomy (NCBI): domain Eukaryota; kingdom Metazoa; phylum Chordata; class Mammalia; order Chiroptera; family Megadermatidae; genus Lyroderma; species Lyroderma lyra. The sequence goes on along the minus strand of PVJL010000403.1, from coordinate 344,759 downwards.
TCACACAGCTAGTATGTGGTGCAGCCTTGCTACAAAGCCAGCTTTACCCACAGTGTTCTCCTGAGTGATCCTGCAGTGTGGATGGATTGGTTACCTTGCATGGGTTAGTGAGGTCTCTGAAGGGATAATTCTTTTATTGAGTGCTGGGAAATATCCGGGGTAAAGTGGCCCAAGGGTCAACAAGGAAGAGAAGTAGAAGAAAGTGTCTTTTGGGGGATGATGGATAACAACAGGCCTTTTAAATACCCATAAAGTTTGTGTACTTCAGTAGCCTGGGTGTTGGTTATAGAATGAAGTGCTTCCTCCCTGAGAACACCTACAGTGTGTTAGGTCCCGGACTAGGAGTTAGAAAACGTGGTGAACAAGACTGACTCCATCTTTGCCCTCGTAAATGTTCTTTCCTAGTGGAGAAGACCAATAACACATAAGGAGGCAGCATAATATACTGCAGTGGCTCTCGTGTACGCATGTGAATCAGAATCACCCAGAACCCATGTTAACATCCCTGGAGTGTCTGATTAGTAGGTCTGGAGTAGGACCCAAGAATGTGTATTTCTGTCAGATTCTCGGGTGAGGCTGGGCCACACTTTGAGATGAGTGGTTGGTGCTGGCACACAGTAAGGACTATGTAAGAGTATATTTTAAAAAATGGAAAGATAGCAAATAAGATAATTCTAATGATAAGAGCTAAAAATAGGAAATAAATGGGATGGTAAGATAGGGTTAACTGGGAGCCACTCTGAGGCGGCTGAGGGAAGACTATAGGAAGGGGCAGGTTGCCAGTTGAGATGAATCCAGAAGGTGCGACTGGGCCTGCTGCAAGAAGAGCTGAGGAAGGGTAATGTAGCAGAGAGGAGGAGAGAGCAGAGACCTGGAGAAGGAACGGCTCTGTGTTAAGGAGAAAAGAAGCTTGGGAGTCAAGCATGTGGTGATGGAAGGAGAACTGACTCTGGGTGGTGAACACATAATGCAGCACACAAATGCTACACTGTAGAACTGTACACCTGGGACCTATGTAATTTTTGCTAACCAATGTCACCCCAATAAATTTAACAATAAAAAAATAAGAAATACTTTCCAAAAAAAAAAAGAAGCTTGGGTGAGCTGTGGGCTAGGGAATGAATGGTTGGGGGTGCAGAGACAAGCCAGGTAGGGCTTCGATTAGAGTTCTAAGGAGAGCAGTGGCATGCACAGTTTCTTATTCTAACACAACTGCTTTGGCTGCTTGGTGCCATTGAATGGGAGAGGGACAAACATGGAAGCAGGGAGACCAGACTGCAGGTGGCTGTCCTGGTCCAGGGAGAGATGGTGACAGCATGGATGAGGGTGGGGGAGAAACAGGGTGGAGATGGGGTTATAGAAATGGCTTGCTGTTGTGTTCAGTGGTTTATCACAGCGTTGGATGCTCACTGTGGAGGCCCATGAACAGCTAAATTGTATTTTATATGTGCTGTTATAGAAAGCAGAAAAATGCTAAGCACCTTTTGGAAAAATACTTGTTATCAAAACTTATTTTAATGCCTGCACCTCGCTCCCCTGAGGGCGAACTTTCAGCTATCTGGAAAAGTTGGCTATCCAAGACAACTTGTATTCTGAGATCTCTGGTGTAGCTATTATATATTAACATGGAGTATAATCTCTGTGTGTGTCATTGCTTAATTGTTAGCATGTAGTGACTCAACTGGTAATTTAAATTAATAGACTGTGCATATAAGCACACTATTGTTCTTCTTAGATCTCAATGGAGCTTTGATTGGCGCTTAAGTGATGGTGTATTTGAATTAATTACTGTAGCTGAGAAAGAGCTGGGAAAACACATTAGGAAAAAAATACAGACACTTGTGATGTGGGAGTGAGAGGAATACATTCAGTGTGAGAGTGAACCTAGAATAAATGCTCCTAGACCTTGAGAATAAAAGCATACATAGATGCCAAGTGCTCACAGATACCTGGGGCCCTGTCTGCACTGCACCCTTAGGCGGTGTGGTCAGCTGGTAGCCCCACCTGCTCATGATGGGGCACTGCACCTCCCTGCCCTCCCCCCCTTTCTGTTCCCTGCAGGAGGCATAGACACCTTATGGGAGGAATAGCCACCTTACAGGAGGAATCGTCACCTTACAGGAGGAATCGTCACCTTATAGCTCTCCCTTCCCCTGTCTCAGGATCCCAGCCCAGTCCGTTCCACCTCAGGCAGTCTCTCCCCACATGTTTACACACATCCTCTTTAAACCTGGTGTTTCTTTTTCCTTTTCTCTTTTAAATCTTGCCCAGTTACCTCAGGAAATTCTCTCAGTTTCTTTGTTCTATTCCTGGAGCCAAAATAAGGGGGAAAATTTCTAGTCATGGTTAACATTCATGAGATTCATGCTCTGATAAATGTATTGACAAATGACCTAATTACCAAATCCTGTCGTAAATATATAGTAGTTGCTGATTACTTGGCTTCATTTGACCGTTCGTTCGTACTTGATCTCCTTGAAGCTTTTCCTTCAGATTCTTTCCTCATTTTCCTGATCGTTCCCTTCCTGTTTCCGTTCCTCATACTGAGTTAGTTCGGAAATATTTTTCGGTTTTTTTTTTTTTTTGCTTTTTGGTATGTGGGTAGCTCCCTGACTGGGAATCGAACCCAGGCCGCAGCGCTGACAGCGCCAACACCGAAGCCTTAAGCCACTACACCATCAGGGAACTCCCGGAAATATTTTTCCTTAGCCATTTTCCTTATTTTTCTGCATGTCCTTACTGGACATTTGTGCACTGTTAATTCTCCTTGTTGCTGACTCCCACACCTTTACTCCCTCCCTGACGTGTTTCCTCAGTCCTGGGCTTGAATTTCCATCCACCTGCTGCATAACACCGCCTGACCTAAGCAGACACAACACGCATTTCCCTCCTGTTATGTCCCCATCTGATGGTGATGTCACTCTCCCAGCTCCACGGACAAAACGAAAAAAAAAAAACTGTGTCATCTTCTAGGGTCACCTTTCCTTCTTCTCTAGCCTCTAATCACTGCATCCTGCTGGCTCTGACCCTGACAGGGCTCTTATCTTTCTTTTCCTCTCCATTCCTTGTGCTGCTGTTTTGGTTCCAGGTCTCATTATCCTTCAAAGTTGATTTCCCCACCTCAGCCTTCTTGTCTCTGCAGGCACCCTTGTATACTACCACCAAAACGTGTTTGTGCATTTGTTGGCTTACGTATGCCAGGCACCTGGGTGTGCTCCTGAAATACTAGGATGATCGACCTTATTCCAAAAAAGAATTCAAGATAGCTTTCAGAAAATATGTAAGGTAAAATGCAGAATAAGTGGATGAGAAGACTGGGACTGCCCCCATCCCCTCAAATTAGAACAAGAACAGATCGAGCGAAGACAGAAATCACTGAAGCTACCCACCTAATGTGTACGTTTGTGAAATGAGCTTAAAGTTACAACTCAGAGAGTTTTAGTAGCCGATGATTGCAAGAGAAGGAAAGAGTCCACTTCTGTGATTCCACATCATCCATGTGACAAAAGGGACATGTTGTGCAGGAGAAACACAGCTGTTCCTGTCATTGAGGTCAGCGAGGACTTTCTTCCCAAGGGCTTTGATAAAGGGAAGACTGGGTAGCTTCATGAGTCGTAACCTCCTCGAATTCCTACAGTGTCCAGAGCACTCACGTTTCGTGGAGCTGCTGCTTCCCGTCACTCAGTGTGGCTGTAGCGGAGCGCCAATGCGTAATTTCAGGACCGGTGGTTGTGAGGGGGTAGAGGGCGCACCAGTGTCTTTGCAAAGCAGCCTTCTTGAGGTGACTTACAAAAATCCTCCATAGCTTCTCGTTCTGTCCCCAAACTCTTGGTTATATAGACATGGAGTGTCCTCTGGCATCTGAGTTTGTTATTTTTTTCTAGATGGGTCCCTGATCTCTGCCTCCCAGCCAGGCCGGGCCACTTGCTGTCTCCTGAATGGTTCGGTCCTCTGCAAGCCACCTTCAGGCAGTCCCTGTAGCTTTAAGGGTTCTTCTCGCCCTCTGCCTTTTTACCTGGCTTGGGTACAGGTGCTTTTTGTTTTTGTTTTTTGTTTAAGATCTGTGGGGATGTTATCATCGCACCATTAAAGATTTGTTGAACAACAGCAAAAGCTGTGAGTTCTTTAGGTAAAACTGAACATATCACCATCAATAAATACAGCAACTCCTTTCAAAGGTATCCAGAATCCCACGTTAGCAATTTTGCCTCATTTTAACCTTCTTACTTCTTTAAGGACCCAAATCCTTATTGCGTCAGAAGACACCTTTCATACACTTACTTGGTTAAGTACAGATAGTATTAGTTTGCTTGTTCCCACGTTTTGTTTGTGATACTTGCTTATTGGTTGAGCTACAGTGAGGGGGCTCAGCCAGCTCTTACCCACTGACCTCAAGACTCTAAGCATCATTTAATACATGACTTCTGGGAAAGTTATTTTCCCAAGTTCTAAAAGCGTATTGCTAAAACATTACGGCCCACACACTCCAGCTTAGGGGAGTAGAAAGAACCCTGGGCTGGCATTTTATCTTCTTTATTCTGGTCTTGGTTCTTTGATTAATTCATTATGTAATGACTCTGGGCCTCCAGTTGTCTCATTATTAAAATGAGATGATGAGAGCAGATGGTGTCGGGTGATGATGGTGATAATAGTAAAAATAATAAAAGCTGATTTTGGTTGAGTGTTTGCCATAAGCTAGGTAGTGTGCTGGGCCTTGGATCATCTAATCCTCACAGCGATGATCTGAAATGAGATGTGTTATCTCCTTTTACACGGAAAGAGACTGAAGCCCAGAGAGATGGCGGGACTTGTCCAGGATTGTAGAGCTGGTGAGTGAGCAGAGCTGTATTCAAACCCAGGGCTCTCAGTCTGGCTTGTGGGAGGAACTTTCAACCACTGTGCTTTCTAGTTCAGTGGTTTTGTGAGATACTATTTATAGGACAAAGCCTGTATTTTGGAATTTTGAGGAAGAAAAATTAGTTTTACTGAAATCCAATTTGACATCATTCCTCCCCAACTATTTTTAAATCCAGAAACTTGAAGCTGAATGAAAGCTGTGCTCTCTTTCTTGCTTTTCCCCAAAGTGTTTGTGTGTAAGGTTATTATTTGGTTTTAGCAATAGATCTGGAGAGAAAAGTCTGTTGTTAATGCTCTTTGCTGTCCATGAGAAACGTTGTGTTCTCAAGTGTGTAGGAAGTGATCAGGTGATGCTTGTAAAGATAATGGTATTTTATATGCTCATCCTTTCTTTCCTCCTGCAGCCAGGCCCTTGACTTCCTTTAAAAAGATGGTTGGGAAATTAAGCCTTTTTTAAATGATTTTTTGGAAAAGCTAAGTAAATACTTGTTGCCATGACTATTAAAGCATTTAACACAGTGTCTGCATGCCATTCATTCAACTGTGGCCACACATTGTGCCAGGGGCTTGGGACACAGTCATGGGCAAACCACAGAGCCTGCCCTAATGAAGCATCGGGTCCAGTAGGAGGAGCAGGAAGGAAATGGATCAAAGTGATATTTACAAACTATACAGATACTTGATGAGTTTTTCATATTATCATCATCATCATCATCATCATCATCATCATCATATTATTATTATTATTATTATTATTATTATATAGACGAAGAATCAGCCATTTATTGAAGCCCTCCCCAAGGCAATCCAAACCAAGATGTCTGCATCATCCCATCACAACTCAGCCAATGTGATTCAGTCATACCTGTCGCCGTTAGTGGGATGGTCATTTATCATCCAGATGACCATCCCTCTGAGAGTGAAAAAGAGCACTATAAATAACTGTGCTGAGGCAATAGATGTAAACTGGGATTGACCCAGGCAGACTGGAGTGTGTGGTCATCCTCTTTATTGGTATCTGAATTGACGTTCTTACATTCTTTAAGTATGGTAAGCTCTTTATGGAGAGACAGACAGTGTGTGTGAATGAATCAGAAGTGTGCATCTGGTTTCACTGGTGATTGGGGGAATTAAATATTCTCTTTCTTATAGGAATCTAATTTCTATGACATTCTTCTCTGCTTACTGATTCAGTAACAACTGCTTCAACAAAAGATTAACTCGACTGCAGAATTGAGAGATTTGCTTAGATGAACATCCTAACGCAGTTAACTCAGAGTGTGTTTGGAATTCCTACTGTGTGTCTGTCTGTCTCTCTTTCTCATAAACAAATTTCAGGGTAGCTTATTATTTTCTGTCACAGATAAGATACAAAGGACCATATGACCCATCTTAATTGCCAAAATTAAAAGAAATTGAAGTTTTTTTTTCCTTCTCACAAATGGAACCTCTAGAGCATTATAAAACTAGATTTGAGAATCTGTGCTCCCAAAGATTCAGGATCATCTTAAATTAGATTGCATAGCTTCTTCTATACAGAGTAAATCATTAGTGACTTTAATGAGTTGTAAGTCATTCCCAAGGGAATATCTTGAATGATTTTTTTGTAAGCTGCCGTTATCAATGCCTGTTGTATTATAGTCAACAAAAGTGATTATGTCATCCTGGTTACAATTTTGAATCATTTCTTTAAGGCCAGAAGATGTTTTATAAGCCTTTTTAAAAATGGCCATCAGAGAGGAGAAGGGGCAAGTGTGTGGTGTGTGTGTTTAGGGAGGGGTATTGCATGCTGCATGGCCTGGAGGCAAGCGATTGCCCCACAAAGCCTGCTTCTCACCATCACAGGGAGCCTGCCTCTCAGTTCAGGCCTTGACCCCTGGCAGCTGATCTTCAGGCTACAGGCTGCCTCATCACTTTGCATTTTCCTCTTGCCTCAACATATGAGGTCCGTGCCTCCGTGTCTTAGAAATGGAAGTTCCTCTTGCCTGGGATGATTATTGGGGGTACAATCAGTGCTTACTGGGAGGCCCTTTTTGGATTTGGGGCATTAGAAGGGATGTACTGGAATGTAGATTTTTTGAAGGGGCGGTATCTTTTTTTTTTTTTTTTTAACCTTTAAATCATTACGTTGTTTGAGAATGGTTTTGTAGATTATCTGTGATCATTTTATGCACAGGGAGTGAAAAATGTCATGATGTTACCATATACTTTTAAAAGTCCCAGCAGAACACAGGGTAACTGAATAGAAATGTACTTAGCGAACTCAGCTTACTTACTGTCAACGCTGTCAAAACAGTTGAAAGTGGTAGTGTAATCAAGTCTTTTAAATGTGTGCCTATGTCTGTCTCTTTGCCTACCTGCCTCTCTCTCTTTTTAACAAAGAAATTTCAGGGTAGCCCATTGTGACATTCTCTCATGCTGTTACTGTCAATTTTAGAGAACTGGTAGCACTAGAACATGGAAGTACTGGGGTGTGGGCAAAGATGAAGGAAGACTTTAAAGGTTACTAAACCCACCGGGCCCAACTCCTGTGCCGGGAAAGCAGCGGAAGTTTTGACTCCCACTTGGCTGGAGGAATAAGAAATACTGGTCTTGACTGACCAATACCTTGAGCTCGTGGTTCTGACTGTTTCACGGGTAATATATGCGAACGGGAGACTTTGCAGTCAGGGAGACAGAAGAACAGACGTGTTGAAACAAATTCCTGAAAGAGACTTAGCTTTACTACATTAATACATGCTGATATTTTTCGCTTTTATTTTTCTAATTTCACTTTTTTTTTTTAAGTTGGCTATGACCCATTACAATGATTTCACAACCCATTAATTGGTTGTGAGCTGAAATTTAAAAATCACGCATCTATACAGAATTTCAGTGGGAGTGCATGTTTGAAGGCAAGGACCATGAAGTCATGTTTTCCTAGCCGTGGTGTTAATAAGTGTAGCCACAGTAAAACATAAACCGTGTAGTTAATTAGAATATTTACCATAATAAATGCTGTTGGATTGATTTCTTTATGAATAGTGCATGTTGTCTGCTAGGATGAAGTAATTGAGTGTTTTCTAATCTGTGCAGACGACAATCCTTACAGTACTTCTTGTTGATGTTAAATGGACTATGGAAATAGCATTTTTGTCTGTGTGTCTTGGCTGGTAATGAGCACTGTTTTGTCATCGTTAGGGTTACCGGAACAGCTGTTGATGCCCAAAGAATGTCTGAGAACACCCATTAAGTAGGAAGAAAACAAAGAATATTATAGTTTAACCCTTGTCTGTTCCATGTGATTCCAGATGCTGGGGTATTTGGTGAAACTATGGAAAGGAATGTTCTTTGTGTCCAGTGTCCATTTTTTCTTTGCCATTTAGTAAACATTGCTTGAGGTTTAAAACATTTTATATTTTCCTCTTTAGGATACATCCCACACTTGAAAACTAGGCTCTGTTTAAAAGGACCAAACTAAAAAAAGCCCCGAAAGCAATCAGAACTTGTTTCAATATTAGACAATGTTGAATTAGCCTAGCTAGTTCCATTTTTTTAAAGTTACCCTTTTAAAAATGTGTAATTTAATCCACATATGCCTCTCGTTTGCAGTATGATATTTACACACCAGTGTTTTGTTCTCTCATTTCTAACTTGTCAGGTTAGCATCTCCTTGAAGAACACACCCTTAAATGTCTCCAAGGCTGCATTGCTTCACTGCGAGCATAAACAATTACAGCATAAAATATTACCTTTGGAGATGAAGTCATGCGTCTTTCTTAATTGCGGAACCCTTGTAATTCTGAAGGGGGTATGTTTACGTCTGTACTCACTCACACACTTGCTATCCCAAGCAAATGTGCCTACACATTAGAGGAAAAACATGCATCTAAGGGTTTCTTATTTTCTGCTAATTATGCATGGAATGTACAAGAGCAAGGATGTCATCATGATAGATTTAAGAAGGACATAGCAAGTTAGTGAGTACAACATATTTTATAGTAGAGGAAGCTGAGTTCCAGAAAAGCTGGGTTTCTTCCTCTCTTTTCATGCCATTGTAATGTATGGCCACCAGAATGGTCATTCTACAACAAACTTGTTATGCTTAAACTTCTGCTGGCAGCTTTCTGTGCTTTTAGAATAGAGTTCTGATTTCTAGAGGTGCCACGCAAAGCCTTTTAGGATGTACTTTTTTTTTTCTGTAAACTCAGGATTGCATTTTATACCCTCTCTCTCTCTCTCTCTCTCTCTCTCTCTCTCTCTCTCTCTGTGTGTGTGTGTGTGTGTATAAAATCTAAATAATTGTCATGAAACAATTCTTACTCTTTTTCTATGTAATATACTTTCATGCTAACTATTCATTACATTTCTTTTTAAAAATGCCATTTGCTACCCACTAAATGGATTTCATGTCTCTCTTTGTGCTACCAACTTCTTAAGGGAGGCTTGGAAGTGTTTAGGAAATGTTTTTGGTTGCACTAATTATCATGCAGCAGCAACAGGGATGCCAAGCATCCTATAGTGAGCAAGATCATCTTCAATAATGAAGAATTGTCCTGCTCAGTGTGCTACTGGTCTCTTCTGAGCAACAGAGCCAGCCTCACAAGTGTGACCATCGGTTCTGCAATGGTCCCTCACACCTCAGCACAGCAGCCCCCCATCTTCGGAACCCTCCTCCAGCTCTACATTTGGTTGAGCATCTTCTGTGTCTGTGCCACACGGATCACAGTATTTACTTGTGTTACTATTGCCTTGTCCCCTGCCTTAGAACACTCTTGAGGGTAGATGCTACGTCTCATTTGCCTTTATATGCCCGGTGCCCTGCATGCAGACACAAACCTAAAAGGTACTTGATCAAGGGAGAATGAAGAGGCTTGACCCGATGGCCTGCTGCCAGTGGTTAGCAGGGGTTGGAAAAACAAAACACACACACACACACACACACGCACACACACACACACACACACACACTGCAATTTTTCTGACTCGAGCCAGCCAGCGCTGTGCCTTATGTTATTTGGGGTGTTTCTGGGAGAGAGGACCTCTAGTCAAAGGGTAAATTATTTGTTTTTTCCTCTGGCAGATATGTTAGGAAGTAATATCATATATGCTCTTATTTATAAAAGGCTAACACAGGTACTGAGGTTTAATTTACACATGATAAGACTTGGACTTTTAATCACAGTTCTAAGAGTTTTGATAAATGGATATAACCATCATGGAAACAACTCAAAATCAAGATATAGAACATTGCCATCACTCCAGAAAGTTCCCTTGTGTCCCTTTGTAGCCAACCTTCTCCCCGCCCACCCTCCCAGCTATGGGCCACCCCTGATCTGTTTCCTGTCTCGAAGAGTTTGCCTTCTCCAGATGCCATATAAATGGAATCATGTGCAGTAGGTGGCCTTTGGGTCTGGCGCCTTGGACTGAGGTATTTGAGACTCCTGCTTGCCGCTCCTTGTGTCAGTAGTCTGCTCTTGGCTATCGTTCCGTTGTAGAGACACACCAAACTTTATCCATCCGTCAATTGAATGATATTCAATTCATTTCCAGTATTGGGTGATTATATTATAAATTTATAAGTAGCATGTCTGGGCCATATGGACAGAAGTGTATGTTTAATTGTATAAGAAGCTGCCAATCCATTTTCCAAAGTGGTTGTACCATTTTGCGTCCCCACCAGCACTTGGTGTTGTCAGCTTTTGTTGTTCTTGTTGTTGTTTTACATTTTAGCCACTCTAATAGTTGTGTGGTATCTCATGGTGATTTGATTTGCATTTCCCTAATGACTAAAGTTGAATGTGTTTTTATGTGTTCTTTGCCATTTGTGTAATATTCTTTGGTCAAGTGTCTGTTCATGTCCTTTTGCCCATTTTAAAACAAGTTTTATTTTTCTACTGAGTCTCAAGAGTGCCTTCTATATTATAGATACAAATCCTCCATCTGATACATGTCTTGCAAATAGTTTCTCCCAGTTTGTTTTGTGTCTTTTCCTTTTCTTAACAATGGCAAAACTGTTTTAATGGAAAAATTCTAAAAGACTCCAGAATCGAGGTTTTGAGCCATGAAAGTAGATCAATGAATTAAACATTTTTTTTTTTACCTCCTATAGCAAAAAGCGTTTCTTTTTATTATTTTTTTAAGTTACGAAGTTGGTATTTTCTTGGCCTTTCTCTGTTGTAAGGATGTTCAAGCAGCTTAAACAGATAATGACTCTGCAAGGTAATAAGTTTTCTCTGCAGTAATTAGCACTTACTTTTAAGTGTTAGTATGGTAATTATAGCAGCCGTCCTCTTAAGGATTGCAAGACTGCTGAGAAGCAAATTTGGATTCTTTCTCTGGTCAGCACCTAGCCTTTGTCCTTGAAACACCAGAGGAGATGGCAGATAGCATGGACCCATTTATCCTGCTCCCTAAAACTGTAGTGGAGAGGTGGCACGCGGCATTAGGTGTCTGCTTTGACATCAAGTTGGATCCTAGCAGTGCCAAAACATGTAAGGTCAGAAAAGTATATCTGGAGCAAAATCTGACTAAAATGGTAGAGACTCTGCTTTGGCTCCTGTATGCAGAGCAGATTCTTAGTGTCTATGTAGCCTTTCCGATTGTTTTCAAAATAATGCATTTTATTGTGTGCTGTAACAATATCTTAAATATAATAGTAACACAAGTTAAGAATAGAGTGGGCTGATGGATTTTAATAAAATAACTTAAAAAAGAACTGAACATATATCTGCCAATAAAGCTTTAACACCCTAGTGGCGTGGCGTAGTGCCTTGCTCAGAAGCAGATAATGAGTACTTTGTAAATGTTTGTTAAATGGGTGGCAGTATTCACATTTAGGTTTTTTGGTTGTCGTTCCATACTGTAGACGTCTTTCACTGAAGATTGGCCTGAACCTTTTGGCAGACTACCAAAGTCCTTAGAAAAGTCATGGGAATAGTATTAGTTCTTAATCATTAGCAGCTTGTGTTTGTGGAGTGGAAAGACATCACCATTTTCTAGAGAACGTATTAGAGAACCTATGTGCTCCAGAACCTGCATGTAGTGAACTGGCGTTTTAAAGGCCTGGGGAATACTTATTTGAGATATAATCAACAATATGGCAGCAGCAAAACAGTTTTATCTAATACGAAAGGAGGGCTTATTCAAATTTAGATAACATTGGGTCAGTCACAGTATATTTAAAACATTTAAATAATTCTGTGGCACCAGGCCCAGACCTGACAAGCATGCAGTGGCAGAGCCCACAGTGGTACATGCTTGGCCATCAGCAAACAGGTTAGGCTTGCTTAGGGAGACTTTTACAGGGATTTTAAAAGGCACCGTGTTGAAACATGATGTTCCCCTTTACTCTCTAGATACTTTAGCGTTAGTGCGTTTTATGAGGGAAAACAGATGAGAGTTTAACCACTGGGGAGATTTAGCCGTTTAAATTAAACAATTGCACCCTTTAAATTTTAATTTTGAGACTAGTAACTGTTGGTGTTGGAATGTTCAGCTTTATTTTCCTAGTGCAGTGATGTGCTTTTGTACTTCTGATTTCTGTAGTAGAAATTTGGGAGTGTTGCATTCTGTGAGTGTGAGCTGCACATATATGCTCTGTTTCAGTTACTGTGACTTCAGAGATCTAACTGTCAAGAAATCTGTTATAAATATGTATAAAAGAGATACATTCAAAAATTCGTCCTCAAGTATAAGTTCTAGTTTCCAGCCCATGGTTTGTCATTAAACTGTTTTTAAGGTCATCCCGATCTTTTGGAAAAGGGCTCTTATTGTCCCTTGTCCTTTCAGACATTTTCTATTAAGAATGTGATTTTCTTTTCTTTCTTTTTTTCTTTTTTTTTTTTTTTAATGAGTGCTTCATGCTGTCAACAATTGGGTCGGGACTTTTTCTTTTAAAATGAAGTATTTAGTCTTGAAGATCTCTTTCAGTTTACTCTTTGACACTTAGAGTTCTAGAGTTTCGAGTGTTGTTTTGAGGTAGGAATAACTTCAGGTTCTGGGTCTTTCGCACTATGTAATGTTTCTCTTGTGCTAAAGGGGTTTCTTTCTGGGAAGGAGGGCCCCCAAGGCCTGCTCTTAGCGTGCTCTGGGTCCGCTGGTTTCAGACAGCTTCCAGGAGCAGCAAAAACAGGGTTGATGATAAGATAATACTTATTACTTACTTAGCTTCTTACATGTGACTTCCTATTTTCTGATCTACACAGCAATCTGCAAAGGTTTAGTTATTTTATTACTGCTTCTGTTTTTGCAAGCCAAGAAGCTAGGGCTCAGACAAGAGGAACAGCTTGCCGAGGTAGTGATTCCACAGGTAAACCTTGGTCTGTCTGGCTCCCAAGCCTTCTACACCTCCGACGACACCAGGCTACCTCTGAGGAAGGCCGTCGGTTCGCTTGGAATTACCCTTCCGAGCTGTTCATGCTGGTGTGCTCTGACCTTGTGTGATTTTGTGGTTTCCATGTTATATTCATTTTCTTCGTGATTGGGAGGTGTATCTTCTAGCTGAAAAATGTCTTTACAATTTCCTTTTAGTTATGTACTTTAATAAATTCTATGGCTTATGAGCCTAATATAGTTGTAATTGTTGGGGTAGGGCGTCCATCTGTAAGTTGTTACAGTTAACTTATCACCACCAGCATCCTTTCCAACCTTCAGCTCTCTTGCTGGTGTTGGTGATGTCAGGTTTGGAATTGCCTCTCACGGCTGTCTGTAGCTTGTTTATCACCATTAGCCCTCATTATTTTAAATGAGTACCCACCCACTTTATACTCAGTAACCACATGTTTCCATTGCTTCTCTGGAGATAATATCTTACAGCAGCCCCCACTCCCCCCAACCAACCTTACTCACAAATGTTTTGCAACTGAATCCCAGAAAGTAAGAGAGAAAACACAGAAGGAGAGAAGCTCTGGATGTGTGAAATTTAGAACAATTTAGAAACAAGTGTTGCTCCTGAATCTGAAGCTTTGAAACAAAATTTGACCTCATGTTTAACATGCAAGGTCAGACAATTTCACAAACTCATCCTAGATAAAGTACTCTGTACCTCATTGCTGAATATCACCACGGTCAATTCAAAGTCCTCCCCTTGGGAAGCCATGCACCAATGCCAGTGCCTAGTCCACCCTTCAAAGCAGTTGTGGAACTCTTTCTGGAATGGCCATCAGAGCTGTCGTCGTCCCTAAAATCTGATGATTAAGTTTGCCAGCTTGCCACTCTGTGCTTACGTTGGCAGCACTGTATAAGCACCTTGGGAAAGGTGACCGTCGTGATACTCAGCAATGAGGTATGTAGCACTTTTTCTAGGATGAGTTCGCAAAATTAATTGTCCGACCTCATACATTAGTTTGTAAATATAGAGTTCCACTACTTACATTTGTAGCTCATAGCAAAACTACCTCTTACGTCTTGCTACTCGGAAGGGGAGAAATTGAGAGAATTATATATGTGTATCTGTTTAAAAAATTGGAATGCAGAGGATAGTGTAAATGCTCTCTAATTGTGTGTCTTTCTCTGGTGAGGTGAGTGATCCTTTTTTTCTGTGACTGTGATACTCACCCCAATTCAGGCGTGCCAAACTTAGATGCAGCTGTATGGAGTGCCTCCTTCTGTAAATTTATTACTGTAAAGTAATAAATTATGGTTGTCCTTCTTTCTTCTTTTATTGGAATGACTACAGAGAAGCAAGATTGGGATATTTTATGGGATCACTGCTTACTCAGATGATTAGTTTTTCTTTCAATATGATTAAAAGTTTTGTTGTATTCTTAAGAGTGATTTTATTGGTTAGGGCCAAGTGTGTTTACGGTGGGAATACCTCAGTTTTATAATGGCAAATTAATAGTCTTTAAATTTTGTGTTAGGGTAAAATTTTCAGAAACATGCCCTTTCCATAAAATGAAGCCCATGTGTTTTCATCAGGAAGGCTGGACCTCTGTATGCAAACTTCAGAAAAAGGTGAATCGTGGACGTATATAATGTCAGGTCTGAAAAGACACTCAGCCAGTCGGTTCAACTCCTTCCTCTTACAGATGAGCAAACTGAGGCCTAGGATTACACAGCAGCTATGTGGCAGTGGCAGGAGTTGAGCCTGATCCTTCTCAGCCCTATTTTGGTGCCATTGCTCTAGTATTATCTTGATACTATCTGGTAGTATCTTGTTTGAGTGTTTATGAAAAATGAAGGATTTTCTTCCCCTTCCCCAGGGATAATGATAGCTGACTAAAGTATTATAGTATCAAGGCCCCTGTTTAAAAAAATTATTTAGTGTATGTTAGTTTAACATACATTACTTTGTAAATATGGAGACCCTGGAGAAGAATTATTCCTGGACAAGTATATTAATTGTGTTTTTCTTTTAAGTTACCTTTAATAGAATTTGAATCGTTTAATAAAATTTGATATAAAATTTTGGAATGCTTGTGAATCTCTATGGTTATAAGGTTCCTCTCAAGAAAAGTTTCATGTTCTAGAAAATTTATATGAATTTTGGGTCCTGAATTGCTAAAGTTATTTATAGTTCTTATTTTAATCGTCCAGCAAAAGTGCTCTTTCCGAGGTTCATTGATGACTGTACCAAGGTCTTGGAGGCCTTATCCCTTCTTCTTTTTAACGTTGGTGGGACCGAGGGTTTGCTTCTTGCCTTGACTACCACTGGAGACAAGTAGCAGGATTCACAGGATGCTTCGGAGACTCAGAGGTTTGCAGTTAAAGGTCACAGACTTTGGAGTTCCCATTTCCTGTTGTTACACCACTTGTTGAGTGGCCTTGGGAGGATGATTTACCTACGTAAGCCTCAGTTTCCCCATGTGTAAGTGAGATTTTATGTGCAGTCTTATCTTGGCATCAGTATTTTCACCTTGGCGTGGCTGTTTTCCTTGCTGCAGTCATTGTTAGTCCTCAAACCAAGAAGTTTTGCACCCCTGCCTTGGGAGGGGCTGGTGAAAAGGATTGCAGTTTCTATTTCTAATTTTTAGTGAGAGGGAAGATGGGGAGAAAAGGGACTCACCTACCTCGGTACTGAAGTCGTCACCTCCTTTTCAAAGAACGCTTTACCTGACCGAAGGGATGGGACATGTCACCGTGTCCCTGTGCTTGGCTGGTTTTCGTGTGCTGGACTGCCCCTTTGCCTTCTTAGACCAGGGTCTCGAATCTGGTATAGGGAGGGTCACGTCTGTGAATTTGCACAGTGACTTCTAGCAAGGAGAGACTTAGAGGGCTGGGCCACCGACGTGAACCTGAGACAAGAGGCAGAAAAACCTGAGGGAGGCCACCAACCCGCTACGGGCTGGGACTGTCCCTCGGGAGGCTCGTTCCTGGTGTCGGTGTGGAGTATGGAAGGAGAAAGCCAGCTCAGCAGGCAGCTGCCAGGGAAGAGGGAAATGCTTAATAACGACTTCTCTAGCTCTTTGAGCTGGTCAGTTGTTGAGTTCCTTCATCAGGCAGCTTCTGCCCTTGCTGCTGCCTCTCTAAGGGAACCTTGGAGAATGGGCTGCATTCCGGTCATGTATGCACTTGCCTGCAGCCTGCCTCTGCTCACAGGCCGAAAATGAAATCTGCTTACAGCTATTACCTGGAGGACTTGTCTAGGTTTTGCAGAACATCCAACTGGGACACAGCGAGGACCTGTTGGATGATTTCTGACAGTGGCACAAGAAGCCACCCTTGCCACCAGATCTTTTTTGAATGAAGTTCTGGGGCATTTGTTTATTTTTATGAGGTACAGCACTTTGAAATCCAGAGCTCTGGGAAGCCACACTGGCCCACTCCTTGTAGGTAATTTTTGTGAATGTTTTTCCCCAAAGACAACCCAGGATCAGGTTTCTTTTCTAAGTTAGGGGACATAGTTTATAACAAGCTCGTCCAGCCCGCTGGCCACACGCAGCCCAGGACAGTTTTGAACGTGGCTCAACACAATTTGTAAACTTTCTTAAAACATCATCAGATTTTTTTGCAACTTCTTCTTTTTTTTTTAAGTTCATCAGCTATCGTTAGTGTGAGTGTATTTTATGTGTGGCCCAAGACACTTCTTCTTCCAGGGTGGCCCAGGGAAGCCAAAAGATTGAACATCTTGATTTATTAAAAAAGATTTAACTTTTCCTGCATTTTGAAGCCAAATTATGACTCTTCCTGTGTCTGTCTTCTATGCTTATTTTTCTTTACAAAATCTCAGCACCTCATTATTTTTCTGTTGAATTAAGTGCATTAAGTCTAATGTCATTTAATTAACAATCTGCTTAACTTTGTTTTCCAGGGATATCAGTATGAACAACATTACTCAGTTATCAGAAGATGCATTTAAGAACTTCCCTTTTCTAGAGGAGCTGTAAGTATCACTTTGAGAAATGCTGTTTGTTTGTTTTCTCTGTTGTATTTAGAAGTTTTACAACAGATTGTGTCCTGTTTCTTGTTAGGGGACATACAGATAGTTTCAGTGGGCTTTGTGCAAATGTTTTTTGGGGGGAAACAAATTGATTTTTTTAAGCAGTATAATTGGTGAAGTTAATTTTGAAAGCAAGAACAAAAAATGCTGCTTTCATAAGACTGTTTTTTTTCCTGCATTTATAACCATGGGTGCTGCAGTGACACAAGTTAATTACAATGTTATCCCTAGATAACAAGGCTGCTGTGTAATTACCATTGTTGTCAAAAGAGTTGGTAGATGGGTAACACAACCATAAAAAAAAAATAATACAAGGCATTTCAGGGTCATGATACAGCAGACAGTATTGATGCAAGTGAGTAGAAAGTGTAGGTTTCTTTGGACATTTGCAGATGACTTTTGTGAATGGGGTGAAGACCAGGAACTCGTCCGGTCTCTTAAGAACACCTGTAACTTTAAGAATGTTTCTGAACTTGTTAGATGCATTACCACATTTCTACTTTAACAGTTTACATTGTGGAAATTTTTTTTCCACTTATTTTAACTTCCACTGTGTTTTGCTCTCCACATTTTTGTGCAGTTCATAGTTAAAATAGGCAGTTTTAGATTTTAAAAGAGTTGGGAACTATGTATATATTTTAAGAATCCAGGTGAACAAAAGTACAATCAGACTTGAATCAAGTTAAATATAGATGTTTAATGACTGAGCTAATTGATTATGTAGTATGTTGGAGGTAAGATGATTATAGTCTGATACTAGGAACATCAAAGAGATACAGCCCTGAAGGAATCTAAATTCATATTACAGATTGAGTTCTACAGCCCAGCTGTTGAGTATTAAGATGCAAGTCAGTGAATGTCTCCTCCCCCAGCTCGGACAGGAATCAAATATAAAAACAGGCAGGTTGTGCGCCCAGCTTCTGGCAGAGTATTGAAATAGCAGTTAAGGATTTAATAAAGTTAAGGAGAACGTTTTCTTCCCACACTACTTAGTTGAACATAATGTCCCCACAGCAAAAACTGAACAGAGATTATTTGCCACTTCCAAGCTTGTGAACTGGGTCAAGTTACTGAAGCTCCCTCTGCTCTGTTTCTTTGTCTATAAGATGCAGATAACAACAGTCCCTCTCTCATAGTATTGTGGTGAAGACAGGATGAATTAATAGATGTGAAATGCTTGGGACAGTGCATGAAACAGAGAATGGCATGTAAATGCTAGGTAGTATTTGTTCTACCGTCTTAGAAGTGCATAAGAAAAATAAAGCCGTGGAATGTATACCCAGTGTTATCTTTGAACAAAAGGATTAAATGCATGTTTTATTTTATTTTAGCCCGTGTTTTTTTAAAGTTAGTGAACATTGATTATTGTGTAATAAGTAGTTACGTATTTTTTCATTAGAAATTTGAAGTGAATTTAAAAGGAGTAAACTATGTACTTGAAGCCTGACTCCTCACCGCTCTTAATCAAGCTTTAAGGTGCCTTAACCTATTCCTTTTATTTCACATATAGTTTTAGATTTAGGATTAGTCTCTCTTTACAGAAGTAATTATGCAATGAAAGGACATTAACAAGTGGTTGTACAGCTATCGTATTACCATGGTGGGTCAGTGGGTCATAGGAAAGGGAGCAGCTCTCCTTTATTTGGGTGGGGCAATGATGTGCAGACCACCTTTGTGTGGATGTGTTGGAGTTCTGGCTCCACCCCGGATTCTGTAGTGAGGACCTGGATGTGGCTGGCGTCAAACCTGGTTAATCTCTGCTTTGTAAATTCACATCTTGGGTTTCCTAAAATCTCAAATGACCAAGCATATGTCAGGCTCATGAATTCTGTCGACCGAGACTTTTAATTGGAACCAAATTGAATTTGATCACCCTTAGTTCTTTGTAGCTAGGTCATGTTCTCTCCATATTCTGCTGTCACAGTGATGGGAGCCCATCAAATCAAGTCATACACCTTCTCCGAATAGCATATGGGATTTCAAAAATACATTCAGTTAGGAGAGCTGATGGTTAATTTTAAAGAATAGTTCAGAGTAGTGTTTCATACTCTGGGAATACTTCAGGCATTCAAGGGAATTTTTTTTTCCATGTTAATATAAGCATGGTAAAAAGCCCATGTTTTTTCTTTACAAAGCGGAGTAGTTGATTTTGACATTCCAAAATGATGCTGCCATGACTATTGTAATATTTCATAAACAGCGTAACCATTAGTCAAGGAGTCATCTGGAAGTTATTTAAGAGTGATTGTGAAGCTGAAGTGCCCCGAGTAGAAATGATTTACTGAGGGTTTTGTTTCGTGTTTTTCCCCCATGATACTTCATGAAGTTCACTTTACAAGATGTGACTAGTTTGGCCACATTTTATATGATAATGCAGAATGCTTGGAGTAGTGGATGAAATCACTTCCCAACCATACATACATAAGTGTTTATAAATATTTACACATTCACTTACTCTTTTAACAAATACTGAATCCTGCTGGATGCCAGGTCCTGTGGGGAGATACAGAGACCAGTAAGTATGATCCTCGCCCTTAGAGCTGACAGTCTGCCTAGAGCTGTGGTGTCCAGTACCATGGCCACTCGCCACAGGTGGCTATTTAAATAGAGATTTAAAATAATTAAAATCAAAGAAAATTTAAGATCCAGTTCCATAATCCAACTAACCATCTTTCAAGTGCCCAAATAGCCACCGATGGCTGGTGGCTATTGTATTGGACAGCACAGCTACAGAACTTTTCCAATATTATGGAAAGTTCAATTGTCAATACAGGAAGAGCTGGAACTCACTGTTGCTCTAACAGTGGTGAAGACTGTCGTAGGACTGTGTGCAGGGTCCGTGGAAGCCTAAAGCATTTGTTGACTTGAGACTGTAGGATTTGAGAAAGGCTTTCCCGAACAGCTTCAGCTGAGCCTTGAAGGATACCTAGAAATTAGCCAGATGAGGATGGGTGTCGTTAGGGGGCTCCAGGAAGAACCTTGGAACCATGTGCAAAGACACAGAAGTAGACTTTTCAGAAACATCAGATCATATGAAGTTGTTACTGATTCCTATGGAAACATAGGGGAATTTGAAATATTGAAAGATGGAGAAATGTCAGGAGATGAGGCCAGATCACGAAGGGACATTTTAAACTGAGGAGTTCAGGCTTTGTCCTGAGGGAGTTGAATTGGATACGAGGGTGATTAAGGAATGATACTGAGAATTTTGCTCTAAATGATTGGGTGCCATTCACTGAGGCTGGGAACAAAGAGAGCCCATCTCTGGGGCATGAAGAATTCAGCTGAGTCTTGAAGGACACATAGGAATTAAGTGTTGAGGATGAGTAGGAGGGGAGCATGGCAGTAAATAGCATGCACATAGAGCTTTACATCGTGTAAAAGTCCATCCTCATAACTGAGGAGAAGCCGTTTTACAAAAGCAGAAGCTCAGCTCAAGAGGTTAAGTGCCTCACTCTGATTCATGGTCTGGTTTGTAGTTTTGCTGCGACTTGGAAGTCAGATCTCCCACTCCCTGTTCTTTCTGAAACACTGTGAGTGATGTGTATGTAGTCTCAAGGAAGAAGTTCATCCAACTTTTTCAATAAAATCTACTTGAGATACTGTCATTGCTAGTTAGTTGTTTTATTACCACATTTAATCTACTTTTGAAACTTCTATAGTTTATAAACATCATAACCTACCCCTGTCTGAGGATACAAAACCATAGTCTCTGGCTCTAAATTCAGTGCATACAAAGTCAGACATCTTGAGACAGTTCCCTGATTTTTGCACCTCTGTTTTCTGCCCTTGAAAATGGGACTCCTCTCAGTAGTATTGTGAGGGGAAAATGGAAGTTTTGTGGAAGTGCTTTGTGACCGTGAAGCGCTATGTGACCAAACGGGGAAGGTAAACTCTCAGACATCACAGTTTCTTTTTCTTAAGACAGTGTTTGGGGGGAAGACTTGTGTTGGGGACAGGAGTCGGAGCGGGCCAATACAGGTTTCTTGGGAAACCTCTATGTAGCATCGGCAGGATCTGCTGTCTGATGTGGCACACCTGTTTTCATCTCTCCCTGAGACCTGTCAGGGCATTGGTGTGCATTTGGGAAATGGCCGAAATGTGCAATTGTGAAATTAATTTAATTAGAAACGGCAGAAGGTATGTCTAACTCCTTTTTTCCACAGACGACCAAGAAAACGCTGTGGATGTTGCTCCAAGCTTCGATGTTGCAACAGCAGTAGCAACCGTGGCCAGCCTTGGCTCGTGTACCGTATTGTTCGGTACAGAGGGCTGGAGAGTGCCGTCCGTTTCCCCATGTGCTTTGACTTGGGAGCTCTTTACTGCACAGTGAAACTAGGTCTCTGAGTACTAATTCAAAAATCACTCCTCTTTTCCTTTTCTTTTTTTTTTTTTTAATCTATAGGACAATTAATTCTAAACAGAGGTATTACTTTACAAAGGCGGACTAGCAAGTAATTTCAACAGGGAGGTTTCAAATCAAATACAAACGGTGGGTCAAAACTAAATAGTTTAATTCTGTATAAATACTGGCCAGTTTACGTGTGTGTGTGTGTGTGTGTGTGTGTGTGTGTGTATATTATACCCTTTTATGTGTATATGTATATATATTATACCCCCAATTTAACAGCTGTCCCACTAATGTTCTTTATAGCAAAGAAACTGATTTCTGGTTTAGGGTACAAGTTGCATCTGGTTACTGTGTCTTGCTAATTGGTCTTAAATTTCTAAAACTGTATTTTTATGGTCTCTATCTGAGTTAATGATTATAATTAAAATTGGTCAAGCCTGGCAAAGAGAAACTTTTTTAGGGTGCAATAGAAGTATTAATAGCAGCCAAAAGTTATTGAATGTTTATTATGTGTTAAAAAGGCAATACATGCTACTTGATTTAGTGCTCACAAAGCCCCTGTCTCTGAGGTACGTAGAATTCATTATCACCCCAGTTTGCAGGTGGGGGACATGCACACTTTAGAGAGAAGAACAACTCACTGTGTCGAACAGTATAGCAGAGCCAGAATTTGAATCCGCGTGGATCTGATTCAAGTCTTCCTTCTCAATTTCTAAGCTGTAGTATCCTCGAGAAGCACAGGATTGGCTGGAAGCTTATGAGACTGCTCACGCTGCAGGTCTCAGTCTGTCCAGAGCGAACCGTCAAAGGTGGTTGTTTTGGATGCTCAGCATTTCCTTTAGTCACTCTTATTGAATAGACATCCTAGTAACGAGGAGTTTGTCCTACAATGAGATGTTCTTGTCCAGCCATATCACTTCATAGATGAGACGGTCGGGACCAGTCGTGGAGGAGTGGCTTGTGCAGAGTGAGCATGTAGCTGAGCCAGACTTGGACCTACATAGTTCAGTGCCATTTCCACTCCATCTTCCTTACCAATGTTCTGTATCTCCGAGGTGTATACCTGGTCTTGACTGTTTTTATTGTGTTGTTTAGAGCTGATGAAAGTAGCCGACCGTTGTTCTCTTCTAACACAAGCGATTTCCTTTGCTTTTATTTTATTTTTTTTTTTTTAAATTCATTTTTATTGTTAGACTTATTGGGGTGACATCTGTTAGCAAGGATTACATAGGTTTCAGGCATATAATTCTACAGTGCATTGTCAACTTGATGTATAATAAGTTCACCACAGTTTGACTGGCTTAACACTCACTATCTGAAACCTTCTCAGATAAGCTCTTTCAGCTGCACTAATTTCCCAGAAAAAGCAAAAGAACTCCTCATTTGCTCCAGTGATGTGCGACAGTTAAAAATATTATATTCTTGGAAGCATTCTCTCATTCTACTTTATAGCACTTTGGTAGGATGACTTGTTAGCGAAGATCACTGCCCTTGCTGTTGGGAAATACATAGTGAGCTCATAGAGGAATATCACTTGTCGGATTCAGACCATTTTTTATGTGTCATTTGAGGGAATTCTTGTATTAGGGAGTAAGGGTGGAAAGAGAGAAATGGGAGGGAACCTTGTACTTACTGGACTTACTGTGTACCAGATAGGCCCTCCAAGAATAAACATCATTATGTTTTGTTTTAACTCATAAACCTCTGTGAGCTATATTTGTTTCCATTTTGCTGATGAGGATGCTGTGTTTTTCCTCAGAGAGATTTAGTAACTTTCTCAAGGTCACATAGCTTGTTAGTAATGGATCCAGTTTCAATCCCAGATCTGTGCTCCTGTAGATGTGGAGAGGACGAGGGAAGATTTATTAGACAATTCATTAACTCAACAAAATTTTGTTTGGTAAAACACGGCGTTCAGTATTGAGTTAAATGGGATTCTTGTCCTCAAGAGCGATGAATAGTGTACTGGATGGAGTTATGGGAGTTTGGGGGAGAAGGGAAATAACTTTTAACAAGAAAGATTAAGGAAGACCTCATCAAAGAGTTGGCATTTCTGGAGAGCCTCGAGGGATAGTAAGAGTTATTCATGAGGATATAAGGGAAAAGGAGCATTAACAAAGATAAAGAGACAGAGCGCACTAGGTTAGTAGGAGTGCTGGGATGTTCGCTTTGGTTGTAGTGCTGAATTCCTGAAAGAAAGTTATGGGAGAGAAATTAGAAAGGAATTTGGGGCTGGACTAAGGGCCTTTCCTGGCTGACTGTCAAGGAGTTTCAAATTTTGAGTGGCTACCAGGGTTTTTGAGCTAGGACAAATAATGACCTTCAATCCATGCGATCTTATAGCAGATAGCAGGATATCCGGAGTTGAGAGAGTGCAGGGAGACAAACGAAGATGCGGATGGCAGTGGTGCAGGT
The DNA here is from genome assembly GCA_004026885.1 of Lyroderma lyra. NCBI lineage: Eukaryota > Metazoa > Chordata > Mammalia > Chiroptera > Megadermatidae > Lyroderma > Lyroderma lyra. The sequence goes on along the minus strand of PVJL010000403.1, from coordinate 320,775 downwards.
GAAAAGGATGAGGACCTGAACTAGGGCGGGTGAGAGGCAGTGAGAGGGAAGAGGGCACATACGAAAAGAATTTGGGAAAATAGAATCAAGAGGACATTTCATCTGGGATGACAGGGGTGTCACCTATAACACTTACTTTTAAGGTTACCGGGGGTCTGGTGGTGCCTTGACAAAATTAAAGATGATACAGAAAGAGAAATTGTTTCAGAAGAGAAGACATTGCATGCAGTTTTGCATATACATGTTGACTTTAGGTGAGATATGGGTGGGGGCACCTGGGAATATAGCTGAAGACTCGAGAACAGAGTATCATGGGGATGGATTTTGGAGTCTTTTTTTTCAAGGTGATTGCTGGAAACATTAGATTGGAAGAGCTTGCCTAGGGAGAGAGGGTAGATGGGGAGAGAAGGAGGCCAAAACAACTCCTTGGGAAACTCTTGAATCAGGGTGTGGGAAGAAGATTCACTGCCAGAGGAGAGGAGAACTAGGGCAGAACTGTGCCCCAGGAGCTGTGGGAGGAGAGGTGTTTCACAAGAAGGGAAGAATCAGCATTGATATGCTAGAGAAAGAGGCCCATTGCCAGATATCGACAAGGCCTGAATTTTACGTTTTTTAAGAATCATTTCAGTAGGGTTGTGAGAATGACTTTGAGGTGAAGAAGTTCTTTCATCAAGGAGCAGACATTTGAGGACTGCTAGTAGTAGGTGGTTTCTGGTTTTTGGAGAGTAGATAGAGCTTGGGATGTGTACTGTATTTGACAGGAGTCCACAGGGTTTAAGAGGCAGAAACCCAGCTGAGGCATAATAGAGGATTTATTGTTTCATGTAGAACTAGAAAGTCCAGAGGAGGTGGGGTTGGCTTCAGATGGCACTGCATCTGAAGGATTTAAAAGCTTATGAGAGTTTCCTCATGCTCTCCATTTCTTAGCTTTGATTGTCTCTATTTTGTATTTTGGTTTCATTCTTTCCTATTACAAATGGCTTGTCTTCACGTAGTGGGAAATACAACCTTTGATAGCCCCAACCACATCTTTGTATCTTGAGATCCAAAGTGGATATCTAAAGTCTTCTTTGCTGCTTTCAGCTGAAAACTCTTATGAGGGCTGTGATTGGCCAGATTTGCCTCACATGCTTGTCCTTGAACCAGTCACTTGACTCTCTTAAGGATGCTATGGCCCAAACTTGGTCCTATACCATCCCCATGAAGACTACTTGGAGTGGAAAAGTTCTCCTCAAAGGGAGCAGAGTAGGGAGGAATACATGCCTGGGAGAAAGAAATTATAGTTATCACAGTCCACTAGACTCTAGTGACGAGACACTGTCAGAAATACTTGCTTAAGTGGGTCAGTCTGAAATGAACAAAGGGTCACTGAAGAATAGAAAGGTCACAGTTAAAGCCTAGGTCATTTAAATTTAGAGTAGAACCAGAGGGCTCTGTAACTTTGTCCTGTAGTGTTTAGAAGCCTGGAAGAAGAGATGATGAATGGTGTGATGTCCTCAGAATTGGGATTGGAAATGTTAGCATGTCATAGGGGAATAGGAGAAATCAAGCAGGAGAATCCAGGAATTCCCTGTTAACATTTTCAACGTGGGGTTCAGAAAGTGTCGAGTTAAGCGCATGAAACCACGGTTTGCTGCCTCATTTATTTATTTTCACCAAAGCCAACGATTTGTTCTTTGACGAAACATAGTAGGGACTGCAAGTAAATGAAAACGTATTTGACTTTCTACCAGCAGGTTGGAATTTTCCAGCAAGGAAAGAGGCTAAATCATTTCTTTCATATATTGTTTACTCTAAGTCAAACCATGCTTCTCTAATATAATGTTATATGTGTATGCTTTAGCAGAACCTTTCATTCAGAATTTGTTCATTATTTTCCCCTGTTCACTACCTGTTAGTTTGTACTATATGTAGGCATCAAAGAAGATTATGTTAGAGATGCTAGAAATATTAATGTTACAGATGTATTTGGGTTTTTAAGAAAATAATCATAAAAATAATGTATACTTAGTTTTAAAACTCAGGACTCATAGAAAGATAAGGAGAAGAGAGGAAAACTAATACCCATGATCTCACCCCTGAGAGATACCCATGGTTAATATTCTGTTATATATCCTTCCAGACTTTGCTGAGTAAATGTATGAAATTTCTTTTTTATAATGTAATTTTACTGTGTAGATCATGCTTGTCCAACCTGCAGCCCTCAGGCTGCACGCAGCCCAGGATGGCTTTGAATGTGGCCCAACACAGACTTTCGTAAACTTTCTTAAACATTACAAAAATTAGACATGGACCTTATTTTAGCTCATCAGCTGGTGTTAGTGTATTTTGTGTGTGGCCCAAGACAATTCTTCTTCCATTGTAGCCCAGGGAAGCCTAAGGTTGGACACCCTGGATATAGATTATTTATGCTGTACTTGTCATTTAGGATATTGTAATGTTTCCATATTAATAGCTCTAGTTTTTGCATTTAATGAATATATAATTTCATCATGTAGATTCTTCACATTTTATGAAACCAATCTCATACTAATCAAGTGTTTCTTTACTCTGTGTTATAATAGCAATTTTAGAAATACTCTTATTCTACCTTTGTATAATTAATGCACTATCATCTTTGTCCTGTTTTTACCACAGTCTGATGTGTAATTTTTCTAAAGCCTCATATTAGGATTATATTTGACTGAATATAACAGAAAACTCAATAATGGCTTAAACACATGAGGCTCACACACACACATGCTCCTACTATATTGCATCACAAAGTCAGCAGAGAAGTAGGACCTGATACTCTGCTCTGCAGTTCTGAGTATATCACTGCCCTGTTGAGATTAAAAAAATAACTGTCTGCTACAGCTGTAGCCATCATGACCCAGGGGAATGTTTTCCAGTAGCCAGCTTTAAGAACCATCTTGACTGTACTATATAATACTTCTGCTTACATCTCATTGTCTAGAACTTAGTCACATGACACACTTAACAGTGGAATGCTGGGAACTATGATCTTTGAGCTGGGCATGTTGTTGTCTGTATGAAAATCAGGGCTCTGTTACTAATGAAGGAGGAAAAAATGGTTAGGCAATGAAGATACTTTTGATTATAGGTAACAAAACTCAATTCAGAGTAGCGCAAACAATGAGGCAATGTATTATCTTGTATTTCAAGAAAAAAATCCCATACCGAGGTGATAAGATTCTTCTAGGATTGATTAATGGAGTTGTTAGGCCACCTCAAGGACACAGATTCTCTCCATCTTCCTAGCGTTCTCTCCCCAGGAAGGACAGCACCATGGCTGCAGTCCCTCCACATGCTGCATTCAGACATGATGACATCCAAAGAGAGAAAACGGTCATCCCTTCCAGTGTATCACCCTTTAGGAAGAAGGCTACCTCTTCCAGAAACCCCCGGGAAACTTCCTATAACCAGAATTGGGGTCATAAGTCCACCCCTAAATCAGTCACTGGAATGGGATCAGTATGATTGGTTAAGACTAGTTGGAATTTACTCATGGAACTGAGTCATGTGAAGAAGGTGACATTTGAACAAATCTAGGCTCTCCCAGGAAACTGTGAATGGGTAATTGGTGCCACAGCTCCTCTCTGTATTATTCACGTCTTACCCATTTTATAGAGTCCATTTTGAGCCCTTTCTGCCACAGAAAGCCTTCCCTGGTTGCTCTTTTCCAAGTCCCTCTTGCATTTTTTTGTGCTCCTCATCTTTTAGTGTGGATTGAGTGCCTTGTTATTTTGTGCTGTAGGTGTGTCATCTCCACTGACATTTTTCTAAGGGTAGAGGCTGTCATCACACTTTTCCTATCTGACTTTTGGTGACAGTAACCATGTTTTTGAACTTGAAATTGAAGGAGGGATTAAGACAAAGGACTTCTTATTTTTAATTTATCTGTGTTGGAAACCTTATCAAACTATATGAAAACTAAATTCCATTGAAATTTTATGTTTAATGCATTATCCTTATTTAAAAGAAATGAAATGAGAAACGTCTTGGGAAAACTCAGACCTGACTTTGCCATACCTTTGGTTCTTGGCCTGTAGTAGCAGGTCAATATTTGTTAGTTGATGTTAGCTGTAACAAAACTTTTTACCTAGAACATATTTTCTCATATAGGTGGATAGTTCATGTGTTTTTTGCAGGAGGATAATTTGGCTCAGAAAAATACATTGCCTCACTGTTTGAGCTACTTTGAATTGAGTTTTTATGGGTGGATTTACCCAGGAAGTCTTCTGTGGGTTACTGTAAGAGGAAGTGGAAGATACAAAGGCCAGTTGCTGCAGGTGGAACTTAAGTTTCTTTGAATTGAATAAGGTAGCATATACAAGAGTTCTTGATGGCCCTTAAAGTGAGTTTCAGCAAAAACAGCCTTATTTTTTTGTTAAGCATTACTGCTTTAATTTGTATTCATTTAAACAGAAATATGTAATGTATGTGTGTGGGTATGTGTGTGTGTGTGTGTGTGTGTGTGTGTGTGTGATGATTTTCCTCTTCCCTGTAAAGAAAAACTACTTTAAAAACTTGAGAATTTCTATAATAAGGATTCTTAATACATGCGTGCTCATAAAACACATTCAGTTTTAACATATACCTAAAAGTTATATGAGCATGTAAAGGTCTTCCTGGTGTGTGAAGCAGTTGGGTAAGTAAAGCACTGTCAGTTGGTTCAGGAACCCCTGATGTGTTGTATTGGATGAGGTTTACGTAGCGTGGATAGGAGGAATGTCAAAGGGGAACTGGAACGTAGTGGGTGCTGTGTGTTAGCCCTCTGTGTCCATTAAGGAAGTGACTACATCTTCGATTCTCTTAAACTCATGTATAGAAAATAACGTAGATAACGTTGTTATATTTCTAGACTTCATTTTATTTACCTTGTATTATTTCTAAGATTTACTTTTTTTTTTTTTTTTTTTTTTTTTTTTTTTTTTTTTTTTTTTTTTTAGCTGTGCTGTAGGATCTTGGGCAAGGCACAGAGAAAACAGGCTCACATTCCTCATCTATTTAAAAAAAAAAAAAAAAGAAATGGGCTGATGGGGTGGGGGTGGTGATAACAAGACTGCCTGACATGCTAGCCACGGTTGTTTTAAGAGCCAAGAGGGAATTATGACAACAAAAAGTGCTACGCGAATGTTCATTTTGGTAATATGTATTGTTACTCAGCATCCTCTTGAGTAGACCTCTTGAGGTCTTTATTTTTCACTCGAGGCATCAGAGTTTTTAGCACATAGTAGGGCCTTAACATGTAAAGAAATATCTAATTAAGTACTTACATTAGAAGTATGCATTGCAGTGGTGGTTGGCTTTTCCTTTAAAGAAGGGGACTTTCCAAATTTTGGATCCTGCTGATTTCAAATTATATTTAATAAGAAAATGTCACTCGTCCTCCTGTTAGACACTTTCCTGTGGCCATACTTGCCCAGTTCGGTTTTGAGCTGGAGATACCTTCTCTGAAGTCAGTGTCTGTTGTAATGTGCATGTATGACACTGTGCTGATGCCCTTGCTTGAGAAAACTGAATGGTGTTGCAAGAGAGGCAGCCTGGATATCATTAGGATACAGTCTGTGGTAGTTTGTATGTGCACTTCCGGCCAGGATCTGTTTGGTGGCGAAACGTCGGTGTAGAAAGAAGTCGCGTGGGAGGAGAGATGGCACTGCTGGAGGGGTAGATCCCTGCACTCTCGTGGCTCTGACTGGAATGGTGGTGCTCAAGGTACTTTCCTGCCTGGCCTTGACAGCAGCAGCATGCCCGGCCCCCTGGCCCATGCCTCTGCAAGATGAAGGTAGTCACATGCACGGATGGGAGGCCGTGGCCACTCTCTTCTAGTTTTGTCACCTCTTCCCCAGCCTCTCCAGCACGTGAGAGCGGAGGTGTCCCGAGTAAAGCTGCAGCTTGCTCTGCCTCCCTCTGTGTGCTCCACCCCGGGCTCCTCCCTGCAGCTGCTGGAAGCTACGGAGCCCTCCTCTGCCCTCCCCCCAGCTCCACACACACGTCTCGTCAGTGCACATCGGAGCCCTTAACTCTCCTGATTCTTGGCGAGAATTCCAGCCAAATGGCTACAGTGACATTTCTATAACAGACTAGAAGAAACCTAAATCCAGGCATTTCTCAGAGCAATGAACACCAATTGGCTTCTTCTTTAGTTCACACTTGCCTCTTGTTTGTTTACATGACTTCCCAAGCGGAGAAATCCCCGTCTAATTCAGTCTCTGAAGTGTGGCCCGCGTTTATACACACCCCCTGACCCCAGTGTTCATTTAACCAGCAGTGCTCCTGCTGCCACCCCCTTGAGAAATATACTCCCAGAATATGTTAAGAAAGAAAGTTGTTGCCACAGCCCTTTAAAATCTAGCCCAATAAGCCTCTGCTGTTAGGAACGTAAAGGGGAATAGAAATGAAACAGGAGGAGAAAACATGTGGAAACGTGAAGATAGTCAGTAAGCTCTGCCCACTCTGAGTAGCAGAGTTATTTGAATCCAGAGACTGAGACTGGGGCTCAGTTGAGGCATAACAGCAAATACCTACTGCCTGCTAAACGTCAAGTCCCTGCATGTGTATAAAAAACGAATAGAACCTGGTCCCTGCCTTTGAGGGACCTACAATAAAATAGAAGGAGATGTGATAAGGTCCTAGTCACTAGAAGTCCCATGAAGATGCATCAAGGAGACAGCTTTGTCTAAGATACCTGTGGAATCAAAGGCAGGTGATATCATCATGGTTTTACATGGTGGCCGTATCCAGCTCTGACAGTGATGACAAATAAGGTTCCCGTTGGCAAGGGCTGTGGTGTTTCCGGTGAAGAAAGTGTCACGGGCGGAATCAGAGGTGGAAAAGCATGATGTGCTAAAGTGCAGGCACGAGGAGCACTGGGGGAGAAGGTGGGCAAGGAAGAGAGGGTCGTTCTCAAGGAATGGCTACTTCAGCAGGGCAAAAAGCCTTTGGGGAAAATGTTCAGAGTCATGCTGCTTTTTGAAGATTGAGATCTCAACGGTATTATAATTAAGTGGTTTGACGCTGGACTCCTGTGGAAGTTCATGACAATAATCCAGGAGGAAAAAACCAAAACACAAACCGAGGGCCTAAACTCAGGAAAAATGAAAGAGTGGGTGCACGGGTTGACACCTTGCAGCCAGGTTCTTTATGGTCTTTGGAGACTGAGAAGCTTCCAGACACAGACGGGAAAGAAGTAATGAGACCTACAACTGTGTTCCCTTAGCAAACAGAAAAGTATACCACTTTCACCCTTCTGTTCTCACCTAACTGTGTTGTTTTTTGTTGTTTTTTTTTTAGGACATCATAGAAATTGAAAGAATAGTAAAAATATGTAAATAGTATCATTTACCAAATAAAAAAAGGTTTTCTGGAGCCAGCCAGTAGGTCCTCATGACATGAGAAACTAAGTAAACTGACTCTAGCACAGACAACCCCAGGTACAGGGTGGGAAGTAGCTGGTCTTTGCCAGGAGAGGGCTGTTGGTGACAAACGCTTCCTGGAGATTGGCCCCCTCTTTTTCCTTGGGATTTGCTAAGAAGATGCAACAGAGAATGCTCTGTCCCCCACCTTTATGCAGTCAGGGATCCCCTCACCCGCCCTCCCACTGGTCATCTTTGGCTGTGGGAAGGATGGAACTGTTGGTCTGTTGGAATGTCCTCCATAAATTTGTACTTCTGAGCTCCTGATGCCGGGATCCTTGTACGTGAGCTCTGGTCTGCTGGGTGAGTGCTGTTGCAACTCAAACAAGGAGATCAACTTGCCCAAACTGACTCCTTTCCACTTCTCTGAGAATTGTTTCCCAATCTCTTGGTGACGCCCAGAGGGATCACAGAGCGAGAGAAAGTGCCTTGGAGCCAGCCAGGCAGGAACTGGAATGCTGGCCTCTGCTTATCAGCAGTGACTTAACACCAACTCACCTAACCTCTTAAGGACTCAGAGAAGTGGGGCTGTTGTCATGAGATGACTGAAATGAGGAAGAATGTCTGTAAGCCACTATGGCAATGCCTGTAACTACTGTGGGCTTACCACATAGTAGGTTTTTCCTTCCAGAGATTTGGGGACTTTGTCCCTAATCTGGTTACTAATATTGACTCACTTTGCTCTCTCTGGAGCTGAGATTTTGGACATGAAGCATCCCTAGGGTCTGCTCTAAGAAATACTTGCTCATAAGATAAGCAAAGAGGCTTTGGAGGGTGCAGTCACTGAAGCGGCCCAGCCATTCCCAGGCTTCTGTGTTTATTATTCATTAACACAGCAGCTCAGTAAACGTGGGTAGATGCATTCCTAAAGGCTCCACATGGTATGTTTACTCCAGTAAGAAGCAAAGTAATCAAAGTAGTGTGAGGCAGTGTGCCCCTTGCTCAGCTCATCCTAGCAGTGTTGATTTCTCCAGATAGTGGGCTTGCATTTCAGGATAAGCCCCACGCCAAGAGCTCATTTGGTCATTTCCATTAACGATAAATAGTGGAGAAAGAGAAGATCCTTTTTGAAGTAAGTTTACTTTAATTGGCCCCAGGCTTATAAAGGGGCAGAGGTTTGGGGAAAGGAAGCAAATATTTTGGATCATGTGGTTAAACACACTTGCTGACAAATAAAGGTAATCAGTCAGGTTCTCTGCATTTTGCCACTTTCTTTATTAAATTATAAGATACCCTTCTTCATGGGCTCCAGTACAATAGACTGAATTCATCAAGGAAAGCCCATAGATATGGGGACATGAAAAGCTAATGTTAGAGACAAAAGAATAAGAACCCTGTATAACAGCCTCAGTCTGTATATAGTGTTCGTTTTTTTGGTGAACTTGACATTTTAAGGCTGGTCTTTAAGGTCAGGTGGAGGAGCAGTCATAGTCATGTGACTACTTGTAGAGGGCGGGGTATGGGGCTGTGGGGTGGGAAGAAGGCTACTACCCAGTATGGTTCCTTAGGGCACAATTTGATCTTTTGAAGGTGTGACCTTTTAACACAGCATTACAGCTGTGAGCATTATTAACTGGATTTAATTTGTGAGCCTGAGGTGGAGAAAGCCCCTGTAGAGGGTGTGTCCTAAGCCTGTACAAAGTTAGACTATGGGATGCTAAGGCATTGGAATGGCGAGCTTTTTTTGCAGAAGAAATTCTGAGAAAGCAGCTTCTACGTGAGGAGTTGACGTGGTGAGTGGTAACACAAGTGTGAGATGTGTTCTTGGAAGCGTTTGCTTTTGGTCTACAAGGAATAACACACAAGGAACCACCAACAGAAGATAGCCTGTGACCAAGTTGAATTGAGTTCTAAGAAGTCACGCATAAGGCATGTTGATCAGAATAGAAGTTTTCACAGGAAGTCACACCGGAGTTGGGTACTTGTGGGGCAAACATGAGGTTGTGAGGCAAAGCCTTTAAAGACATGGTAAAGCTGGCTAGGCTAGAGCCAGGAGGATGTGCTGAGGAGAAACATTTTTAAATGGCAGCACCGAAGAGCTCTTAAAACCATCTTATTCAATTCCTCATTTTATAGTTGGTAACCTCTAAGAGGTATAAGGCTGTGCACCTGGATTGTGGGGAGCTTGGGTTGTGGGGAACCTCGAAAGGCCAGCAGTATAGAGCTTAGGTGCTAGGGTGTCTTGTGAGAAGCAACATGTATGGCGAGAGGGCTTTTTAGGATAAATTCAGTTTGGGGGCATGAATCCTGTGTTTAAAGCTGTGGTGTTGCCTAAAAATCCAATGTTGTCGTTTTTGTCATTAAACTACCTACTCACTTTTGGTTTCTGAGTTTTGTGCTTATTTCACCCTTTGACTCCCCTACCCACACCCAACACACACGTCTTCAGTGCACATTTCTGTGTTAATTCTAGGTAAGGATCAAGTATTATCCTTTCCAAGGCTGTTTGCCTTTTAGCTGCCAGAAAAATCTTCAAGAAAAGACTGTGCATCTAAAACATAGCGTTTCAGACCTCAGTGACTTCCGATTGCAGGAGGGGTGAAGGAGCCCATGTGTAAGGAACAGATTGGAAGGAGAGGATCACCTGATGTCTAGGAACGGGGTGCTGTGTGCCTGGCATTTGGTAGGCACGCATATTTGCTAATGATTGAAACTTTTTAGTGAATGAATGAATTGATAAATAAGGCCCAGGAGTGCAGAGAGAAGAGGAAGGATGATGCAAATAGACTCTTCAAAGGAGGAACTAATATGACTTGGTGACTGTGATCCCAAAACGTGAGGGAGAGAGAGAGAGAGGGTTTTTGTTTTTGTTTTTTTTAAGTTAATAGATACACCATCTTGTTGCTTGGGAGAATACTCATGACAGAACCAGGAAACTGGGTGCACAACTGTGTTTTTTTAAGTCAGTACTTGAAAAGCTTCCCTCGGGTCACCTGTTTACGTTACTTGTGTGAGGTGCTGTCCTACTTCTGCTGCTTCTCCTTCAAGTCCTCTGTTCAGCTTTTCCTCCCATATCCTTGCACCTGGGGAAAGGAGGGAAAGTAGGGCCCGGAATGAGTGGCATCCTCAGATGACCAGAGGACCCAAAGAATTCTTGTCCTTTCCTTATTCCATTCTTACTTCTACTTAAACTTGTCACTTCAAAATTTCTTTGATGTTTACTAAAAAGAGAAAAGGAGATATGTATATGCCTTTGTTTACAAAGTTATGCTTACAGGGACTTTGACTTTTTGCCTACCTTTTGTGTAGGGTAGGCTGCCTGGGGTTATGGAGCGATACAGGCTGACCTGCCTCCTAAAGGTTCTCCTTGACCAGACAGACAAGTTTGCTCTGATCTGAATAAACACTCCTGTGTACTGCCCAGTAGTCTGTATTTATGAGGCACTTGGAAAAGACCGCAAGCTGCAGAGAGTGACCATGAATAGCCAACTTAATTTGGTTTAATGTGTTTTGGCTTGCTTGACCTCACCAGAATAAAAATGTTTAAAGTATTGTATTGGGAGTTTAAAAAAGAATTCTGGAGACATTTATCTCATTGGAAGACTCTTGGGATCGTGTTAGCAAAGGTTGAAGACCATGTTTAATGTCAGATAGGCTTGAGAAATGTTTAACATAGAGCTTTAATCGCAGATTAGGTATTGTGAGTTCTGAATTTTAAGAATCTGAATTATGATTTTTTTTCTTTTGTTACTTTTTTCCCTAGACGATTGGCTGGCAATGACCTTTCTTTTATCCACCCAAAGGCCTTGTCTGGATTAAAAGAACTCAAAGTTCTGTAAGTAATGCAATTTTAGAGTTTCACAGCTGGCTGTGTATTTTTTTTTTTTTTTTTTTTTCCCTGCATAGTCAACATGCTTAGAGCTAGGTTAAGCACAGTTGCTTTTAGTTCAGGATTAAAAGATTTAAGGAGTGGCCAATGGATAGTATGGGAGGCTAGAGGTTGATTTAGGCAACCTCAGATCTAGATAACAAAAGTTAATATCTAAATAATAGCTATTCTGACCTCTAGTGCACTATAGTTGAATGTTAGACTTTTTGTGTGGTTAATGCATTGAATCAAAATCATATTTAAACCCTCCTGGTAGGGTTTTGTTCATACTTATTTTATAGCTCTAAGAACTTTAAATTAGCTGACCCTAAAGGGAAAAAGGCTTATAAGAGCTCCAAATATTAAAATCATTTTAGAGCTAGAGGAAACTAAGATGCCTGTGATTTATAGAGCTTGGGAGGGATCAGGACATAAATTCCTGGCAGTGGTCAGGAGTGTGGAGTGTGGCAGATTGGAGAACAGGTAAACTGACTGCCAGCCCCACTGTACCATTGCCTTGCGGGGGGACCACCTGCATGTCACTAGATGTCACTGGTTCAGTGAGCTAGAGGGGCCCTTTACCCCACCATTCTGTGGTTATAATTCATGTCAGGCAGTTATTTTATTAATGTGGCTAGGAATGGTTTAAGCAAAAACTGTAAGGACTTCATTTTTAGTGCTGATCTATGTCTGCAAGCTCCAGGCCCTAACTATTAGATGATGAAAGCTCTGTTTGTGCCTGGGCCCTGCATCCACTGAGTCTATGGCTGCTGTCCTCTGGAGCTCAGGGTCTCCTATCCTCTTGGCAAAATTGACTTTACCTAATGTCCACATTTCTGGATTCTGCTTTATTCCAATTTGGAAAAGCGTTACGGATTCCCGTGGGTTTGCTGTTAATCCCTCCCAGTTAACTTGTTATACTTCCCAGTTAACATTAATAGCACTACCTGGCGTGATGGACCTTAATTAGGGTACCTCAATTCCTGAGGGTGAAATGGCTCCTGGAGGTGTAGATCACCCAACAGGTCTGTGTTAGGAGATGGTTTGGGTTTCATTTCTGGCTTTACAATAAATTCTTCTTGCTTTTTTGCAGTTCTCTTGTCTTGGGTGCTGTCCGCCTTGAGTTCTCCCCTTTTTTGTTGTTGGAAATACTGCTTTTTGAAAGAAATGACTCTGAAATTCTTCTAGAAAAAAAATGGTAACAATTGCTTGTTACTCACTAACCAAAAATTTCCTTCCAGAACGCTCCAAAATAATCAGCTGAAAACAGTACCCAGCGAAGCCATCCGAGGACTGAGTGCTTTGCAGTCTTTGTAAGTAACTTTTTGGTTTTCTGCATTCTTGAATCATTAAGAGACTATCTGGCTGATAAATGTGGAATTCAGGGAAAGGAGAGACTTATCCTCTCATCTGGGGATAAAAATAGGGCTGGCCAGTCACAATCACGGAACTGTCCTTTGGTGAGGGAGAAAGAGGTGGTTCGGTTCACCTCGTCGCTTGTCTCAAAGGTAGGAGAAAGCTACACGTGTACACTGCTGGGTCTGATGCCATGAGCCTGTGTGTGGCAGATGATCGTCACCTCCTCGGAACCAGAGTTATGTGTGTACAGAAGGTCAAGCAACAGCCGCGAAGAGGTTTCTGTTTCAGGCGGTAATGATAATCAGAACGGATTGATTATAGTTGCTTATCGGTGGACATTGAACACACATGGCCAGGGGCGGGGCAGCGGGGGTGTAACCTAATCGCCTGTGCTGCCTTCTCCCCAGCTTTTTGTCTTTGAGGAATTTTGGTTTCATGTGGTGTTCAAAATTTCAGCTCTTGGTGTTTACCACGTTCAGCCACTAATTTCAAAGCCTTTTCACGTCGTAGCACTTGACTTTGTCCTTTTTTGCGCTCTTTGCCGTGTTCCTGCGTGTGTGTTATGTATACGAACCTGGAGGATGGGCGTGATTGCTGACACAGTTTGGGTGTGCCTCCCCACCTTCCCCTTCTAGAGGGTGGATCGGGTCAGCAGCAGCGGTGCCACAGGGACCGTGCAAATCCACAGAAGATTTTGAAGAAACAACTGTTTTTATATTAAATAAACAGATATTTGGTAATGACTAAGAATACATGTTTATGGACTCGTGTTCGGTATACAACTTCAGGGCTCTCCATCCCTGGGGTGGAAGATTAAGTTCCTCTGTCTGGGGGGGCACTTTAAAGGAAAAAGATGAGAAGTACTGAACTGAAGTGTGTGGTTATTGAAATGCGACCTGGGCCAAGATTACGACAAGCCCTTTGCATATTGATCTATCAGAACGTCTGCATCACTCTCGAAAACAAATTCAGATAAGCTCAGTTTTATTAGAATTCTAAAACAAGGCTATTTGGTTTTGAATCCCCACTTTGCTACTTACTGGCTGTGTGATGTGGGCAAGTTATTAATATTTAAAATTCTCCATACAGTAGTTTGCTCATTACTTACCATGTACTTTAATGCACAAAAAGGAATTAAGACAACGTCTGACATGTAGTAAGAGCTCGATAAACATTTGTGGAATCTATTAATATTAATATTGATGGTATGTTTTATTAGCTTTTCCCTTTCATTACTAGTTTACGCAATTTGCATAACTAGGCGAAGGGAATGTCTTTGAAAATAATGAAAAAGTATTCTTCAAAACAAAGGACTGTTAGTTATTCTACTAGATCGACGAGTACAGACTTACATTGGTTCGGTTCTTGTTCTAATACTAAATACAATGGGACTAGGGCATTGTTTCTCAAAGTATGACACTTTGATTACCTGCAACAGGTGATTAGGAGGAGATTGTTAAACTGCATATCCCCAGAGCATCTCCTAGAAGTGATGGTATTTTAACTTTAAAGGTAGAATACAGAAAACTATATTTAAAAATAATATTTACCTAGGTAATTCCCATGTACATAGAAGTTTTGAGAATCACTCTGCATAAAAAATTATAATAGTTATTACACTGTGTGTCCTGGGTTATAAAATTAGATTTTAACCACATCATGTATTTTTATATTAATCTGTGCCTTAGGTTGCTTTTTTTTAACTTATTGCCCTTTGAAATAACTATAAATATAAGCTTTTGTAGGAAATGAATGCATTTAGAAGACTTAGGTGAAAATGACCAAACTCCTTGTCCCATCAGCTTGCTAATACAAAACCATTTTTAACTGCACCCAAAATACCTCACTAGAAGTTGTAAATTATTGATTACCTTTTGATTTTAGATTAGATATGCTAGTAATTAGTGGGAAGTGAATGTGAAAATAAAAATATGTATTAATAAAGCATATCTTATACTGTATTGAAGGTTAAACTTTGCAGTGTATCTAACGTCATAAAAAAAGGAGAATCCAGGGTATTGGCCTTTCAATGTCTAGTTTAAATAAAAGTTTAAGGTGGAGGTATATATTAAGTAGCTCATTTCACCAGAATTCCAAGTTGAGGAATATAACTTGGATTTGTTATTCACCATAGCTAGTGGATTAGATGATGAATAGACTTTCAGTGAACTGATCAGATTGAGCTTCTTTACAGAAATGTGACTTTGCTGCCTGTCCACCCTTTTTAACCTTGGACAGATGTGCACAGAGTGAGCCATCTTTCCTTCCTCAGACCTGAACTCAGTAGACAGCCTGAATTCATTAGACATTTCAAATAGTTCTTCATTTTCTTTCGCTTCTTTAGAATTCGCTTTACTTCAAGACTTTCATACATGACTGTTCTTTTTTCCCAAGATTGAATGACCAAAATATTGATTTTGTCTAGTTTGCAGCCTAAAAAGGAGAAGACTGATATCTTTGAACTTTAAAAGGAAACAATTACCTCGAAAACACAAATAGTTTCTTTCTAATTTGTGGTCAATAAACACATTAAAGTGCACATGGCATTTATTGGCAGTTTAGGTGATTTAAAGTATTTTTCACAGAAATCGTTGGTTTCTTCTTCTAAAATACTGTTTTAAACAAGCATGCTGTGCTCATCATTCACTGAGTGAGCCGCATAGTTTAAATTATGGCCAAAATTGAGATTGAGGGTGGGGTTGAGGAGAGGAATCAAAACAATTTTTTCAAAAAGACATTGGGATGTTTTTACATGTATCAGAAATACAAGGGGCTGTGTGTCAGGCCTGTTTTTTTTTTTTATTTGAGAAGGAAATGTTCATAGGTTTGTTAGCATAATGGGTGTAGTGGACAAGTTAGATACAATTGAAATTCTGTCGTGGTGTAAAACAGCCTTATCAGCACTTGAGTCAGTTTGCAAATCTGATCTTCAGACCTGAATTACATGAAAAATTTCCTTGTGGTTTTGAAGTAGTGCTGAAAAGGAGCAAAGTTCTTCAGGGGTGGGAGTTGACCAGAAGTGGTTTAATGCAAGTGAGTGGTGACGACTATAAGATCTCAAAGTGAATTGTTGATGTTCATGAAAAGGTAGCAAAACTGCCTTCAACAAAGCCATGAAAATGGCCAACACATTTCCTGAGCCAGATAGTAAAATAACATGTCAGAATTTGTTCCACTAGATGTTTTCTCCTTCACATTAG
This sequence comes from Lyroderma lyra, assembly GCA_004026885.1. Classification (NCBI taxonomy): domain Eukaryota; kingdom Metazoa; phylum Chordata; class Mammalia; order Chiroptera; family Megadermatidae; genus Lyroderma; species Lyroderma lyra. The sequence continues at coordinate 304,990 of PVJL010000403.1, read as the reverse complement.
ATCACATTTCCATTGAATACTAAAAAATGTCAGACAAGAGCAGAATGTCTTAATTATTTTAAACTAGAAACTGGTATTTACATTATTGGTAATTTGAAAGTAGAGAGAAAACAGGAAAGCTTTTGATTACACAGAATAGGTGTTTTTGATAGCACATTTATCAGTAAATACCTGCATATAGAATTATTGGTTTTATAATTTCATTTAAGGCAAGGAAAAAAGAATGTGAGTCTCAAAGATGTAAAAGGATTTTGAGAATAGGGAATAGGGAATAGGGAATGAAGACAAATAGTAAGGGAATTTGGTAATACCTAGTTAACCTTTTAAAAACTAAAATGCACTTAAATAAAATAATACTTGTGTGGAGTTTAAATGGTAGGTAGACACTGTTAACCAAGCCCACATCATCTCCTACTTTGTGAGGTATCTGATGCCATTTATTGCATCTACTGCATGAATCAATTATAGTATTTTCTTTGTCTGTTAGTTAGGATGAATATTAATAATGTAGGCCATTGGTTCAAGGCCACAGCTGTAAGACAAGTTCTCTGTGAAACATTAATCTCAGTGTAAGTGCAACTTTTTACATTTATGGGTGTGCCACCAACACCCACATGTCAACTGAGGTGTAAGGATTAACCACTTGAGTCACCACAAATCCTTTTTCTCATTTACCTTCTTAAATTTAAGTGTTTTGTTTTCCCAGAGTTCTTCCTTTTTGATCTCTTAACTTATGTGTGACTTTACAATTTGGGGAAATTTTTAATACAGAGGGAATTGTGTCTATGCATTTACTGTTGTATTATTATTTTGCCTGGAAGATAGATTCATTACTATCTTGGCTGAAAACTCACCTTGCTGTAGGTTAAGGCTGTCCCTTTTCTTGGATGGCATGTGACACAATTCTACAGGAGCATAAATGGTATATATGAGGACTGTCTGGAAAAAAAAATCCATCCATAAATACTTCTGGTTTTTATATGACATGGCTGGATACTTTCCGGACAGCCCGCGTATAATACTGGACTTAGGTTAAACAGGCACGTGGTATTTTGTCATTATGGTATTTTAACCCATCTCAATGAAACATTTCAGTGGGGATTTCTGTGTGCACGGGGGGTACATTGCTCATTATTTTGTTGAATGTGAACACACATTATCATCAATATGATAACATAAGCACTGAGAAACTAGACAGGACCTTCAGTTTGTATTTCAAATACAATCCAAACCCCTTTCCTGGCCTACAGGGGTCCACATAGTATCTGGTCCCTGTGTGCATTCCCTTGTGTGTCTCTACGGACCCCCCACTCCCTTCCTCCTGGGAGGTGCTGGGACCACACCAGCTTGTTTCTGCTAAATCTGCCTTGGATGTTTCCTTCCAATCTGTGCGTCCTTGTCCAGCTTCCTCTGCCACTCGCTGTTACTCACCCTTGCCCCTCTCTGCATCTGAGTTCAGACAGTACCTTCTTAGAGATGTTCTTCCTGACCAACATATTTTAAAAGTAGCTACCTTCCCTCTCAACTCTTACTAATCTTTATCTCAGTACCCTGTTTACTTCATAGTGCTTTTTAAGCACTCTGTAAACATTTTTATATTTGTTCATTATTTTGTGGATCACCTCCACTAGAATGTCAGTCTCCTGAGGACAGCCTTCACCATTTTATCTTTTGTGTCTAACCAGATGCTCCATTGAAATGTGTTGAATGAATGAATTGCCGATCATTAAATTAGCTACAAGTAGAGTTTAATTGCACTATTTAGTTGCATTATATGGTTAATTGTGTGATTGTAAGTTCAGTGTCTCTCCCTCTCTCCCTAAGTGGAAGTTGTGAAGTGTGTGTGTGTGTGTGTGTGTGTGTGTGTCTTTTAACACTCCTATCTCCTCAGTAAAGCAAATCTCCTAAAACTCCGTAGCCAGGGCTTTGCCATTCCATATAGAGGATGACTGTCTCTTCTCAGGGGTAGATTCTAGAAAGCCCAAGGAATAAATAAGTCTAAAAATGTTTGCTTCTAAGTGGCTTCTTAAGGCAACTGCTGAGATTCCTGAGCTCTCCCACTTTTAGTGCCCCTTCGGTTAGTTACCTTGACTTTATCTACAAAACAGCTCCCATCAGATCCTCACCAGGACCCAGTGCCTTTAACCCCTGCTCATCTGCCCTGCAAAGGGACTGCCTCTGAGGCCAGGGAGGGTAGTTGGGAGCTGGAGCTTAGTACTTGCCCTATGGGGGAAGGGACAATTAATGGCAGAATCTGAAGTTGGAGCAGCATAAAGAAAGAGGAGGCACACAAAGAATTTCCTGAAGTTGAAAGCTGTCAAACTCATTTTCTTTAAAACTATGCTGTCATTTTGACTTTTCACCAATGGCTTTTTTGTTGTTATTGCTGTCCCCTGATTTCCACCAAGAGGTCCAAGCCGCTCAGATATGACTTAAGTGGTGAAGCTGTATCACAAGAGGTTTGTGCAGAAGGTTGTGACTTGCCTGGTGCATACCATCCCTTCTCATATTAATACCAGGTTGTCTTTGTGTTGAAAAGCTCTTCTTCCAACAAGTAGGCCTGGTTATGCCAAAAATAATAGCACTGAGGAGTTAGTTTTCCAGATTTTCAGATGGTGACTTAATTTTAAGTATGAGTAATCCTATTTGTAAGGTATCCTCAATTCAAAAAATATTTGGAAAAATTAAAGAAGCTTTAAAGCCACAGTAACACGTAATCAGAGTAACAGTTCGCCCTGTTTTTAATGACTGCTGATTTTGACAAACTAATTTTTTAAAAAGTCCTTAGTGTTAACAGAGGAGAAGAGGGTTGCTTTGCCAGTACATGACACTTATGTGTTTATCTTGGCTGGTGGTGGTAAAGATTGTTAATAATCTATTGAAATGGTTTGTTGCTAAAAAAAAGTTTTTAAAAATAGTTTCTTATTTTCCCCCTTTGGTACCAGCAATTAAATTTCATTATCAAATATTAGTTATGATGTAAAGTTATAAATAAAGTAACTATCTGCTCAGCTTAATGTCATGTTTTTCTGTATTTTTGATAAATGTCTATTGCTTTTCAGACATAAAAACATAAAATTTCAACTTGAGCTTTGTGAAGGTTTCGTTCTTTCAACATCTTTCTGCTCTAAAATTACTTTAAGCCAAAGATTCTTGAAGGATCCAGATTGAGATTCATTCCTTTGTTACGAAGGAGGAGAACAAACTGACTTCCACATATTGGGCTTAGAAAAGTTGTGAGATCTTATGAGAACTCCTAGTGAAATGAAAGATACCAAGATGTCACAGCCCTGGTCGTTTTATAACCCCTTTTTGCTTTGAAAATTCTGAGAACTGTATGACTTAGATTGACTCATTCCACTAAAATTTATTATTGAACGAGGTTGTTTCTGTTTCTGTCAGGCGTTTAGATGCCAACCACATTACCTCAGTCCCCGAGGACAGTTTCGAGGGGCTTGCTCAGTTACGACATCTGTGGCTGGATGACAACAGCCTGACGGAGGTGCCTGTGCACCCCCTCAGCAACCTGCTGACCCTGCAGGCATTGACCTTGGCTCTGAACAAAATCTCCAGCATCCCGGACTTTGCATTTACCAACCTGTCAAGCCTGGTGGTCCTGTAAGTGTCCACCCCTTTTCATACCATATATTTGTATTAATTTGAAGGCCAAAACAGCTTTCTTGTGACCAATTATTATGAAAGTACCTCATTGATTATGCTCCTGGAGAGCTAGGGTTTGGGGGAGCTACCTGTTTTACAAAGTTAAATACGATGACTTTTAAAAATACAAAATAGGATAATTTTAAAAATTAACATCTGATAATAACTGTTGAATCTTTCTAAACTATTTGGCCATTTGTAATCATGAGAAGAAATTGGGTCGTTCAGCAAACACTTGTACAACTCTTACTTGTGTATCAGCAGGGATTCAGTGTTGTAAGAACCAGAACCATTTTGACATGCTCACAGAAAAGGTTTAGTGATCTTTTTAAAATGTTTTTAGCAATTTGTCTGTTCAAAGAGTGTATGGTTTTCTGTGTTTTTAGTCTTTGAAGAGTCGGACATAATAAAATGGCGTTTCTTTTAAAATCTGTTACTGATTCTTGATAGAAGGTGACTTCCCTCAGTGTTTTTTCCCCCAGTTCTCCATAGTGTCAAGTGTTGAAATGTTTAGCTGTACCATTGCTTTAAGCCATACCAATTTTGACTTATAAAATATTATAATAGTTGCTAATGGGTGATGCAAACGTCAGTTTTGATGCTTTTTTCCCATAGGCATCTTCATAACAATAAAATTAAAAGCCTGGGTCGACACTGTTTTGATGGACTAGATAACCTGGAGACCCTGTAAGTTTTTTTCATGGTTTGGTTGATCATGTTGTGATGTTGATGACGCAGTTTTGTATTTCATTGCAGAAAAAGGAAAAAATAATGGTCTTGAGTTCAGTTCATTTTTAATGTGTTTTAATACATGACTACATTTTCTACCAAGTAATACAGTTATGAATATCAATCTAAGTTTATGGTTAAAAATGGCACACAACTTTGAACTTGAGATTGCTTTCAAAAGCACACGTAAAAAGCAGCTTAATTTGCCAAACTGTATACATTTTAAAAAATTTTGGTTTTGTTAAAATGAATGATAGACATTTGTGGAACTTGAACCTTATAAAATTAATTCTGGAAAAAGTTTGTTTTTTTCGTGATTTCATTTGCCTTGCTGATGGTTGTTAACACTGGGTTTGAATACTGTCTCCACTTTCATATGTTAGATGCAATGAAGTTTTTCATTTTGCTTAGGATATTTTTGTTGTTTCTGCTAAAGTACTTGAGAATTCTGTTTCATTTGTACATTGTATCACTATACAAACAAAGGTTGGTGTGTAGCTATGTGTAATCAAGAGTAGGATCTTTAGTTTTGTTTTAGTTGAGATTAGTTGCCTTTATCCCAAGATTTATAATATTTGCCATTGTGGTATTGTAAATGATTCAGAGACTGACCCAATTAGATGGATGAGTCATATCTGATTGGAATGCTTAGGGGGTAGTATTTTGTTTAATTGAATTTTCTGGTTGACTATCAGTTACTGAGAAGACTGAAAACCTTCTAGTACTCTATTAATCCACTTTTCTGTCTAAACAACTAAAGGATGGTTAACATTAGTGAGTATTTGAAAGTCTAACATTGAAGAAGATGTTTCCATACTCAGTTCTCCTTTCCTAAGTATATAAATACCGCTATAACAGGAGACTGGGTGGGTCTTCTGATCCTAGACCATGTATACTATTCCAATTACAAATTAAAACTCTTCTTCCTGGTTAAATTTTGATTTGCCACTTTTCTTTCTATGTAGAAAAAGAAAACAAAACAGGTGTTGAAGGAGATGAGCATTTAAATTGTTTTACTCTCATTCTGAAATCAACCATGCTAATCCCACGCAAACATGCCCATTAGGTTAAAAGAATTAGAATTTAAACACACTCAGAATAAGATTTTTTTTAGTGCAGATCACTGTGGTTTTTCTCTCTCTTAATGGCTATAACAGTTTCAACAATTCATAGCATACTAGCAGACAACAATTGTGTGAACCCATCCTGGTCCTTCTTGTTCTGGTCTTCCTGCTAATAGTGGGGCTAAGGCCAGCTGTCCTGATGCCAGAATTTCAGGAAGCCATTCAAAATCCCAAATGGAAATTTCTGTAGCAGGCTATTGGCGCTTATGAGTGGGTATTCAATAAATTCTGTTTTATGGTAAATTTTCTGAGACATGCCATTCAGATTATTTGTTTATTTAATACATCTGTACTATGTGATTCTGAGAATTCTTTGAACTTTTAAAATTGACTTAAAAACATCATAGAGAATTATAATTTTTTTTTTCTATTCAGTAATCTAAGAAAAGGTATAAATTCAATTAAACTCGTACACGGTTTCAAATGGCAATATGGTTGGTAAAGAAAGATTACCACTCAGAGGATGGGGTTTTGAAAAATACATTTGTACCAAAATGCCTTGTAAGTTGTGACCACTCTTCAGTATTCTTACATACTTTCTCCATTTTTTCCTAGGGACTTGAATTATAACAACTTGGGGGAATTTCCTCAGGCTATTAAAGCCCTTCCAAGCCTAAAGGAGCTGTGAGTATTGTTTTGCTCTCTTTATGCCTTCAAATTCCCAGCACTCCTTATTTAATATTCCAGCAGTGAGATTTCTAGGACATCTTTGTTCCATTATATACACCATGAAACAGATACACACAAACACACACGATCCTACAGATTGGAATATGTTAGCTAGCACAGACCATTCTGAGCATAGATTACTGTATAGAGCTAGATTCTGGTGAAACAAAACCCATAACAGAAGGTCTGTGCCTTGTAGAAACTTGTAGTTTTAGTCTCATTTGGGAGGCTGACTGTAGAAGACAGACAGACAGTTTCTAGGTGGAAATAATGTGCTGAATTAACAGGATAAATAAATCATTCCTGCAAAAGACTTCATTGAGACTTGGTGACATTGAAAAAGATATCACTAAAGAGAAGGAATTTAACTGGACTTGAGTGAAAGGAAATATTTTAATAAATAAAAGTGATGGGGAAGCATTTTAGAAGCTGGATTTCTCAAGTGCAGTAATAGGAATGCATATAGCATGACAGGGATTGTGTGTCAGGAGATGACAGCTAAAACATTAAGATGCATTGTTTAAAGACTAAATGCAGGAGATAGAGAGATTTGGGGGTTTAGAACACCTTCTGATTCTTGTGGTCTAAAGTTCTTGGATGAAGAATGTACAGCTAAGTGACTGCGAAGCACCTGGTAGATAGTAGGCTAAGCAGTGATTTTAAGAACATTTATCTGTGCTCCTAAAAAAAGATAAGATAGAATTAAAAATTCAGTTTCCCCACATGTTTGAAGTTTTCATGTAGTTACCAGTTGTATGTTATATACTGAATAGCAATAGATACTTGGATTTTAACCCACTTCACAAGGGGATATGCATTTTAAAATATTTTTCTCCTATCCTTTTAGGTTATTTCATAGTAATTCTATTTCTGTTATCCCTGATGGAGCATTTGATGGTAACCCACTTTTAAGAACTATGTAAGTAGTTTTGAAAGCTTCTAATATATAATCATGTGCAGCTATGTCTATATGATGCCAACCAAACATCTGAATGAAGAATGACAATTAAGGCTTTTAGATATATGGACTTTGTGGACATAGATTTAGTTTTTGGAGTGCTTGTGAACATATGAAAACTTTGATTTTTTTGGGTATTTTTACAGACATTTGTATGATAATCCTCTATCTTTTGTGGGGAACTCAGCATTTCACAATTTATCTGATCTGCATTCCTTGTAAGTATTAACACAAATTTGAAAACAAACACAAATATTTATGCAATTGTTTTCATGGGAAACTAGCATTTATTATTGTACCTCCAGAAAACAGAATCTTCTATTTTCTTATCTTTGGGCGGAAGTCCAAAGGACAATTCTAAAGTTTTACAACAGTTTTTATTTATATGAATACTTGACCAAATTATCACTCTTTCAGGTATATTCAAGAAATAAAAACAGTTTTATTTTTAGGTCTGGTAGCACTGTAATTTTAAGCTGTTTAAACAATAAAATGCTAACAGTATCTTTGAAAAAATTTTATTTTAAATTACTTTTTCTCTCCCATTTCCTTAAAGAGTCATTCGTGGTGCAAGCATGGTTCAGCAGTTCCCCAATCTGACTGGGACTGTCCATCTGGAGAGTCTGTAAGTATGGCCCTTAAGAGGGGTGGTGTAAAGGTAACACACTGGCCTGCTGGTAGGGTGCCCACGCTTTTTGGTGATGACAAAGACTTTACGTTGATTTCTGTAGTTTCCCTTTGTGGATATCACACATGGAGATGGATGTATTGGGTTTGGGGTCCGTCAGCTCAGGTTAGAGTATAACCTAGTAGGTGGAGATAAGATCCGAAAGGTCATGGAAAATATAAGGTAGTAACCAAGTGCTGAATGAGAAGCAGTGCTTTGGGAATTTAGAAGTGGAGCAGTCAGTGTAGACCATTAGAGAAGGCTTCATGGAGGAGGTGAAATGTTTCAAAATTGAATGCTGTCAGGTTTCCCGAAGCTAGGTCTTTTATTTAGAAAGGCAGGATTTAGTAAAATGAAGAATGCTGAAAATATACTTAAGGATGGCATACAGATAATCAAATATAGCTAGAATTGCAAGTTTATTATGGAATCAAGAGTGGTATGGAGAAATTTGGAGAATTGTTTGAGTGCAAGCCTTGAACATTGGACATTTGGTTATGGCAGAGCTTTCCATTTGGTGGTGTGGGACTGGGTTAAATGTGTATCCAAAATCTGGATGACCTCAGCCCTTGGGACAGCCAGGTGGGGCCTGAAGTGGCCAGGGTCTCCAGCCACAAGGAGCCTTCCCACAGTACACCACATAAATGTTATGATTTTTATGTGTGCCAAGAAGTAAGAAAAAAAGAATTTGGGAAGCACTGAGCTGAGGAGTTTAAACTTGACTCTTAAGGCACTTGAAGGAGGTGTTGAGAACAATGGAGTAGGTGGTGTGAGAAGGATAGGAAGGACTGGAGGTGAGAAGATTGGTGAGGAGGCCGTGGGAATAATCCACCGGGCTAAATGAACACATTTAACCGTGAGAGAGTTCTGTATCTGCAGTCCATCCTGGAGTTCTTCCATGCAACCTGTCTGAGATTCCTCCACATCTTTCTGCATCATTTCACCTTGATCTGTATAGTAGCAGGAAAAACGGAGAGAGAAGGTCAGATGCTAGAGACACTGCAGAATAGGGGTTCATGATTGACTCCAGAGGGGAACAGAGAAAGGGAGAGTTGGGGATAAGAGAACATTTGAGAACACTGAGTCAGGTTGGCTGAAAGACAAGACAGGAACAAGGTTGGGGGCAAGATGCCAGGTTGGTTTCAAATGTTTTGGGTGAGAGGGGGAGGTGGCAGAACTTGCATGTGATTGTGGTCAGTCTGTGACTGTGAATGAGTGTTTTTCTATTGGTCCATCTGAGCAATCAAGCTTGTTGTCTGGACAATTCTAACATCTAATGTCATGAGCTTTTCTACATTACTAGGAAAATGATACCAGCCATCGAGGGTTAATTCACTTCATACTTGCCTAATTTTAGGGAGTAATTGTGCAGTGGGATATAGAGCCTCTAGGCCATAAGCAAACATGTGAGCATTTATTTTTCTATGTGAGAATAATAACATTTTGTTTACCATCTCAACTTGAATCATGTCTTAGATGAACAATGTTTTTCCACAGGACCTTGACAGGCACGAAGATAAGCAGTATATCCAGTAACTTGTGCCAAGAACAGAAGATGCTTAGGACATTGTAAGTTGGATTTTTCTTCCCTTCTTATTTATACCTTTCTTTTAGGTATTTCACACAGGTTAACTTTTATTTTGAATGAACTGTTTTCATTAGGTGATTTTAAAGTATAATTCCTACTTGTTCTCTTCACATGAATGGCCATTTTAGTAGCCCCCTGGAGTAGGGAATGTGCATTTGAGTTTGGTTTTAGGGTTTTATATATATGTTATACATCTTGTGACTTTGAACAAAGTAAAGCCAAGCTAAGTTCTTCTTTGATTTTTTTTTTAAATTTTCTTATCCTGACTCCTTGTCCTTATTCTAGTTTCCTCAGGGTGTTAACTCTCCATAACCTGCTCTTTCATCCATAACCTAACCAGAGCCCAAATTTTTCTTGGATCAGGAACCAACTAAGCATGGAGCTTTCCAAAAACTTTAAGCTGACCAAGAAATTAAAAGTAAATAAAGGATGTAAAAGTGTTACAAGAGCAAATAATGAAGTTACTAAACTGTTAATAAGTGTTCAGTGGAAAGAGATGGTACCAAAATAAGTAAATGAGTGATTAAGCAAGTAATTAAATGGTGTCATGGAGTGTCAAGCATGAGGATTATTACCACTGAGAAAAAACTGCAGTGGGATTAATTGAGAATTAAGTAGTCTCAATATTATGACTACCGCTTAAACAAATCTGTATATATTTTCTGGGTTCTGTTTTTATATTTTTAATGTTATATACATAGCATTTTAAAATGTACTTTGTATTGTCTATATGCAACACGATGTACTTGAAGTTTGCAAATCTGCAGCCTATTGTATCACTGAGGTACTCTAGATGTTTATGGGTCTTAGAAAAAAATAGATGCTTCTCTTATTCAGCCATATCTCTTTATTATGGATCTTGATGTTGCTTCCAGTGCTTCTCAATAGAACTCTTTGCTACAGTTTTCTGATAACATAACATTAATTTGTTAATTTCTATTGTTTTTAGAGACCTGTCTTACAACAATATAAGAGAGCTTCCCAGCTTTAATGGTTGCCATGCTCTGGAAGAAATGTGAGTTGTTCTTTGACTTAATCTTTTCTTGCTGTGGTGTGCTGTTAACTCATTGAGCATGTTCTATTTTATGTAAATGGCTTTAGTATTTTAGAGATTAGAGAGTCCTATAATCACATGCTCCTATGCATAAATGTCAGCTGTACCAAGTGCTGTTTGTGCAGCCAGCATTTACTAGGCACCTACCAGTCAGGCGTTCTGTGACGCGCTGTTGGGGGCGGGGGCAGTGTGTACAAACAACAAACAAACAAAAGCTGGTCGTGGCTGTTCAGGAAAACCAGACATGGCTTTTCACTGTGTCCCTACTACAGAGGATGGCCCTGATGGAGCTTGACGGGCAGCTGCAGAGAGAGAGGCACTGGTGCTCCCATTTTTGATCCCCTCCTTCCTCTGACTTTCTTTGGTGCCCAGTGTGGTTGTGCTCTCTTGGGTCCTTTGTCTCTGTGATGTCTTCTTGCTCTCCTTCCTGAGTGGAGTTGATAAAGAATTTAGATAATATACATATATATGCTCCAGTATTATAATTTGGGATGAGCTACTAATTGGACTAACCATTTCCTCTCATAGATGAGGAAACAGTAGTTTCCTTTACTTTCAACAAGATAAATCGATGTTACTGGTGAATGAATATTTAATCTTAGAAAAAGTTTAATTAAGCCATGTTCTTTTTTAAAATACAAAATAATTTTTTTTCTCCCCTTCCCCTTTTCTTTTTGTCATCTTCTTTTAGTTCTTTGCAACGTAATCAGATCTACCAAATAAAAGAAGGCACTTTTCAAGGCCTGATATCCCTAAGGATTTTGTAAGTTTCCCTGTGATTATTAGAGATAAGTAAAATTGTAGTCAAGCTGTAGATTGAATATCAGTACAGTTTCCATTTTAATAGATACACTTAAAGATATGACTTATTATGTGTAAATATTGTTTAGTCTTTATCACATGGTACTTTACAAATAATCTACTTTTTGTACTTTTTTACTTTAGCTAATTTTCAATATTGTACATTGGCGAGTGAAAACGTATAATATGTATAACCTGAGAGGTGTAACTTGTTTGTTTTCAAGTTGTAATCATGAGATTTGCCAATCCATTAGGGCAGGGGTAGGCCAAGTGCAATTGTGGGCCAGATCCAGCCTGCCTCCTGTCTTTTTTTTTTTTTTTTTTTTTTTTTTTTT